>JBBGZY010001198.1:3712500-4056103 GCA_037952925.1 Lithobates clamitans
CAGATTTGAAGTCTCTGTGCACCTAATTCTGGCAATATAGTGGAACTAGTCTCAATAGGTTCATGCTTTATGATCTACCAAGAACTTCATTTTTTTATTATAAAGATATTTAATATATCTTACTTAGAAAAAACACAGACAGAACATTTTTTAATTCAAAAGCATATTTCACAAAAAAATACAGAATATTTTATTAAAACATTCATACAACAGTTCAATTAGTAACCATCCAGATAACTGAATTTGTTTTCTAGTGTAAATAATTATTTATGTATTTTTAATATGTACATTTTGTAAATTAATAAGTTTTAAATTCATTTTTTTTATTTGCGTTACATATAAAACGTAGATATAATTTACTTAACACATTTTACACTATGTAATTTTTACAATGAAGACACAATTTTTTTTCTGTGTTAAATTGATTGTTGTGAGAATGTGGCTTTGGAAGTTTGGAAATACAATGCTTAAGTTAGCGAACTACACAAATAGCCTTATTAGTACCACGCAGTTTGAAGAAATCAATAGTTATTAACAGGTATTTCTGGGTAATTCAGGCTCTTTCACAAGCGCTTGTTAAGATCCTAATTGAAATCCTTTCTTGGCACCGGGATAAATTATGTTCACAGAAGTCTCTTTAGATTTGATGTAGAACTTTCCTTTTGTTAATCTTCTCATTAATGTCCTTTCCATTTTCATAAGAAACTGCCATTGTTTAGGAAAGTCCTAGAAAACTCCATACTGTTGGCAAGTATAATAACCATTGGTTCATCCACATTTTTTTAAAATTCTTCTAGCAATAAATTGTGATTGGCATGTTTATATAAATACATTACTTGTATATTTTAATAAAGGGATTGCCATTTTTTTCATTACAATGGATTTTATTATGCAACAGCCTTAAATATATCTTAGCATAGTCATCATAAACTACAACATGACCAGACTTTTTATATAACAAAATTCTTGCACGCAGGTCTGCTAGCTAGAAATTACACTTTATTTCAGGAAAAGTCTTTAAACAATTATTGATATAAATGCCATTTTTTACTGCTTCTGCAACACCACTCAAGTGCTAAGTCACTATAATCTATAAGAATTATCATAAAAAAAATTAATCTACAGAATAATTAAACCCAAGAAGAAAAAAGCAATTTGTTTAAGCTTACCAGTCCTTAGATGTGGGGGTTGTATTAATTTTGTTTATTTCAGACTAAGACCTTTTTTCAGACTAGACTTTTCAGTACAGGTAATACCTCTTGATATTGCCATAAATACAGTGTGCTCGTAACTTCCAGTGAATTCAAAAGAGAAAAAAAGTTATTTTTTCTTTCGTAAATTACTAATCCCATGAGTCACTATTATGGCGATGAACAAAGGCAGACATGTTTGAAATCCAGCCTGGGTGAAAGCCATCAATACAGTGGAGCCAAAAAGAGGAAGTGTGTTTTTCTCAGTTTCTTATCGTACATCACGGGACACAGAGCCATAATAGTTACTATGTGGGTTATAGGTCAACTTCAGGTGATGGACACTGGCACGCCCTAAGACAAAAAGTGCACTCCCTATATAACCCCTCCCACTACTGGGAGTACCTCAGTTTATTTGCCAGTGTCTAAGGTGTTGGTCACGAGTATAGATGTGCTGTGCTGAGCTCCACTGGAACAATCCTTGCTGGGGCTAGCCATGCAGACCGATTGAATGGTACCCGGGCCTCGTATCTGAAGAAACAAGGTCTTGCCTGTAACGCTTCTCTTTTTAGAGAGCTGGACCCCGGCATCCAGTACTTTTTGGTAGTAAGGCCATAAAGTTTTACTTGTGGGATGCTATTACAGGTCCAGGATAGTGGGTTTCCTCGAGGTTCCCCAGCTCCTGAAGGTTTAACGGAACCCACTGTGAAGGGTGAAGATTGGGTCTGTTGGTTTACCACAGAAAACCCTGCGTCGGGAAAGGTAAGTGGAGTATTCTAAGAAATGTTTAAAATTTTCTTATGAATGTCTCCTTTAAATTTGTAAATGTTGTCATGCCTATGTGATCACCACTGGGGGCTGAATTGAGCACTTACATCTAATGCTTCTCAGAAAGCCACGATGTGATCCAGGAAGCAGAAGTCCTTCCTCCTCCGGCCAGCAGCAAGACCTCTGGTAAGCCTGGGGGGGGTCCCTCTCCCCACTAGACGCCCCATATGCAGTTTTTTCTCCCCCACATCCTCGGGGGAAAAGTGCCATATTTGAAAAAAAAACAAAACAGCATGAACGGACGCCGCTTGGCGGCTTCCAGCTCCCCCTCACCATTCCTTCCTCCATCCTGGGATCCCCATAGGATCAGGAGCGCGGAAAAGCGCATTTTTAAAAGTTACAGGGGAAGGGCCATAGACGATGGGGGGCGGGGCTTAGTGCTGCGTTGGCATCCTCCAACATTCAGCATGGGGAAGGAGGTTTTAAAAGGCACCATTTGTGCTGTTTCATGCTGCTGGAGGGACACAAGAGCAAAAGTGGCATTAAGAGGTTTGGTGACACAGGCATTCCTTTTTTGACACATTTACAGCATCAGGCTGAGCATTAATAGCAGTGATAGAGCTGGACTATTGCTCATGCAGTGGATGCATTACTTCTGGTAGTACCTCTGCTTTGTGCATCGGGCTATGAGCAGAATAGGTGTAAAAAAACACCTCAAGAAAGGGCTCTAGAAAGACTACTACAGTCACATGGCAGCCTAGAACCATCTCAAAAAAGATGGCATCCTCCCCTGAAAGTAATATGGCTGGTCAGAATGAGCCATCAGGAGGAGCAAGTGTTGCAGCTGCTCTTAACACTGCAGCCCCTATGTATATTACCCAGGAGGTTTTTTCTTTAACCACTTTAAGCTTGGAGCAAAAAAATGATGCTTTATTTGCATTCCAGACTGGGGCTAAGCGTAGCAGGTCCCCGTCCATTGCTCAGGACCCTCATTCTGAGGAACAAGGAGCAAGAGAGGACGATTTGCCTTCTAAGGACCAGGAAGAGGCTAACGTCTTCTCTTCTGAGGAACCTGATACAGAGATATCAGGTTCGCAGGAAAGATTGTTGGTACAATCTCTCATGGAGTTGGTCCGCTTTACATTTTTACTGCCAGCAGGGCAGTCAGTCGATGAGCCCACTTCTGGTTTGGGTTCGCTAAATCCTCCCCAATCTGATCATTCTTTTCCTATCCATTCATGGCTAAGGAAGCTTATGTATTCTGAATGGGAGCACCATTTTCCCTCCCAAAAAGTTTTCAATACTTTATCCTATGCAGGAAGGCTTTTATAAGAAATGGGGAATTCCAGCAATTGATGCTGCTATATCCTCTGTAAAAAAAAAAAGCTGACTTTTTCAGTTGACAATGCTCATATGCTAAAGAATCCAACAGATAAGAAATTGGAGTTCCTTTTTAAGAACTATATTTCACTCGCAGGTTCAGTCGTTCAACCTGCACTGGCAGCGATCGGAGTATCTCAGTCCTTAAAGGACCAGTTTACAGATGTACTCAAAGTTATTCCCGATCATCAAGCCCAGGATTTGGCCGGTATATCAGAAGCATTGTGTTTCCAGTTTCCCTTTTCATGGTGAATGGTTGTTCAGAGACGATCTGGATAAGTATATCCAAAGAATTTCTATTGGGAAAAGGATCAGTCCCAGGGCCAAAAGAGGACCTGGGGGAGGAAACCCACAAAACAAAATACTAAAGCCTCCTTATGAAGGGAGGCTCCAACTCACTTGAGTGGGGGGAAGGCTTCTACAGTTTTCAAGGGTCTGGCAGGAACAATGTCAAGACAGATGGGTGGCTTTCTCAATTTCTCTAAGTTACAAACTAGAGTTCCGAGAGTTCCCATCTCCTCGTTTTCTCAGATCAATTGTTCCCAGAGATCCAATGAAAAAGAAGTCTCTCTTTCTAGCTCTGGATCATCTCTTATCTCAAGGAGTGATATTGGAGGTCCCCTTGGAAGAGCGAGGTTTGGGCTTTTATTCAAACCTGTTCACAGTTCCAAAACCAAACGGGGATGTCAGACCCATTTTAGTTCTCAAGCATCTAAACCGGTTTTTAAATATCCGTTCCTTTCGCATGGAGTCAATCTGATCAGTAGTGTTCATCCTACAAGGAGGAGAACTTCTGGCGTCAATCGACATCAAGGATGCTTATCTCCGTGTGCCGATTTTCCCTGCTCATCAGAAATTTCTATGCTTCGAGGTAGAAAATCTTCATTTTCAGTTTGTAGCTCTACCTTTCAGTCTGACTACTGCACCTCAAGTGTTTACAAAGGTCCTGGCTCCTCCTTTAGCCGGGTTAAGGGCCAAAGGTATAACTATACAAGCCTACTTAGACAATCTACTCTTGATAGATCAATCGATAGCCCGCTTAAACCAAACTTTGGTCACCGCAGTCAGCTACACGGAAGACCTAGGTTGGATTCTCAATCTACAAAAATCCTCCTTAAAACCATCAAGGAGATTGCAGTACTTGGGGCTGATCATAGTTACAGCTCAGAAGAGGGTGTTTCTGCCCCAGAAAAGGATCAGTTCCATAAAGGAACTAATTCAGTTTGTCAAAACAAAGAAGAATCCTTCTATTCGACTTTGCATGAAAGATGGTGGCTTCTTTCGAGGCCGTTCCTTATGCGCAGTTTCATTCAAGACAGCTACAAAACAGTATCCTGTCTACTTGGAACAAGAAGGTCCAAGCTCTGGACTTTCCAATGCATTTATCCCCAATGTGTGTCAGAGCCTCAATTGGTGGTTGATATCCAAGAATCTTCAAGAGATTCGGGCAGTACGGACACTCAGACTACGGAATTATCCTGTCAGAATTCAATCCGACAATGCCACAGCAGTGGCCTACATCAATCACCAAGGGGGCATGAGAAGTCGTGCGGCCCAGAGAGATGTGAATCATATTCTTTCTTGGGCAGAAAGCAACATTCCTTGCCTATTAGCAATTTTCATTCCAGGTATAGAATATTGGCAGGCGGACTACTTGGGTCGCCAACAATTGTTCCCGGGAGAATGGTCCCTTCATCCTGACATCTTTCTGTCAATATGTCAAAAATGGGGAGCTCCGGACGTGGATCTGTTTGCATCCAGGTTCAACAACAAGATCGAAAACTTTGTGTCAAGGACAAAGGATCCGATGGCATGCAGAACAGATGCCTGGGCCTTTCCATGGGATCAGTTCTCACTGATCTATGCGTTCCCTCCTGTTCTGCTGCTTCTGCATCTTCTTCGCAGGATCAAGCAAGAAGGGAAGGAGGTGATTCTTGTGTAATGTAAAAAACTAGTTGCGCTGACCCTAAAAGTAGACAGATATAAACAAGTGATAAATAGCTGCTAGCACACAAACAAACCAAGTTCCATTAATATAAAAAGAATAAGTGCAGCGCTGAAAAGTGAGTGAATCTAGCATATAATTGGTGACTGAAACCTAATAGTAAGTGCAATTGATCTATATATTAGTAAACACTGGTGAAGTGTATGTAAATGTCCAAACAAAAAAGGTTAAAAATATGAGGAATGTCCAGTAACAATAAGTTAAACTTCACGGACTGCAGTCAAGGGCTGAAGTCAGTGCATACAAAAAGTCTTCTCAGACAGCTGGGGTGCTTGGACCCATAATGTTGACTGAAGACTGGAAAGCACATCAATCATGGACAGCACAGCAAAACATCTAGAGTAAAATACTCTTACCAGAGCAAGTGGGACGTGTCAGCCATATAGCTGTACGTCTATCAGGGCTTGTGGAGGTAACCTCCCATGTACTCTCTCCAAGGGTTCTCCCTACGATCACGATCTCCAATCAACCAGGTTGTTCCTAGATTTGCGGTCGCTGATAGCCAAGGCAGTCACTGATGGGGTGGACAGTCCTCTCACACGCTCTCAGGCTCCAGGCAGGTTCAAAGGGACCAATCAAGGAGAAAAACATGAAGGAGAAAAAGGAAAAAGGGGCTCCACATGGCGCAGGTCAAAAATAAAGGGATTTATTGAATAAAAACCTTACAAATTAAAAGTGATCACGAGATAAAAATAGTTGGCAATGTGGAAAGCTGAACGCCCTACGCGTTTCGACTAAAAAGCCTTCAACTGGGGCATGAAACAGCCTTTCCACACTGCCCATATATATAGACTGTAGACACCATTGTAAATTCATTGGATCCACCCCCATCATGGCGGAACCGGAAGTGCAGGATTGAATAATAAAACACCATAAATTGGCTACTTATACTGCTAATATGTTATCAGTCCCATGTAGGCAGACACCCTACATTAGGTTGTAAGTAGGGTTGTCCCGATACCGATACTAGTATCGGTATCGGCACCGATACCGAGCATTTGCCCAAGTACTTGTACTCGGGCAAATGCTCCCGATGCTTCCCCCGATACCTAGAGGACAGCTGTGATCGGCGCGTGGGGGAGTTACAAGATTCTCCCCCAGCGGCTTTTACCAGTTTTTAGTGACATACAGCGGTGATCGGTCACAGCTGACTGTCACTGCATCCTCCTCCATGCCCCCTCCGTTCCTCTGTGCCTCTCCGCTGTCCACTGCATTCCTCTCTCCTTATCTGTCCCCCTCCGTACTCCCCCTTCGTTCCTCTCTCCTTATCTCTCCCCCCCGTTCCTCTATCCTTATCTGTCCCCTGCATTCCTCTCTCCTTATCTGTCCCCTCCGTTCTCCCCCTCCGTTCCTCTCTCCTTATCTCTCCCCCTCCGTTCTCCCCCTCCGTTCCTCTCTCCTTATCTCTCCCCCTCCGTTCCTCTATCCTTATCTGTCCCCTGCATTCCTCTCTCCTTATCTGTCCCCTCCGTTCTCCCCCTCAGTTCCTCCATCCTCCCCCTCCTTCCTTTGTGTATGGACAGAGTCAGCTGACTCTGTCCATTCACATAACTGAAACATTGTAATCTCCTGTGATTATAATGTGTCAGTTTATGAATAAGGAGAAGCCGCTGTCTTCTCTCCATCCATTCTCAGTGCAGCTGACGCTGCAGAGAAAGGGACTGGGGAATCTCTATCCTCTGTCTCTTTCTCTGTCTCAAGGGGGGAGATATCAGAGGTCTGTTAACACCCCTGATATCTCACCAAAGCCCCCCAACAGGGCTGATTAAAAAAAAAAAAAAAAAACAATAAAGAATAAAAAAATATTATTGTAAAAAATAAAAATTGTAAAAAAACAACAAAAAAAACACACACACATACAACGTTCACCCCCCCCCCAAAAAAAAAAAAGCAAAAAAAAAAACTGTCACGTGACATTAAAAAAAAAGTATCGGTAATCGGTATCGGCGAGTACTTGAAAAAAAGTATCGGTACTTGTAATCGGTCCTAAAAAAGTGGTATCGGGACAACCCTAGTTGTAAGTCTGTAACAATTTCCAGGTGAAACCGGAGTGCAAACATTGATAAAAGATCCTAAAAATCGAAATATCAAATTGGCTTGCGTTCCAAGCCTCACATTAACTAGAGGAACCTGCGTTCCAAAAACCTGAATCATGTGACCGGAAAGGGAAACAACAGCCGGTGCACTGCGCCACTGATGCTTCACACGGTCATCACTGGGGGCGTACCATCATGGTCACAGAGGAAGTGGGGAGGAGATACATGCCGACAGCCAATACGCCGCCGGCAACTCCTACACTCCCTCCTATGGGGCATGCGCTCCATATTGGTGATTCTTGTGGCCCCAGCATGGCCCAGGAGATCTTGGCTTGCCGAAATCATAAAAATGGCGGTAGGGGACCCTTGGACTCCATCACTGTAGCCAGACCTTCTCTCGCAAGGTCCGGTATTCCCTCCTACCTTACAAATGCTAAATTTAACGGTTTGGCTATTGAGACCCACATTCTAAAGAATCGTGGGCTGTCAACTTCAGTAGTTTCTACTGTGATTAATGTTAGGAAGCCGGACCCCAGAATCATATACTATAGAGTCTGGAAGGCATATGTCTCCTGGTGTAAATCCAAGGGTTGGCACCCAAGAAAATATGTCATAGGTAGGATCCTTGAATTCCTACAGATGGGATTAGAGATGAAGCTGGCCTTGAGTACTATCGGCCGGTGTTTTTTTAACGACCACTTGCTTCACACTCTCTGGTTCATAACTTTATTCAGGGGGTAACCCGGATTAATCCCCCAGTTAGATCTCCCCTGAACCCTTGGGACTTAAACTTAGTCCTATCGGCTTTGCAAAAACAGCCTTTTGAGCCAATTTGAGATATTCCCTTGGTCCTCTTGACGAGGAAAATAGTTTTCTTGTTTGCCGTATCTTCTGCAAGAAGAGTATTAGAGTTGGCTGCTCTTTCTTGTAAAGAGCCATATTTGATTATTCATAAGGATAAGGTTGTATTGCGACCTCATCCTAATTTCCTACCGAAAGTAGTATCAGGTTTTCATTTAAACCAGGAAATTGTTCTGCCTTCATTTTTTCCAGAACCTTGTTCTGTGGAAGAAAAGTCACTACATTCTCTTGATGTGGTGAGGGCGGTCAAGGTCTATTTGAAAGTGACCGCTCAGATTCATAAAACAGATGTTTTGTTTGTGTTGCCAGAAGGTCCTAAGAGAGGACAGGCAGCATTGAAGTCTACTATTTCAAAATGGATTCATCAAGTGATTGTTCAAGCCTATGGTTTAAAGAGGAAAATTCCTCCTTTTTATATTAAAGCGCACTCCACCAGGGCCGTTAGTGCTTCTTGGGCAGTGCATCACCAAGCCTCCATGGCTCAGATCTGCAAGGCTGCAGCTTGGTCTTCAGTCCATACATTTACCAGATTCTATCAAGTAGATGTAAAAGATCATGAGGATTTTGCCTTTGGGCGCAGTGTACTGCAGGCTGCAGTATAAGTCCTCTAGTCTTCTGGTGCCCTGCTTTTGTTGTGTCTCCCTCCCTTCAGTTGGCATTGCTATGGGACATACCACATAGTAACTACTATGGCTCTGTGTCCCATGATGTACAATAAGAAAATAGGATTTTTATAACAACATAACCGTAAAATCCTTTTCTTTGAGGTACATCACGGGACACAGAGCTCCCTTCCTTCTTGGGTATACATGTGTATTGCTTGGCTACAAAACTGAGGTACTGCCAGTAGTGGGAGGGGTTATATAGGGGGTGTACTTTTTGTCTTAGGGCGTGCCAGTGTCTTTTACCTGAAGGTGGCATATAACCCACATAGTAACTACTATGGCTCTGTGTCCCATGATGTACCTCAAAGAAAAGGATTTTTACAGGTAAGCTGTTTTAAAAATCCTATTATTGCCAGGTGAAAATAAATTCTGAAAAAAGAACACTAATGCAACCACTACCAGTGGCTGTCACCTTTTTCTATCAATTGATAGAGTAAGCTTAAATGAATAAGATTGCAGGCTACTAATACCTTATAGGCTGCAGACTACCTTATCTAAAATCAGATCTGCTATAGCTGTAATAAATAAGTTGCCTCTGATTACTGATTTCTCAGTAATATCATAACACTGAATTATTTCAACATAATTTTATGAGCAAATAATTGAATATATAAAAGTAGTTTATTACCTGGGCATATATTATGCTATATGGTGGGTTTCAGTTGGGGTTGTCTACCTCAACTCAATAATATGGTTTAAAATACCATTACAAAAAACTTTAGAATTATCATATTTATCGGCGTATAACACACACAGGCGTATGCCACGCACCTTAATTTTAAGTGGGAGTTTTCAGGAAAAAACTTTGAAGCAAAATAAGGGTTAGTGCCCATTAATGCAGCCTAATCAGTGCCCATCTGCAGCCTTGCTATTGCCCATCATTGCAGCCTGATTAGTACCCATCTGCAGCCTCTCCGTTGCCCATCAATGCAGCCTGATCAGTGCCCATCTGCAACCTCACTATTGCCCATTAATGCAGCCTGACCAGTGCCCATCTGCAGCCTCTCCATTGCCCATCAATGCAGCCTGATTAGTGCCTACCTGCAGCCTCTTCATTGCCCATTAATGCAGCCTGATTAGTGCCCATCTGCAGCCTTGCCAGTGCCGGATTACACAGAGGGATCTCCTGTTTACTCAGCGCTCAGTCACACACAGTCCCACCTCCTGGATGGCTCCTATGATAGACAGAACACCGGTCCAATGGGACATGTGATGTCTATCCTATGAGCCATCCAGGAGGTGGGACTGTGTGTGACTGAGTGTGTGCTGAGTAAACAGGAAGATTCTGTCTATGTGTAATCCGGCGGTGCTCGCCACTCCCCCCCCCCCTTCCTGAGGCAGCCAGGTAAATATCGGCATATAACACGCACCCATGATTCGCCCTCTATTTTTGGGGGGAAAGGTGCATGTTATACGCCGATAAATACAGTAATATATATAAATTATTGTTCTTATACAGGATTTATATAGTGCCAGCAGTTTACAATATAAATAATTCTAATATGTGTCCAACAGGGTTGGATAAGGTGAGGGTGAGTGTATATATATATATATATATATATACACACACTCACTTGCCACTTTATTAGGTACACTTTGCTAGTTCCTGGTTGGACCCACTTTTCTCTTCATAACTGCCCTAATTCTTTGTGGCATAGATTCAACAAGATGTTGGAAACATTCCTCAGAGATTTTGGTCCATAGTGACATGATAGCATCACGCAGTTGCTGCTGATTTGCTCATTGGATATTTTCTCTTTTTCGGACCATTCTCTGTAAACCCTAGAGATGGTTGTGCGTGAAAATCCCAGTAGATCAGCAGTTTTTGAAATACTCAGACCATCCCGTCTGGCACCAACAACAATGCCATGTTCAAAGTCACTTAAATCCCCTTTCTTCCCCATTGTGATGCTCGGTTTGAACTTTTAGCAATTTTTCTTCACCACATCTAGATGCCTAAATGCATTGAGTTGTTGCCATGTGATTGGCTGATTAGCAATTTAAGTTACCAAGCAATTGAACAGGTGTACCTGATTAAAGTGGCTGGTGAGTATATATATATATATATATATATATATATATATATATATATATATATATATATATATAAGCTTTTATTTGTTCCAAAATCTTTTATTTTTAAAAATATATTTAGTAAGCTACTAAAAGATATCCTTTTGACAACAAGCTTTTCCTTCACTAGTTATGTACTTATTTCTCAGGTTGGATGGTGAGCCCCAAAGATTCTTAGTAGAGGTGTGCTGTAAGTAAAAATCGATACCTAATTACAAATAATAATTATTATATGATATTATTCCTGTGTAGTTCAGGAATAATGTCTTACTGGAGGAAAAAAAAGACGTTAGAGTAAATTCATAGACATCAGTACAAGCCCTACTAAAAAGTAGGGCTTTCTTATTTAAAAACATTTTCTTGTCCCAATTGTACCATTTAATACAGCAGTGTTAAAAATATTTAAAAAGTAAGTTTCACTTTTGTCACCAATCTATACACTCTTTAAGCAACCATACTTGGCATGGTAATTCACTAAATAAATACTAAATAAAATATCCTATTTTTCCATTTTGAATCATATTATGTGGCCGTTATTTATTGTCTTAAATACAATTTTTTTTATATCCATTTAACCAAACTGGATGTTGCAAACATGTTTGTTAGACCTTTAGTAAATCACCACCCTATACTGTATTATCAAGAATGGGGCTTACTTATTCAACAGAAATCAGAAAGTTCAGAAAAGTAATAATATCAGTTTATCAATGACCTAAATGGCTGCCTATATTAACAAAAATTATGTCTCCTGAACGTGTGCCGTTTAGGAGATACTTACCTTGTAGTGTGCCAATGATGTCATTGGCGCATGCGCAGAGAAGAAACAGCCCTCCATGCCATTTCTTCCCCAGCGTGTGCCGTGACTCGCAGCTCCCGCGTACATGCGCGGGAGTGACGTCACGCGGCTTCAGTCACAGAGCCGCGGAAGGAAGAGGAGAAAAGATGGATGCTTCCACCAGCTGGGACATCGCTGGCTTCGTTTGCAGGTAAGTGCCACATAATGTGCTAGTATGCGATGCACACTAGTCCATTATGCTTTTACTTTGCAGGGGGAAAAAGAGGAAGTAAAACCCATCAGGGTTTACTTCCTCATTAAAATTACCAAATAAACTATATTTTTTTACCTTTTTTTAATAACATGGTAGGCTGCTTTAAACAAAAAATGTTTTTTGGATTTTTTTTATTTTTTTTTTTGCCCATCCCTTTCCATTCTGCAACAAAACATTGTGGTTCTTTACCTCAAGCGTTCTGTTATTTTGTTTACGTTCTAGGTGAAGAAAGTGCAAGGTTGTTGCAGATCATCAAAAACAGGGCTATTCTCCGTCAGTATACAATACTGTAAAAGTATGTTGAATTTTCCAAGTTTACAATCATTTAAACATTCCAGCTTTCGTTGTCACACCCCCTCAGCAGCCCACTTTTTTTTCACGACAACTGCTTGATCATGAGTATGTGCTGTGATGCGTGCACCGAACATGCAGATACAAATGATTTAGCAATATGGACAGATTAATGCTGTCTGGTTCAATTACATTACCATAGTCATGTATTTTTCTTTTTATACTAAACATATGTTATTTTTATGTCATGTTTCATTATCTTAACTTCAAAAAAAGCTTAAAATCTATTTTTTCCTGCACATTGTTTTGAATGTAGATTTGGGAGAAGCCTTCTATCTGTGTTGAGCTTAGGTAGAATTTGTTGTGGCATTTATTATGGAAGCAAGATATTTGTATCAGCTTAAAGACATTATTTACAGGCAAAGGCTGCAGATAGATTATGATGTTCTTGTAGTTTTTAATAGCACTTTTTTTGAGCTTTTGAGTCAAGGAAACAAATCATGATGTGTTGGTTCTTAACAATTTATAAGTGTCTACTTCTTCCTCAAAATTTAAAACCCACGTCCAGCCAGAAATGTTGTATTTTATTTTGGTTAGAGCTGAGATTGGTTAGAAACTCTGTTGGGTTTTCATTGCTGTCTGTGTGTCTCTTCAAGGGGAGAGATGGGAAATCTTTCAATGGGGACATTAATTAAGGCCTCATTTGCATATGTGGCTGTCATTGCCACCCCTCTGAAAAGCAACTCACGGTTGCTCGCACTTAATAGGCATTTGACAGTAGGCATGGAGGCGATGTGTCACTTCCTTACCACCTGTGTTAACCAATGACAGCTCAGCACACTGCAACTGCATGGTTGTAGAGTGGGTGCAGTGCAGCCCTATTTACCTGAGTGGGTGTCGTTTGGTGGTGGTACTGCCTGCTGAATGCAACCTGTGGTATAAATTTTTCTACACTGCGACTATGGACATGTTAACTTGTGGCTGGGCAGTGCGTGGTAAAACTGTAGCTCAACCACCTGTTTTGACCCCCCCCCCCCTCATTTACCCCTGTCCATCCATGTAAATAAAACCCCTCCCGAAAAAAAGAAAACATTTTAGTAGAGTTAAAGTGTTACTAAACCCACAAATAAAATCAGTCTGTATATGCAGTAAAGAATGCTTGTTATACTCACTGTGGAGCCTAAGGGGTTAATCCTCTGCATTGTGTAAAAAGGCTGTGTGATCCTGTCTTCTCTGTTCCTCCCTCTCTTCCACTGTACCCAATCCATCTCCTGCTAGTACAGAGCTTTGGGGACAAGCTGCACATGCTCAGTTTGGTGTGTATTGCTAGAGAGTGTGTATTTTTCTTGGGAGGGTGCATGTGATCAGCACAGGGCCAATCAGCACGGTCCAGACAGAAGGTCAGGGGTCCTGCAGCCTCATAAGATAGTCAGAGCAGAATGAGAACTCCTCCTACAAGCTTTAACCAGACACTGATAGAAGCCACAAGACTGCTACAGTTGTGCTCATAAGTTTACATACCCTGGCAGAATTTATGATTGCTTGCATTTTTCAGAGAATATGAATGATAACACAAAAACGTTTCTTTCATTCATGGTTAGTGTTTGGCTGAAGCCATTTATTATCAATCAACTGTGGAAAAAAAGTAAAAGTGGCTAGATGGTACCAGAGGATACAGCACCTCATCCCCTAAATAATCAAATGTTAAGTGGGTGTGTGGACAAGGGATTATAGCGGTGCTAGGGTCAGGAAGATTAGAGGAGAAAAGATAAAACAAAGAATACTAAAATTACAGATTTTATTAATAGTCTATCATAAATACAATGTACATTATTTATAATACATAAATACAATGTACATTATTTATAATGTACATTGTATTTATGATAGACTATTAATAAAATCTGTAATTTTAGTATTCTTTGTTTTATCTTTTCTCCTCTAATCTTCCTGACCCTAGCACCGCTATAATCCCTTGTCCACACACCCACTTAACATCAATCAACTGTGTTTACGCTTTTTAAATCATAATGAAAACAGAAACTACCCAAATTACCCTGATCAAAAGTTTACATACCCCAGTTCTTAATACCGTGTTGTTACCCGTGTACTATAATTAAGATTTAATATCTCTCAGATATGATTTGGGTTAAATTAACATCAATGACAGCTTGAAGTCTTTTGTGGTATTTGTGGATGAGGTTCTTTATCGTCTCAGATGGTAAAGCTGCCCATTCCTCTTGGAAAAAAGCCTCCAGTTCCTGCAAATTCTTGGGCTGTCTTGCATGAACTGCACGTTTGAGATCTCCCCAGAGTGGCTCAATGATATTGAGGTCAGGAGACTGAGATGGTCACTCCAGAACCTTCACTTTATTCTGCTGTTGCCAATGACAGGTCGACTTGGCCTTGTGTTTTGGATCATTGTCATGTTGGAATGTCCAAGTACGTCCCATGCGCAGCTTCCTGGTTGATGAATGCAAATGTGCCTCCAGTATTTTTGATAACATACTGCATTCATGTTGCCATCAAATTTGACCAAATTTCCTGTGCCTTTGTAGCTCACACTTCCCCAAAACATTAGGGAACCACCTCCGTGTTTCATATTAGGAATGGTGTACCTTTCATCATAGGCCTTGTTGACTCCTCTCCAAATGAAGCGTTTATGGTTGTGGCCAAAAAGCTCAATTTTGGTCTCATCACTCCAAATGACTGTGCCAGAAGGTTTGAGGCTTGACTCTGTGCTGTTTAGCGTATTGTAAGCGGGATACTTTGTGGCATTTGCGTAGTAATAGCTTTCTTCTGGCGATTCGACCATGCAACCCATCTTTCTTCAAGTGCCTCCTTATTATGCATCTTGAAACAGCCACACCACGTATTTTCAGAGAGTCTTGTATTTCACCTGAAATTATTTGTGGGTTTTTCTTTGCATCCCGAATAATTTTCTTGGTAGTTGTGGCTGAAATTTTAGTTGGTCTACCTGACCGTTGTTTGGTTTCAACAGAACCCCTCATTTTCCACTTCTTGATTAGAGTTTGAACACTGCCGATTGACATTCTCAATTCCTTGGATATCTTTTTATATCCCTTTCCTGTTTTATTCAGTTCAACTACCTTTCCCTGCAGATCCTTTGACAATTATTTTGCTTCCCTCATGACTCAGAATCCAGAAACGTCAGTGCAGCACTGGATGAAAGATGCAAGGGTCTGTCAGGAGTCCAGGAGTCCACTGACCTTTGATACACACACACTAATTACAAGCAAACAGATCACAGGTGAGGATGGTTACCTTTAATGGCCATTCAAACCCCTTTGTGTCAACTTGTGTGCATGTTATCAGGCCAAAATCACCAGGGTAAACTTTTGATCAGGGTAATTTGGGTAGTTTTTGTTGTGATTATGATGTAAAAAGAGTAAACACAATTGATTGATAATAAATGGCTTCAGCCAAACACTAACCATGAGTGAAAGAAAGTTTTTGTGTTATTATTCATATTCTCTGAAAAATGGCCAAGAAATCATAAATGCTGCCAGGGTATGTAAACTTATGAGCACAACTGTATATACTAAAGGTATTTAGCAGTTTATATTTAGTAAAATAATTGCATTTCCATGTTCTGTGTACTGTGGGAGACCAGATATAGTAAATGCAGGCTCCTTATTTTAGTAACACTTTAAGAAGGATTAGAACTTATGATAATGTTTCTATTTCTTTCAGCGCCTTCCTAGGTCAATGAAAACTGCATTCTTCATTTTTGTGTATGGGTGTTACAGGAACAGGGAGTGGGGAAACAAAAATCTACCCATTGGGGGTCACAGACACAAATTAAAACCTGACAGAAATGTTAAGTCTTCTAAACTCTAATCAAAACTAAAAAAAAAGAAAAAAAAAAAGCTTGCTGAAGTTAAGGCCTCATTCACACTCCTGCGTTTACCATTTCTAAATGCGTTTAGGGTGTCGAATTGGATATGCTTTAAACACATATAAATGCAGATTTGACAGTGCCAGTGTGAATGAGGCCTAAGGCTAGAGCACATGAAGTGTTCTCACTCTTAAAAAAATAAGTTATAAGAGCATCCAATTGCTATGTTGTTTTGTAATATGTAAGCTTTCAAGCTGTCATCCTGCTCTTTTTTTAATTTCTTGGTGTGTCAGTGACCTAGAACACGTATGCAGCTAGTGAAGTTCGAAAAATTTTAAATATAACATTTCAGATCAGATGTAAAGGAGCAGTAATGATAAGATGAATCAGCTCATTTATTGTTTTATGACCCATGTAATATAGACATTTAGGGGTTTTTTTTAATAAACATACTTTTTATATATGACTAAATGAGTATAAGGCCAAACTGATGTAGATCTGGAAATATTAAAAGATTAGACCAGATTTGCTAATTTTACTAGAAGTATTTAACTGACTTGGTCATATAATATTTTTTGCTTGCAAGCAATGACGAACATACAATGGAGCTATTCTCAGAATATAATGCCATTTCCTAAAGGTATTAGGAGGGTGTGAATGTGTATGTAATGATAAGGTTGACTATAATGGATCATCAAGTCACTGTACTATACTTAGTTATCTTTCTGAACACAGCTTTGGTCCAAGAGCTATGGGAAATTAACCTTTTCGAGTTGGTGGCAGGTATTTTTTACAGTATTTCCAATAGCTAAATATTCACAAAACACGTACCACCAGATTTTGTATGAGTCATTAATTCATGGTGTTTTTGGGGAGCATGGAGTCTATTATATATGGAGCTGGCTAGCTAAGAATTTAAAGAGACATAGGGGTTGATTTACTAAAACTGGAGACTGGAAAATCTGGTGCAGCTCTGCATAGAACCTAATTAGCTTCCAGGATTTTTTGTCAAAGTTTAACTGAACAAGCTGAAGTTAGAAGCTGATGGGCTATGATGTACAGCTGCACCAGATTTTGCACTCTGCAGTTTTAATATATCAACCCTCAAGTATGCTAAACTTAAAAGATAACATTCTGAACAATTTTACATACAATAATTCTTCATTATCAACTTGCTTTTGATGAAAACTGCTAAAATAGATCTTTTAAATTATAGACCTCTTTTCAAATATTTAAATATTGTATGCTAGTTTAAAATTTGAAAATAGCCTCATAGGAAATTATTGTGTGAGTTTAGTTTGCATTAGAATCATTTTAGTCTCTAGCTCTGAGTTGAGGATTAGACGAAAATATTGTATATTTTTGCTAAAACTAACATTCAGTAGACTAACCCTACATGTATATATATATTTTTTTTTCTTTGACCTAGAACACAGTATTTTTTATCTAGAATTTTCTAAAATGAAGATGGTCTTACATTCATTTAATAGCTAAACAGATTGTATTCAGGATAAACTAATATATCCACTTGGAAATTAAACCAATGGATTATGTGATGTAAAGTGATTTTTATCCTAATTTGTAATAAGGATATTTCATCTAATTGTCTTCTATTATTGACTATGACTTTACCCACAAATGCTTTTGATATATCATTTTCAAAGTGGATTTAAATTATAAGTCATCTTGACAGCAGAATATCTCAATAACTAGCAATTGATAATCATTAAGCAATTGCAACCATACATTTTTTAAAGAATTAACATTCCCTCTCTATTTTCTGAATATTTATTAATCCAAAAAGTAAATAAGTAACGGTAAATGTACCTGAAAAAAGAACAAATAGAGTTTATGAAACATCAAGGAAACTATTTTCGACATTCCTGTTTTTTTTCTAATCCATAAAATGTACTTTAATTAAGAAATACATTTACAAATTTACCTTTAGTTATTCCAAATAGCTACTGTGAAAATAACATGAAAATGCAGATGTCTAATATAACTCTCCATATATTGATGTTTCTGTGTGGTGATTATAGTGACAAAACAGATATAGTAACTTTTCTTCTTTTGTTTGTTATTCATTCTCTTGTTGCTCAGCTGACCTTTTCTGAAGCCATACGAAACAAAGCCAGATTATCCATTACAGGGAGTGTAGGAGAAAATGGCCGTGTCTTGACTCCCGACTGCCCGAAGGCCGTACACACTGGGACAATTAGACAAAGTTCAGGATTGGCTGTAATTGCATCGGACCTACCATAAAAACCAAATAATTTATTGAGTGCCTTAATTATACACTGTTGGTGAGTGACATACAGCACAGACTGTGAGCTACGTGGGAAAAATCACTGAAGACTTAGAAATATTGCTGAGACCGGGAAGTACGTCTAAATGCGCCAAACATCATCAGCAACAATGTGTGCATGAGCTCTGCTCGGAAACCCAAACTCAGATTTTATATCAGGAATTTGCTTAATTTAGTTTTATTGGGGTGAGGGAGGGTGTGGGGAAGAGTGTATTAGCAACAACAAATTTATCTTGGAGGAACTATAATCTAAGAAAAAAAAAGACTTGTCATTAAGCTCATTAAACTGTGAAGAGCGTGATCAGAATGGACAATACTTCTGTTCTAACAAAGAAGGAAAATAGCTATAGAATACAATGAAATTACTAACCAGTATCTCAAGAAACTCCACGCATATAAGGGATGAATATCCAGTTGTTGAACTAGATCTCTTAAGAAAAACTGTGATACAAAATAATAATAATCATGTAAATCCTGTGAAAAAAATAATAAATTATTTACTTTTTCTTTAAAAATAAAGAAAAACAGATATGACATGCTTGCTTTTTAACTGATGTAAATTCAATGAAATACAACACAGTATTTTTTTCTAAACATATTAGATAACAAATCATTGCAATAATTCCGTTTTAAAAAATGCCATCACGGTAAAAAGTAAAAAATGATAAGAAAGTTTTATAAGACTTGTGGATCATTTAACACAAATTTCATTTTTGGTAAACCACATCTGCACATGTGTAATCCATTTGTCATTCCAACCATACATGTAAATGTCTAATCACTTAGTTGTGTAGAGCCTTATCAGGCTACGGGTCACTCCTGTTATTTATAATCTTGTTCTGTGTACAAAACAAAAATAATTAAAATGTGGTCACACACCAGCCAATAGTAAAATACAAAAAAATAAAAATCTTCCAAATATATTCAGGCTTAGAATTAATAATCCAGAATGTTATTTTTAAACCCTGAAATGTGTAATATGGCTAATGCAATGTAATTGCCTAGTAAGCCAACAGTGTTGATAAAAAACACATATTTTGACAAATCAGGGTGTTTTTACAATCACTGTGATATGTTTGATAAGCTTTTTGTCATGTTTTTTTTTTTTGTTTCTTTGTATTGTAAATATATTTGCCATTTTTTCTCTTGACTGTATTACACCTTCTATTTCCTGCTAAATAATGTTCTTTAACATTATCCAATTGTTGCAGGCTGTACAATGTTTTAATTAAAATGAGAAGATACGTCTAGGTGCCCTGAAAATATATTTTTGAAATTTTGTTCTGGTTACTTCTAGTTTCACAAATTAATTTCCTGTGTAAGCAAGAAATTTAAAAAATAATGCTTTATTTTATAAATTATATCACATTGATCTGTTTATTTGGGTTAATAAAGTTGTGTTTTCTAAAATCATTCTCATAATATAGCAGTGACTATTTACAACGGAAAAAATGGATTCAAGGCAAATAAACAGAGCTAAGTTGATGTGGATTTAAAAAGCAAGAGTTGATTTAAAAAAGAATGTACGTTTTATGTCACCTTTTGAAGTGATCTTCCTTTTGTATATTTTAAAATCACCTGAAAAAGTGTAATATAGTTTTTTTTATTGAGACTGAAACGTAGCACAGGTTATTCTAATAGATCAATGACATTGACTTAATATGGCCATGTAGCCATGTAATGTCAATGATGTGATGAGCATCCCTGTCCCTTTGTATACATCAGCATTGAGGCAGGGAATACTCCACCCGCAGCTCATTGCAGCAGGAATGACAGCTCATTTTTCCATGTTCAGACCCAAACTCTGGTTCTGAACAAATGCAAGATCAGCCCTATTTAAGACATAAGGTAAGGTGAGTGCAAAAACAAATGTGTTCCAGATTATGTAAGAAAACATACAGATTTTTTGGTGTCAAATAGAAATATTGTATGCCATTACCCTGATTTTCCAGAAGTCATTTTTTTTTTGTGATTAGGAATGGCGACCTACATACAGGCTAGGGAAAAAGTAGAATTGTATCCATTTTCACATGTTGATTCACAGCATGATAGGAGATTGCAAACTAACACAGGTATGTACATATGGAAGCAACAAGCCTTGCCATTTAGTATAGTAAGGAAGGCTTGAACCCACTCCAGTTTTATTGCTGTATGGATCTCTAGTGCAGGTTTCCTCCCTGTCTGGGAAGTCTTCCTAATGGAGACTCAGATAGCATTAAAAACCCGGCAGACGTTCCAGTCATCATCCACTCAAGGTAAAATAAAAAGATTGAATTTGCACTTTAATGTATCCAAAACCACATTTTTTAAATAGAATAGTAAAGAGTTAGAAACCTTGCCAGATTTTTATGTCTGTGCTCAGGAGGTTTACCCTCTCTAGTTGTCCTGGAAGACAAAGTTAGAAAAAAGCTTGAAATTGTGAGAGGTAACATAGAGGGAACGTCTTATAGAGGATTTTCCTCACTTTGGAGAGATTTTTGATTTCCTCTCAAATCACACCAATGGGACATGGTCAGCAAAAAAAATAAAAAAAACAAAAACAACTTACAGGAGTTTTAACCATTTTCTACCCTATCCAAATAAAAAAATTAAAAGTTTTGGATTTTGATATACTTTAGGCTCCACCTTGGTTTTCTTAGACCATTCCTAATTTGACAGATTTGGTAAAACAATGTACACTTCTTCCACATTTGCCTTTTTGAGAACTAAATAACAGGACTGTCCAAAATTTTAAAGATTTAAAGAGAGGAATGGATTTAATCACATCATCTCTGATTTCCTGAACATACCAGCAGCACCTGTCATAGTGTAAACATCATAGTGTCAGGTTTTCAAATGGAGAAGGGAAGGCTCAATGACATCTTGCTTCATTTTAGAACAAGTGTTTGCTTATGACATCATTGGCCTAATATGCCCACATGGCCATATTTGGATAATGACATGTGGCCATATTGTCAGCGATATCACAACCATCCTCGCCCCTTTGTTATGTGTGGGATGGGGAATGCCTTGGTTGTGGCTGACTGGGCACAGGAATAACAGCTTGCTTCCGGGTTCAGTCTGAACCTGAGTTCGAATCAAACCTGTGCTCATCCCTAGTTATGTCATGCATTTTGAATGTGATGCCTATGCACCAGAACAGGCAAAAATAAGTAGATGTAGCATTTTTCTGACAAAGTGTACCACAATACACATTAGTGCTTTGTGGTGCGCTGCAATTTATGTACATCGAGACTGTGTTGCCTTTGCATTGGGGTGCTAATGTATGTACCATAAAGGTGTAATGTCCTTACTTCTCTGCTTTGGTAGATAGCATGTTACCGCAATGCACATTACATGTGTTAATGCATTGTAGTAGCATTCATATTAAATGGCACCTCAAAGCACTAACCCAACAGACCTCCGACTACAATATGCACCACAATGCACTTTATTGCACTACTATAAGTTCTGGTTCACATAGTAGAAAATATGCTATTGTCTGTTTTTTCAATCTTGGTGCATTGGTAGTCCATTCACATGCTCCATTCAGTGGCATAAAAGGGACATTTCTGGGTGCACAAACAACCAGAACCCTGACTATTTAAATGTTAATTCCATGAGCTGGTGTCCACCTTTTGAGTTAAAGAATGGCAGTAAAGCATACATTTTTGTAGTATTTTACACAGCATGTTTACTTTTTTGCAATTTGTTTTTTTTGTGTCTATGTCTACATGTATGTGCAGCTTTTTTCAAACCTGTTTTCATTCTTTGTATGTCGCTGGGTCTAATTTAGTAAAGGACATGCACATTTCCAGTCGCATTAATGGGCCTGCAAACCAGGCTGAACAACTCAAGCATATTCTGACAGTATTTACTATGCATATGTAAGCCCTGTAATAGGGCGAAACACATCAGCAAGTAACCTGGCAGAGTGTTAAAGCCACCTTGAGCAAATAAATCTGATTGTACACTGACTTACATGGGGTGTGGTTTTCACTTTGCAATGCAGCTGGAGAATAGAGACATGCATGTATATTAGGTATGTATATATACATAGTTTGTATGTTAAAGATAGTGTAATTGGTTGAAAGGACATGAGAACTGTTCTTATTGGCAACAATAATAGGTCAGACAAATACCTAAAATCCAGTTGTGTTTTCAATATGGTTTTAACTATGTTTAAATAAATAATATGTGATTTTATGTTCTAAGAACTTGACCAGTGAACATGGTTCACTGAAAACTTGTGGATGTTATGACTTGGAGTGGGTATATTTTCTGTTCATTTAATATATGCTCTGCATTTCAAAATCTCCTGACACATTTTGTGCCGCATTTCCTGATGTGGAGAACATTTTGAATGATATGTACAGACCAAACTTTTTTTTTCCATTTTAGATGGTGTAAGGAAGAAATAGAACCCCTTTAAGTGTTGTTTTCTTTCTCCTCGGGTAGGTATATTTACCCACACTGTATGTCCAGTTGATTATTCTCAACGGAACAGAACACATTTTTTAGTTGAAAATTTTCAAGAATTTTAAAGAAGGTGATGGTTAATTTCTCAATGTGGACACCCGAGACAACTGTCTAAGAGGGAAATTCCCTTCACTTTTTAGACATTTATTTTCTCTTGCTGTTGCATCCCCAAGTAGTGGGGACATGTATTTTTTTTTAAGATTCCCTACCTACTTTATCCAAAACATCCAGGAGACTCTTGCCTCTGTGGCATTAGGGATGCATTCTTGCATGCCCCCATCTTTCTAGCAAATCAGTGCTTTCTGCATTTCATTGTGGGCACACCCCCAGCCAGCCAGATTGTTCAGACTCTGTGCAGGTTTGGTTGAATCCGTAACCTTCAGCTGGGTCAGTTGATCCTGGATACAGCTCAATCCAGAGTTTTCCTCACACAAAAGAAGCTCCTAAATCTTCACTCCCAGATCCAGACCCTATAGTTCAGGAGCCATCCAATCGACCTCTTTTGCATTATAGTTCTGGGTCTGATGATAGCCTCCTTAAAAGCATTCCCATTTGCCAAGTTCTATTTCAGACCACAGCAGCTCAAATTCTGGTTACATGGGGCCAAAAGGTACAGTTGCTGGACCTACCAGCCTGACACCTAGAACAATGAAGTCTGTGACCTGGTGGCTTATCAACCCAGTCCTGGGCAAATCTTTTCTTCCACTATTCTGGAAGATCCTCATGACAGATGCTGGCCTGACAGGCTGAGAAGGTGTCCTGGACACCCTGACAGTAAGAAAATTAAAGTTTTGGCCATGCATACATTTTAACATGCATCAAGGGCTGGTGTTTATAGCCAAGATAAGCGTAGAGCTGTATTATTTTACAGCAATATGGTGATATTTCTGGACATGGCTATGACATTGTGCATATGACTATTCTCATATATTTTCTTTCCATATGAGAACATCATGAAGTGTTTACTAATATCACTAAAGGCAAATGCAAAAAACAACACTTATAGCAAAGAAACCATATTGCAATACTTGCAGCAAAATATTGACATGTGCATATACTGTATGTACGCTTTGGCCACAATAAGCATGCATAAATTATTTAATACCCTGCTTCTTGCTATTTCATTTCATAATGATAAATACCTGTGCTTAGACGGCTATTTAAAACATACATTCATATTGTAAAAAGGGAATGTAACACATACCCTTAGAATAAATCTAAACTCAACTTAAAGACATTACAGTAAGTAATGATTACTGGTTTTATTCTCTGAATGGTTGTTAGTGGTGTACCCCAAGATTCAGTGTTGGGACCCCTACTTTTTACCCTATTTATAAATTATATTGTATTTGGGAAACAAATTATATTTATAGTGTTTTCAGATGACACTAAGCTGTGTAGGATGTCTCCAATTTTACAAGCAGACCTAATGCACTCTTTAATGGGGGTATTAGGTGGTAAATGAGGTTTAATGTTGATAAATGTAAAGTTATGAACTTGGGGGCTAAAAACATGCATGTATCATACATACTAGGGGGAGAACAGCTTGGTAGTCAGTGGTTGAGAAGAATCTGGGCATTCTGGTAGATCTTAAGATCCTAAAGTGGTTGTAAATTTTTTTTGTCTTTTTAAAAATAAATAACCATCATAATTATTTGCTCTGTGCAATGCTGTAGCACAGAGCGGCCCCAAACCTCCTCTTCTTGGGTACCCCACTAGCACCCTTGGCTCCTCCTCCTTTCCGAGTACCCCCTTAGCAAGCGGCTTGCTATAGGGCACTCGTGGTGCCCTGATCCCAAGCCAGGCTGTGTGTGTCTTTTGGTGTGGCTACTTCCTCACTGGATTTGATTGACAGCCAGTCACTTCTCTCGGAACACAGCACTGGATTGCGATCAAACTCAAGTATGTATTTAAGGGGGTGCTGGGGGGGGCAAAGCATAGAAAGTTTTTACCTAAATGCAGAGAATGCATTAACCCCTTGGCGCCGAGCGTACACAAAAAGTGGCCCCACTGGACTGGGCTTTTTTTCTGTGGGGCCGCATATTTGCGTATCTCCCTTTGTGCTGGGAACGCTTGGCACGGCGCTCCCAGCACAGTGACCAGGGTCTCATTGTGAACCTCAGGCCCCATAATAACGATCAGGACTGGGAACTCCCGATTCTGGGTCACCTAATTTCTATAATAGCCTCTGATTGGCTATCACAGTAATCAGTCACTGTGAAGCCCGCCCCTTTGTTTTCTCTCTCTGAATGGAGGAAAGAGATACATTGTATCTTTCTCTGTCCTTGCAGAGAGAGAGAGAGAAAAAAAGTGTGTGTAAAAAATATTAATAATAATAAATAAAAAAAATTAAGAAGTGATCCCCTGCGCTACTATGTGCACACAAATGGATTGTGTGAAAGAAATGTATACAATGAACCAAAAAGAGATATAAAATAAAGAGAAAACCTCAAGTGAATATATGTGTATAGGTCTGCTGCTGAATACATACTAGTGTTCTAATTGATTGTAAGAAGTGATAACAATTAGATATGTGGTACAGTGTTCCCCACTAGTACTGCATAGTAAAACACACTGATAATATATAATTTGACACACTACATGTGAGGTCCTATACATCATTAGAACCAAAAACATTGTGTGGGATATATAAATAATAAGCAACAAAAGACACTTTAAATAAAATACCACTGTGATGCCTAAACCAGTGATAATCAGTGATAGGCGTTTTCAGTGATATAAAGTAAGCTTGAAACACAAAAAGTACAATATAGTGAAGGGGCTAGTCCATGGGTTCCATAAAAGGTTCACAGCAATTTCCAGTGCCGCCACACCAAACCATGCGCTCACCTTCATTACTGACCTTCCACAGGTCAATATGCGCCTTCCCCTTTAAGGGGCTTAAGGAACTTCTGGTGTGTGGTTGGATCCTTGGTGATAAGTAAATCCTCTATCTCCTGCGACAATCCTTATCAGTAGTACTCATAAAGGAATCAGAAAACAGACATAGTGCTGAACCGTTTAAAACCACTTCAATAAAAACCATCAGAAAAGACAACTCACATTTTTCAGTATTTGACCCCTTGCTGATTTTGTACGTTTGCCCACTGACAAAGAAATGATCACATTAAGGTCATGGAGTAGCCTAGCCATTCTCCAGACCTTAATCCCATAGAAAATATGTGGAGGGAGCTGAAGGTTCGAGTTACCAAATGTCAGCCTTAATGACTTGGAGAGGATCTGCAAAGAGGACAAAATCCCTCCTGAGATGTTTGCAAACCTGGTGGCCAACTACAAGAAACGTCTGACCTCTGTGATTGCCAACATGTCATGTTTTGCGAAGGGGTCAAATACTTTTCTCTTTCGTTAATTGACAGAAACAGCCTTCTTTATTCAGAACCATAGATTTATATCGCCCCCTACAGGAGTAGGACACTAGACAGACAAAAAGACTTGGCCTCGCCCATGGGCAGTCCTAGGTGGTATACACCCCCCTCTCTGCTACAAGCCTTCAGTTTTTTTCTGCCTAGTCAGGAGTAAGGACCTAGTTCCCTGTTGGGATCTCTTGTCCTGGCAATTTTATTTATTTATTTTTCCCTGGACTTTTCTGCTGAGATCTATAATTAACTGCTGGGCTGGGCGGCGGGCTGGACATTCAATCCAGTGGTCACCCCAGTCTAGCCAGCGAGTGCATACAGACCACAGCTACACGCTAGGTCGGCCGCGACATAGCCCCACTGGACCCTGCGAGTTAAACGTCTTGCGAGGTCTCATACAACCGGGTCTCGGCTCGAGTCGCAGCATCCCTCATGGCCGACAGCCCCCACTTCGGTGGCGAGGAGGTTCTGTCTGGAGTGATGCCCGCTTGGTCCTGGTATGGTGAGTAAAGGTCCCCCTCTCCCCTTAGGGGTTTTTTTTTGTGGCGGATGCTGGCCAATCTCCGGGTTAGTCGGTCCTGCGGGTCCCCTCTATCCCTGCACCCTCTTTTCCTAGCCCTGGCGGTCCCTTGGAACCCCCCTCTTCCCCTCCCCCCTTCATATTAGGTAGTGTGCCTGTGGTGGGTCCTGGGGGATGGGGTTGAATACTGGTGGGTTGGGGTTGTGCACTGCCTAGGTGCTGTGCTTACTGGGGGGGCACTGAGTCCGGTGACCAGATCCTCTCTCTCTCGCTCTCATCTTAGGAGGCTATAGGGTTCTCCTACATCTGTGGTAGACTCATGTAGCACGGCCGGCGGCCATTTTGCCATAGCCGGCGTCCTCTTCCCTATTGTCTGAGGATTTCCTATGGCCAATGACCATGTTTGTGTAGCTCGGCGGCCATGATATGGTGGACTTTTGGCTCAGGCAACGGCGGCCATTACTGTGTAGCCAAGGACTCTATTTCTTTGCAGATGGAAGCCCCTCTTTTTAACCCGACACTGACTCCTGTGCTTTCTTCTCCCTTGGATGCCACATGTGTGCAGGTCGACATCTAAGGCAGCAAGCGCTACGCTAGTGGTGTGGTGAGTCTGGGGGATCCCTCCTCTCTCTGCTGTAGGCTGTGGGGTGTCTTGGTGGTCTGGTATCACTACCGGTGTGGGGGGTGTCCCATTGTAGTGGTCACTCTTGGTGTGGGGCTCTCCTTTTTCTCTGTTATGGACTCTGAAGAGCATGTTTCCCTGCCTGACCCCCTGTCAGAGGCTGCAGGTCCCTCTGGGTTCCAGTCATCTGTTGACGCACTGACAGCGGCCCTGGAGTCCTTTGTGTCCCGAGTGGAGGTGGCTCTTGGGTCGCGGACTAGAAGGAAGCGTCCCCTGCTTCATCTGTCTCGTCAGATCCTAAAACTGATTCGGCTGCCGAGGACGGGGCCCACCCTGCGGGGTCTGCAGCTGTGCTCCTAGAACTCTCGGACAGTGAGGATGATTCCTCGGCCCCAGTGGCTGCGCACGAGAAGGCGCTGGTGGATGCACTGATTGCTTCTGTGTGGGAAACTTTAAAGATGGAGGATGCAGCCACGGCTGCGGTGGAGGTGGCGGTCCCTTTTGGCACTCACAAGCCACCTCGCGCGGCAAAAGTGTTCCCTTATCCCTCCTTTTTTGACAAGTTTGTCTATAAAGATTGGGAGCGTCCAAAACGCCCCTTTGTGATCCCAAAGTGTTTCGCTGTGCGTTATCCCTTTGAGGAAAGTCTACTTAAAAAATTGACAACTCTGCCTGTGGTGGATCTCCCAAATTTCCGGTTGAACAAAACCACTATGATTCCTGTTGAGGACTCTCTGGCCTTTAAAGACCCGGCTGACAGGAAGGCAGGGTCTCTGAGATGTTCTCTATTGCGGGTTCGGCACTTCGGCCGAATTTGGCTATTGCTCTGGTGTCACAAACGCTGACAGAGTAGGCGAAGCTGTTGCGCCATGACCTGGAATTGGACCAGTTTCCACCTGCCTTCACGGAATTAGCGGACCAACTGGTCCAGGGGCTGCAGTTTGTCTGTGATGCCTCTTGGATGCAGCTCCCTTGCTTTCTAAGCTTTCTGTTTCAGCGGTAGTGCTTCGACGGGTATTGTGGCTGAAGTGTTGGACTGTGGACCAGGCCTCAAAGAAGGCCCTAGCTGATCTGCCTTTTCAAGGCGATCATTTATTCGGGGCCACTCTGGATGATATCATTAAGAATGTCACAGGGGAAAGAGTACTTTTCTTCCACAGTCAAAGAAAGGGAAGGAGCACAGAAAGTTTTTTCGTCCCTCAGGGTCCACTGACAAAGGTTCGAAGTCTTTCAAGCCCCCTTGGGAAGTTCTAAGCGGCCCTGGTCGGGCATACCGAGTGGGTTTCTCCAGACCCCCAGATAAGGCTCCTTCAGCATGAAGAGGCGCCCTCACCCACAGTGCGGGTGGGGGGATGTCTTCGCTGGTTTCTGGGCCCGTGGACCTCTCTGATAAACAACAAGTGGGTCCACGAAGTGACTTGTCGTCCAATCTGCATCTGTCTCCAGACCGCTTGTTAGCCCCCCAGGGTGCGGTACAAGGCCTGTCGCTCCAGGGGGTGATTGTCCCGGTTCCGGTGTCAGAACGTTTCCAGGGATTTTATTCAAACCTGTTTATGATCCCCAAAAAGGAGGGTACGGTACATCCGATTCTGGACCTCAAGGCCCTGAACCGCTATGTGCAGTCATCGACATCAAGGATGCCTCGGGACCCTCTGGCGGATGGCTCAGATGCTCTGGTCGCTCTGTGGAGCCAGTATCGTCTGATCTACACCTTTCCTTCTCTCAAGCTTCTGCCAAAGCTGTTGCACAGGATCGAGGCTGAAGGAATTCCGGTCATTCTAGTGGTGCCGGACTGGCCTCGTCACCAGGACTGACGAGGCCGGACTGGTCTCGTCAGTCCTGGTACGCTGACCTGGTGCGTCTGGTCGCAGATGCCCCCTAGCGTCTGCCTCTCAGGGAGGATCTGCTATCCCAAGGGCCGATCTTCCACCTTGCCTTACCGTCGCTGGCTTTAACGGCCTGGCTATTGAGAGCCAGGTTTTAAAGGATAGGGGCTTATCTAAGTCAGTGATTCTGATGCTGCTCAGAGCTAGAAAGTCTTCTTCCAGGAAGGTATATTATTGGTCGTGGAAAGCGTATATTTCATGGTGTGAGTCAGTGGGGTTTCACCCACGTTCCTTTTTAGGTGGCTTGGATTTTGACTTTTCTTCAGAGGGGCGTTGAAAAGAATTTGGCCTTGAGTACTGTCAAGGGCCAGGTGTCGGCCTTGGCGGTTTTCTTTCAACGATCCCTGGCTTCGTATTCCCTGGTGCGTACCTTCATTCAGGGAGTGTGACATGTGGTTCCACCGGTGTCATCTCCCTTGCCACCGTGGGACTTGAATCTTGTACTTTCAGTTCTACAGAAGCCTCTGTTTGAGGATATTCGAGAAATTCCCCTGCTCACGCTATCACAGAAGGTGGCCTTCTTGGTGGCTATTACTTCTGCTCGCAGGGTGTCAGAGTTGGTGGCGCTATCCTGTCGCACGCCCTACCTGGTGATTCACGAGGACAAGGTGGTGCTTCGTCCTTGTCCTTCTTTCCTTCCAAAGGTTGTCTTTGATTTCCATTTAAATGAAGACACCATGTTGCCTTCTCTATGTCTCCGGCTGCAACATCCGAGGGAATTTGCCTTGCACACCTAAGATGTGGTACACGCAGTCAGGGTGTATTTGGTGGCCACTGAGTCTTTTCGGACGGGCCAAAGAAGGGGCTATCTGCTTCCTCAACGACCATCTCTAGATGGATTAGGCAGATGAAGACTCAGGCCTATTTTATCAAGGGTCAGGTTCCTCCCTTCCCGGTGAAGGCGCTCTTGACTCGGGCGCTGAGTGCCTCCTGGGCCTTCCGTCATCAGGAGTCAGTAATGCAAGTTTGCAAGGCAGCCACCTGGTTGTCGTTGCACACTTTCACAAAATTTTACAAAGTGGATGTGCCGGCATCTGCAGAAATGTATACAATGAACCAAAAAGAGATATAAAATAAAGAGAAAACCTCAAGTGAATATATGTGTATAGGTCTGCTGCTGAATACATACTAGTGTTCTAATTGATTGTAAGAAGTGATAACAATTAGATATGTGGTACAGTGTTCCCCACTAGTATTGCATAGTAAAACACACTGATAATATATAATTTGACACACTACATGTGAGGTCCTATACATCATTAGAACCAAAAACATTGTGTGGAATATATAAATAATAAGCAACAAAAGACACTTTAAATAAAATACCACTGTGATGCCTAAACCAGTGATAATCAGTGATAGGCGTTTTCAGTGATATAAAGTAAGCTTGAAACACAAAAAGTACAATATAGTGAAGGGGCTAGTCCATGGGTTCCATAAAAGGTTCACAGCAATTTCCAGTGCCGCCACACCAAACCATACGCTCACCTTCATTACTGACCTTCCACAGGTCAATATGCGCCTTCCCCTTTAAGGGGCTTAAGGAACTTCTGGTGTGTGGTTGGATCCTTGGTGATAAGTAAATCCTCTATCTCCTGCGACAATCCTTATCGGTAGTACTCATAAAGGAATCAGAAAACAGACATAGTGCTGAACCGTTTAAAACCACTTCAATAAAAACCATCAGAAAAGACAACTCACATTTTTCAGTATTTGACCCCTTGCTGATTTTGTACGTTTGCCCACTGACAAAGAAATGATCACATTAAGGTCATGGAGTAGCCAAGGAGGGTACGGTACATCCGATTCTGGACCTCAAGGCCCTGAACCGCTATGTGCAGTCATCGACATCAAGGATGCTTCGGGACCCTCTGGCGGATGGCTCAGATGCTCTGGTCGCTCTGTGGAGCCAGTATCGTCTGATCTACACCTTTCCTTCTCTCAAGCTTCTGCCAAAGCTGTTGCGCAGGATCGAGGCTGAAGGAATTCCGGTCATTCTAGTGGCGCCGGACTGGCCTCGTCACCAGGACTGACGAGGCCGGACTGGTCTCGTCAGTCCTGGTACGCTGACCTGGTGCGTCTGGTCGCAGATGCCCCCTAGCGTCTGCCTCTCAGGGAGGATCTGCTATCCCAAGGGCCGATCTTCCACCTTGCCTTACCGTCGCTGGCTTTAACGGCCTGGCTATTGAAAGCCAGGTTTTGAAGGATAGGGGCTTATCTAAGTCAGTGATTCTGATGCTGCTCAGAGCTAGAAAGTCTTCTTCCAGGAAGGTATATTATTGGTCGTGGAAAGCGTATATTTCATGGTGTGAGTCAGTGGGGTTTCACCCACGTTCCTTTTTAGGTGGCTTGGATTTTGACTTTTCTTCAGAGGGGCGTTGAAAAGAATTTGGCATTGAGTACTGTCAAGGGCCAGGTGTCGGCCTTGGCGGTTTTCTTTCAACGATCCCTGGCTTCGTATTCCCTGGTGCGTACCTTCATTCAGGGAGTGTGACATGTGGTTCCACCGGTGTCATCTCCCTTGCCACCGTGGGACTTGAATCTTGTACTTTCAGTTCTACAGAAGCCTCTGTTTGAGGATATTCGAGAAATTCCCCTGCTCACGCTATCACAGAAGGTGGCCTTCTTGGTGGCTATTACTTCTGCTCGCAGGGTGTCAGAGTTGGTGGCGCTATCCTGTCGCACGCCCTACCTGGTGATTCACGAGGACAAGGTGGTGCTTCGTCCTTGTCCTTCTTTCCTTCCAAAGGTTGTCTTTGATTTCCATTTAAATGAAGACACCATGTTGCCTTCTCTATGTCTCCGGCTGCAACATCCGAGGGAATTTGCCTTGCACACCTAAGATGTGGTACACGCAGTCAGGGTGTATTTGGTGGCCACTGAGTCTTTTCGGACGGGCCAAAGAAGGGGCTATCTGCTTCCTCAACGACCATCTCTAGATGGATTAGGCAGATGAAGACTCAGGCCTATTTTATCAAGGGTCAGGTTCCTCCCTTCCCGGTGAAGGCGCTCTTGACTCGGGCGCTGAGTGCCTCCTGGGCCTTCCGTCATCAGGAGTCAGTAATGCAAGTTTGCAAGGCGGCCACCTGGTTGTCGTTGCACACTTTCACAAAATTTTACAAAGTGGATGTGCCGGCATCTGCAGATGCTTCTTTTGGTCGCAAGATTCTGCTGGCTGCGGTCTAGAGGGTTTTTCCCTTGTGAAGGGTTTTTTTTGCTGGTCAGGTGGGCTCCAGGTTGTTTTCACTGAGCTCCAGGTTGTCTGGTTGGCCTGGGGTTTTTTTGGTTTTTGTTGGCTGCCCCACCACTCATATTTGGCACTGCTTTGGGACATCCCTGTGGTTCTGAATAAAGAAGGCTGTGTCTGTCAATGAATGAAAGAGAAAATAGGATTTTTGACTTACTGTAAAATCCGTTGCTCTGAGTTCATTGACAGACACAGCACCCACCCCTCTAGGGAGTTTTTAATACTTTTGATACTGCTTGTTACATAACTAAAGGCCTGTAGCAGAGAGGGGGGTGTATATCACCTAGGACTGCCCATGGGCGTAGCGAAGCCTTTTTGTCTGCCTAGTGTCCTACTCCTGTAGGGGGCAATATAACCCTATGGTTCTGAATAAAAGAAGCTCTGTGTCTGTCAATTTTACGGTAAGTCAAAAATCCTATTATTTCACTTATTAAAATGCAAATCAATTTATAACTTTTTTGAAATGTGTTTGTCTGGATATTTTTGTTGTCATTCTGTCTCTCACTGTTAAAATAAACCTACCATTAAAACTATAGACTGATAATTTCTTTGTCAGTGGGCAAATGTGCAAAATCAGCAGGAGATCAAATCGTTTTTCCCTCACTGTACATCTTTTTTTTCCTCCTGTATTATTGTTTAATATTTTAATACAAATTTATTGAACCTAAAAAAAAGCAAAATGCACGCTATTGTTTCTGGGCTGTACTACATGTATAAACTAATAACATACACATATGTGGTATCAATGCGATCGTCATGATCAGGAGAATTTATTTTGGGTTGCTTTTTGGTAGAAGATTATGGTAGTACCAAGCAATATACAGCTACATTTAAAATGTTTTTTTTTTTAACTATTGAAAATCAGGATATCCAAAACAAGCTATAATCCACCTGGATGCACAAAGCAGTTGTGTTGATATGTACGGTTTTACTAACACATGTTAAAGTTGCAAAATTTTGCTTAAGCATTGAGATTTCTTTTACCCTTAGGCGCAAAGGAACAAAAGGTAACAGAAAAATTAAGTCTTTACAACCACAACTAAAAATTGTTCACTGGACTTGTGCATTCTCTCTTAGTAAATCAGGCCCACTGACTCATAATTTGTATTTTTTTGAAAATGCGGTCATGCTGTATATAATAGTGCTCATGAACATGGGCTTTTGTTTGCATTTGTGTTCTTTTCTTTCCCTTCCAGATCAAGGTCAATACAAAAACAACTGAGAAACAGCTTCAGACAACCCAGGAGCAACTTGCTGCAACTCAGAGGCAGTCCAATGCAACTGAGAAGCTAACTGATGCAGCTCTTTGTGAAACTTGGAGTCAATTCAAAGCAACTCAAAATCAAAACAAGCGAGAAGCACCAAAATACAGCTTTTGACTCCTTTTATGATCTAAAGCCGATCTTTCCAAGCACTTAATGAGACTATTCGATAACCTGGAAACATTGGCTTAGATCTGCAGTTTTATTGTTGGAGTTGTTAGGTTGCCCCCTAAAGAGAGACACTAGATGTGACTATGTAGATGTTTACTTCTGCAGTAAACCTCTTAAAGTTTATGTAAGAAATGCTGTGCACCACAAAGCCAGATAATAGGAACACACCTGGATGATAATACAGTCTTAGCTCTTACAAGATAATACATTAGGCTGCTGTAAACATTTCTCCCAACTAAAACAGTATTTGAACTGCTAGGTACATATACCTATTGTATGGCAGTGGATAAAACCTCCTTAGCAAACACTTAAAATTTTGACTGTTTAAGGCAATTTCTAGCACTTTCTAGCACAAATTTCTGGAGAAATTTTAGCCATATTATAACTGTGTCCCTCGAACCCTACAGCTATACAACAAACGTGGCTGCCCTCACAATCCACACTGAAAGAAGGTTCTGTGGATGATCCACTATGATAGCACTCATGTAGTTGTGCACTTACCACCAACTACGTCCCTTGGTGGCTGCCCAAAATAACATGGCCATGCCAAAAGTTCCATATTACTCAATCGGGGCAGAAATGTTCCCACATTCTGAGAAACTCTTTCTTCACAATCTAATGTGTGAAATGATGCTTTGTATTTGCTGGGAAAAACAGGATGACTGAATTGACTGGCATAGGAACTTCTGCAAGGATGACAAGCAGGACAGACATCTCTCTATAAACTCTGACTGTTATTTTTCATCTTCACTTTAACTGGACCACAAGGCCTTCCTGTTAAAGAGCCAGGGGAGTGTCTATACTTTTTTCTTAGCCTATTTCCATTCTGTAGGCCACTTAACTTGAAGAAAACCTGTCTCAAAATAGAGTGTCTGTCAGTGCTCACCTTTCCTTCTGAAAATGTTAGTTGTTTGGCTTTTATGGTGATCCCTTGGCTTCAGTACTTTCTAAATCACTGACCTGGAACTAGTTTAAAGATAACAGTTAATTTTTTCTCAAAATTTATCTTGCTCCATGCTTGTCCTGGACTGAAGCCAGAGACAGTCAAGCAAATAGAATTCTCTGAAAAGCTGTGTATTTTAATACCAGTGGAACATTTTCACAATGTAAGCCACAATGTAAGCCAATTAAATTTGTTATTATATCATTGTCAGCCTTTGTTTTTACCCAATGACAAATAAACTTTTTTTGTATAAAACTTAGCTGTTTCATTTTTTCATGTATTCCTTGCTAGGTCATTATAGCTTATGTAATCTTCTAAGGCAGATGTTTAGGGTCATGGCAAATCCCTCTTTAATGTGTGTAGCTACTTAAAGAAAATTTATCATTACAGTTCTGTCCCCTATGAGACAAAGTGCATGTAGTACTTCATCCCATGTTGCTAGGTGCTCTCTAATCCTGGCTATGAGGTCCAACCCGCCCCCTCTCCCGTCCTGCTGCACTGCTGCAGCCGATCTGAAGGAGATATGAAGGAGACGGCTGATTCATAAAGGCAGCTTGTCTCAGCTCATAGCGCTTTCCACATACAAGCAACAGTAAGCAAGAGGAATGCAGAGAAATAGGAAGATGTCAACATCTCCATTCCTGCTGCTGCTTGTCTGGGATAATATATATAGATGCATCTCATAAAATTAGAATATCATCAAAAAGTTAATTTATTTCAGTAATTCAATTCAAAAAGTAAAACTCATATATTTTATATAGATGCGTTACACACAGAGTGATATATTTCAAGCATTTCTTTTTTAAAATTTTGATGATTATGGCTTACAGCTAGTGAAAACCCTATCTCAGAAAACTAGAATATTACATAAGACCAATAAAAAAAAGGATTTTTAATACAGAAATATTGGCTTACCGAATAGTATGTTGGGGCTCCTTTTGTATGAATTACTGCATCAATGCGACGTGGCATGAAGGTGATCAGCGCGTGGCACTCCTGAGGTGTTATGGAAGCCCAGGTTGCTTTGATAGCGGCCTTCAGCTCATCTGCATTGTTGGGTCTGGTATCTCTCATCTTCCTCTTGACAATGCCTCACAGATTCTCTATGGGGTTTAGGTCAGGCGAGTTTGCTGACCAACCAAGCACAGTGATACCATGATCATTAAACTGAAAATGAAATTAGCATCTCCATGGCTCCCTAAATCATCCTTGACTGTGGAAACTTCACACTGGACCTCATGCAACTTGGATTCTGTGCCTCTCCACTCTACCTCCAGACTCTAGGACTTTGACATCCAAATGAAATGCAACATTTTCCACAGTCAGTGATGATTTGGGAAGCCATGTTATCTGCTGGTGTTGATCCACTGTGTTTTATCAAGTCGAAAGTCAGCGCAGCCCTCTACCAGCAAATTCTAGAACTCTTCATGCTTCCCTCTGCTTACCAGCTTTATGGAAATGCTTCTGCTGATCGGAGGTGGGTCAGATGCTGTTTTTCCAGCATGCACATCTTACAGAAGCCGGCCAGATGGATACAGACCGACATACACATGGGCTGAATGTCAGCCACTTTTTTTTTTTAACCGGCCGTTGTCTCCCGACATTCGGCCCATGTGTACGGGACTTAAGTTTGGCCACCAGGAGCAAAAAGAGGGAACCATGTGTAAGTTCTAAGGGCCTTGTGTGAAAGTGGTGGGTGCCAATCACTAAGCATCAGCACTGTAAGATGGGAGGGTGAGGCCCAACTCCAGCCAAAACTGTTTTTATACCCTGCCTGCAGACTAAGAAGTGAGGGTAAATCTCCTTGGCAGGGACAAAGACCGCAAACTATGTGTAACTAGAAAAGTTTAAAATAGATTTTTAATATTGACATTTTTAATGAATTTCTTTCTAAAAAGCGAATGGGCAAAATGATACAATCAGTGTAGGAAAACAGATAAATACTGCCTTAACCCCTTTAGGAGGTTTCTGATGCCAGGAGGCAGGTCGGTGTGCCTAATAATGTGACTGCCATGTCACAGCGGTCACGTGATCAGAAAGCTCCCGATTGCAAGTAGAGATCGGGAGCTTTCTGTTAGCCGCCGGTAACTGTGCAGGCCACACGCTCTTGGCACAGCTCTATTTACATTTGTGTGCGCATATATGCAGCTGCACTGCGTTAAGGCCCACACACCGAGAGGCCACATATATGCGTATGGCTGGCCTGAAGAGGTTAAAATAAATATGTGTAAACTTTCTTTACCTACCATAAAATATATAATTCTGTTTAGCTATTTTGCTAATACAGACATCTATGCCAGACACCACAAACAGTTGCTGGATATTTTCTTTTTCCAGTGCAATTAAAGCATTACAACCTGGACAAAGACTGATTTTGGATGGAAAAAAAGCAGAATCTCACTGATGGGGTCATTTCTATGCTTTCCTCTCTAATTAGCAATCTTCATATAATATATTCACAGTACTGTGTAATACAGTAAAATCAGATTTTCCGTACAGTGCTGCCTCTTCCTCTACCAGTTTAAATGCTATGTGTAGGGGAGTACAAAGCCACAAATAAAGGCAGATTAAGTCTTCAATTAAAAATATATTTAAAGCGGGCCTATACTCATCTCCCATCCAGCAATGCAATGTGTTTGCTGGCATTGAAATTTCTCGGGTTCGGCTCTTTGGCCATCTTGATTGGTCATGCTGAGGATGATGTAACTCTGGCATGTGTCAAAATTATACACTAAGTTGTACATATGGGGGTGTGCAAATTATGTAAATGTTGTGTTGGGACAAATGAAAGTAAAATGCATTTTGTTCTATTTTTCTTTCTACAAATTGACAATAAAAAAACAAGGAAATAATACTTATATCCAGCATTGCTAGCAAATTTAAGTCTTATCTGTCCTGAAAAAAATGCGATGTATAATGTGGTACATGAGACTACAAAAGCTAAAAAGTTATAATGTGCAGAACATAGACATCATCAAAATGTAGAAAAAAAAAAAAATTTTCTTGCAAGGGGATTTAAAAAGGAAAAGGCTTGGGGACTCAAGTGATTAATGGACATAGCAATGGGAGTTATTTACTAAAGAAAAATCCACTTTGCACTGCAAGTGCACTTGAAAGTAAAGTCGCTGTAGATCCGAGGGAGACATGCAAGGAAAATAAAAAACAGCATTTTAGCTTGCACATGATTGAATGATAAAATCAGCAGCGCTTCCACTCATTTCAGATCTACCCCTTAGATTTAGAGCGACTGCACTTCTAAGTGCACTTGCAGTGCAAAGTGGATTTGCCTTTCGTAAATAACCCCCGATATGTTGTTCACATTCAAAATCAAGGTCTAATGAATGCGAAGCTTAAAGTATTAATAAACCCTTATTTATTTTTTTAAGAGACGGTCCAAAAGTAATGGTTCTTCTTTAAAAATGCTTGTTTTACTCCCCTTGGGCCGGTTACCAAGCCATTAGCCCTCCTGTCCTGTCTCTCATTTTATCAGGATTTCTTCTCAATTCCCATTCCATCTTCAAGACAGAAAGTGAACTGAAACCTCCCCAACAGAACATAAACTGCAAAAATGAATTGATAGAGGTTTTAACCCTTCCCTATCCAAACTTAAAAAAAAAGTTTTGGCTATACATATATTTTTACATGCTAAATTCTACTGAATATTAAGTAACCAGAGCCATATTTGATAATAATATACATTAGTAAATGGGTACAAAAATGTTAATTTCAGTTCCAGCCAAGAGTTATTCATAGAAGGATAGGGAACTTTCCCTTATTATAGACAGGATGACTAAGGACACAGTCACAGGGCTGTCCAGGTTGCCGGGCTTGGGACAGGATGACTAAGCTGCCATTGGGTTCATAATTTGTTCATAACCTATGCTGCTTACTTTCTGGATCCAACGTAGGAAACTGGGACCCCTGCATGCTATTCTTACCAGGGCTGGTGCAAGGATTTTTGACACCCTAGGTGAAACCTTATTTTGCTCAACCTCATTGGCTCCACCCCTGACTCCACCCCCTTTGCCCTGCTCATGTATACCCCACCTTTTCAATGAAGCGCCTGTCAAATGCAGCCCACCAGCGCCCATCAATGCAACCTCACCAGCACCCATCAATGCAGCCTACCAGCGCCCATCAATGCAGCCTCACCAGCGCCCATCAATGCAGCCTCACCAGCGCCCATCAATGCAGCCTTACCAGCGCCCATCAATGCAGCCTCACCAGATGTATGCCTAGCGGTAGCACCGGCCCTGATTCCTACATGTGGTGGCAGCTGCCAGTGGCTTATGTTTTGACTGTAGGTCATTGAGGGTGTCCCCCCACAGGAATAGCATGTGAAAATTCCTAGTACATAGGAGAGGCAACAGTTCTCACATGGCTTCTGAGATTACATGAACAGCACCTGCCAGTAAAAAAACAAATTGATTTGAAATGTTGTTAGCAAGGAGAGAAAAAAAATGACCTTGTCTGTTATAAGTTATGAGTATTCAAGATAGTTTTCATTATATTAACAATTATAAAGGTGTTGTAGCATATGATGTCACTTTCCTTTTTTTTTTGAACGGTTATTTCTCTTTTCAGCAAAATGTGTGGGTGCCTATTGTCTATTTGATATTTTTCTTAGCAGAGGGGAATTGTATTTGTTTTTGCAAATGATAAACGTATGCACGGGCTCAATTCTTTTTATAAATATAGTTGTTGCCTAAGCGACCAAGATATCAAAGCCTGGCAGATGAAACCCCACTTGACACTGTGGTAATCGATTTAAAGAAAAATTTGAACAATAATCCAACATATACAAATTAAAAAACAGAAGACATATTCTTATGCATAACTACAGGAAAGAAAGATAAATAAAAGATGACCCCAAAGCTTCCCAAACTCATCCCTGTCATGGTATGGACATAGCTCCTGGCCCAGGGGTGAACAAAAAGCGACCACTGGCCCCTGGGGAGACCTCTACAGAGGGCCCGAAGACTGGAAAGAACCCAAAACAAAAAGATATGAAAGATTGCTACAAGGTTGTCCCATAAAATTCTCAAAGTATTTAAAGAGAAAATTGGATCCTACCCAAAATACACAACAGGATACACTAATGGCAGTTGGAAAAAATCACAATCAAAAGGTTTAAAAAATAATCTTTACTAGTTCCTTTAAGATCTTTTTATTTAATTTTCTTATTACTAATAAAAGTCTTATTTCTTGTTACCAATTTGCGTATAGTGTGTGTTTATACTGTACACATTTACATATTACACTGCCACCTCGTGACTATTGTTTTTACTGCATATTATTTTCTGTATTTTCTTTCCCTTTCTGTGATGTAATTTCCTTTTCCTCTTGCGTGAGTCTCTATATCCTCCCTTACAAGGCACACATGAAGGCTAGGAAAAGTTAATATTCCTTTTGACAGCCTTAAATGCTTAAAATCTATAAATAATATTTATTATTAATATCAAGTCCACCACATCTTATGGTATTGCCTCAGTGTTCTGCATGCAATAAAGACATTTGTGGATACCAAATGTTTGGTGGGTTCAACTTTTTGATAAAGACTGTCTGTGGTGATTTTCTCTGCTGTATTCAGGCCAGGCATAGAGGTCTCGGGAAGGGATAGTCACTATTACAACAATTGGAATCAGAATATTTATGTAGTTTTTATGTATATCTTTCTCTATTTGAGATCTCTCATCAAACTATCCAGGCTTAATATGATGGAGAACTTCCTCAGATATTTATCATATATGCACATATAACTGAGAAAGTTTTGCCTTTGAGAACCCATATAGTATCATAGGTAACGATACCAAAAACATATATGCATACGCACCTAAACTTCATACTGGGCACAGGATGGAATAAATAAGAGAGTAAAAGATTTTGCTCCATCTAATATCTCTCATAAAAAACTCTTCAGCATATAATATCCTCTCTTCTACAAAACCTCTCCCAGTAACACAAACACATACCTGCACATTTAAGTATTGAAGTAGGAACGGGGGTCAGTTTATATGGCCATAGTTATGTGTGTAGTAAGACTGATTTAGAATTTCAGCTAAGAATCATATTTCTTGTATTTTATGTTGAAGCTATTTGTGACTTCCTCATCACAGGAATCTGCTACATTCCTCTTTCTGTGCAAAAAAGCTTGCTTGCTGACATCATTTAGGACAGATGAAGGAACCGCAATAGCATACTGCAGAGAAACGAAAGTTTAGTAAAAAAAGCTAAAAATATATATTTTTGCAGAACTTGTCTGATTTTAGGATGCATATGTTGATTTTTAAAAGGTTAGAATGTCTGGTATAAAGAAGTGTACCGCCTGTTCGCTTGTGACGTAATATGCTGAAAATATACATCTTCACTGTATTCACTGTATCTGGGACTCTTGGCATGTAGACGCTAGTCGGGTCAGGAGCTTCCATTCTTTTCTGGCCAGAAAGATGGAATAAAATCTCCTATACTAGAGTTCTTTGTCCAACTGTCATATACCGATATTCTGCTACTTTAGTATGACTTGGGTTCCTAGGGGATAGTTCCGTTTTCCTAATAGATCATCCTTCTGTCTAATAGGAAGCGTGAACTACTCCCTGGGAACCCACTTCATGCTTTAATGTGCATGTACAGTATGTGTTTGTGTTCCTGGGAAATGAAGAAGTTTATTAGAGCAGAGGATAGTTTATATTGGAAAGATTTACCTTGGGAAAGGAATCAAGAAAAGAAAAAACTGACCCTCACTAACCTATCCTCCCCTCTGCTTCTCATTTGTATTTGTTATTGTTTGTATATCCACATGGTTCATGACATTCTAAAGCCCGGTACACACTATTCATTTTTTTTTGTTCAACCCCCACGGGTTGAATGAAAAAAAACTGCCAGCTCCGGTTGGTCGGAGCCACTGTACTAACCATGCGAGTTTAGTTCACCGATCTCCCCTGCTGAGCTGTTGTGTTCTGACAGGGGGACTGCCCCCCCCGCTAGAACTATTGGCTGAGAGTGCTGATTGGGAGTCAGTCGGATGCTGGTTTTCCAGCATGCACGTCCGGCTAGAAGCCTCTGTCTACACATGGGCCGAATGTCGGACGTTTTTTTTTTTTTTTTAACTGGCTCTTGTCTCCAGACTTTCGGGCCCATGTGTACCAGGCTTTACCTAAAGGAGTTGTAAACCCTCGTTTTAAAAACAAAACAAAAAACCAAACATGTCATACTTGCCTCCACTGTGCAGTTTGTTTTGCACAGAGAAGTCCCGGTCCTCCTCTTCTGGGGTCCCTCAGTGGTGCTGCTGGCCCCTCCCCGCATCGAGTGTCCACATTGGAGAAGCACTCCCCTTGCTGGACACCCATGCGGGCACGCTCTTGAGTCCTGCACCTATGTACATTCACACAGAATGCAGGACTCGGCCCCACCCCCGCTGCCACGTCATTGAATTTGATTGACGGGAGCCAATGGCTGCGCTGCTATCAATCTATCCAATCAGGACACGAGACACCAGGTAGAGCTGGTGTGCTCGTTCCCGGCCGGAGAAAGATTGGGGTCTGGTAAGTAAAACGGGAGCTTGGAGGGCTGCAGCACCACAGAAGGTTTTTCACCCTAATGCATAGAATGCATTAAGGTTAAAGAATTCCAGGTATTGATAATTTATACATTCAGTAGTTACATTGGTTCAGCTTTGACCAACCTGGCTGATGGAAGCTGGAAATCACTGAAGTAGACCCCGCTACTTCAGTGATCTCCACTTGCTTCCAGGTCCCCTGCTGAGCTGCGGCACTGCTGCCTTCTAATACAGGAATTCAGCCGCTTGCCTATTCAAGATTGGACAAGTTGGAGAGGCAGGGAGGTGACGAAGACAGGGAAGTGACGTCATGCTCCCCCCTTCTCCATTCAGAGAATGCAAAGCATTCTGTAAATTGTACGTGTGGCACACGGCTGACTTCCAGTGTTTTGAATGCAGAGAACAAGATATTATTTGTTGGTCTTAGGAGAGAAATTCGGTAAAGAAAAACCTGTTCCTCCTTTATTTACACCCTCTTCTCCCACAATTTTTTAGATGTGTATATACATATGTTTTTGGCATCCTTATATACAGTAAAATACTATATGTGTAGCACTACCCCCCCAAAGGCTACTGATAACTGGCTCTCCCACTCCTGCACAGCAAGGTAACATTGCATTCTCTGCTTGCATCCAAATACAAGAAGTCAGTCCCTTGGCTTTGTTTTGATGTTTTATTAGGGGTAACAACTTGGATGGGGTGAAGGGATTTATGGGATGTCCAACCTGAATCAAGAATGACTAAACAGGGGACAATTTCTTTCTTGTGTACAAAAAGGTCCTGAAATGCTTTTCTTCCTTTCCTCACACAGTCCTTAGTAGATTAGTTGAAAGAGTCCATTACAGACTCTTGGAAATAGCACAAAAATTGAGGCAAACTGCATGCAGGAGTGTATCCTCTCCTTGTGTAGAACTGCTCCCAGCTACACTGCTTGCAGGTACAACCAGCCCTCCTGGCTGCTCTGAAGAGCTCCCTGGGCAAAGATAAAGGATTAAGCACAACGCTGTCCTTTAGAAAGCTTGCTACATGTGGACGTCTCTCCCCTAGGGAATCCCTGGGTGTGCTGATGTACTCACCCTGTCCTCCTTGCTCCCACTGCTCTCAGGCAAGATTCCAAGTCAAACTGCTCTGCTGAATGGATCCTCCTGAGCCAGTCCGAGCCCATCCTGGGGCTGGGGTCTCCCCTAGACCTGAGACCCCTCCTATGCCCAAACAAAAAGAGAAGCCCCCCCCCCATGCTTAGACCAGAGCAGCACTCAGTCCCCAATGATACAGAACAGAAAAACTAGAGAACAATTTGCCCAAGGGACTTTGGAGAGTGGTGCTCTATTAAATAGTACAACAAATGTAAAATAAAAAAATACAAAATGTATTAGATTTGCATAAAAAACAAGTACATATTCACATTCATTGTGTAAAAATAAGGTCACCTTTTTACCAATGTACATTCAGGATGCCAACATAATGATAAATGGATCAATATTCTTTTACGAGCATTGCAGTCTCTATGCATTTCATGGGGCAGTGCTGACTTCATCAGGAAACAGTCGCAGTTGGTTTGTATGTACATGTAGAAGTAAATTGGATATAATTCACAGCAGGGGTTTTCCACCGGGAGCTGAGGGTAGCTGGTCTAGGTAGAGGGGTCCGCGCTTAGGACAATGTAAGAGCTGCTGCCTATTCCAAATTGGTATCTCAAAGGATCCAATAATATAGTATAGTGATAAAGGAATAAGGATGGCGCTGCCCTCAATATGTTTGAGTGCTAAAACCTATTACGGTACATAAACCTGAACTGGGTGTACGTATTGCAATCTCACCAAATTTGTGCAAAAGTAACCAAAAACAAAAAACCAAAATGTCAATAAGACAAAAAACCAGTACCGTAACCTTAGTGCAACCGATACTGCTACATAAGGTGAAATGAAATAAAATAAGATAGATACAGTAAATTGAAGTAGATCCCCCCAGTGGGTTGAAAATTAGTGTCAAATTAGAATGATACAGTATGCATGAGCAGTGTTTAACTAAAAAAGATCTTTAAAAGTAAAATGAAAAAATTTTTTTATATGGATTCCTCAATATTCAAAAGTTTTGAGACAAAATGAAATGAAAGTGAAATGAAATAAAATAAGATAAATTCAATAAATTGAAGTAGATCCCCCCAATGGGTTGAAAAGTAGTGTCAAATAAAATGATACAGTATGCGTGAGCAGTGTTTAACCAAAAAAGATTTTTAAAAGGAAAAAGAAAAAGATTTTTTTTATATGGATTCCTCAATATTCAAAAGTTTTGAGACAAAAATAGCGTCAGGGGTGCTGTGAATTAAGTGATAAAAAAGTATTTAATTGAATATATATGAAGTGTTAATGTGGTCTCAGTGTGTCGTTAGCATGTGTATAAAGATAATGCTACACTTTCCAAAAATATTGAGACACCATGGCATGTGAGATCCAAAGAACAGCTTTTGTGAACCATAGAAAACTAAAATTGTGACACACTATTAGCGCACTCCCTATAAGTTAAATGCGGTTAATGCGATTATGTAAAACAGCATACAGTAGCCATAAATCCAGTTTGACAAACGCTAATAATTAACTCCTATAAAATCCATGCATGGGGTCATACATAAATGACCAGGTGGAGAAGACAAAGTCCAATAATATAAGTGCTGTTAATTGTATCCTTGGGAACACACTGCAGTGACTTCCGTGCCTTACATGCAAGACGGTGACTTTCAGGTGCTCACCCCCCAGTGATACCCCACTCACCAGAGATGATTACCCCTGCAGGGGTACCGAGCAACAGAGTGGGTGTTCCAGGGCAGGTGATGTTCACTCCAAGTGTGCTTCCCTTCCTCTATAGCTTTCAGTTGTTACAGCTACTCCAGGGGATAGATGTATGGTAATATGGTCAGGATATTCCAACGGTTTGCCAGCTTCAACTCTCCAGTGTACCGGAGAAAAAGAAACACAAGGGGGCCTCCTTGGTGAAGTACGTTATATAAGTTTATTGCACATAACCGTTACATGAAAGTCCCATAATAAATAATCACAGGCTCCAAGCCAAAAAACCGAAGTAAAATTTAAAACGAGCTCCGCTGTGTGCAGGGTTGGAACCGGCAACGAGTGATGATAATGCGTTCCACCGTGCGTTCCAGCCAGCACTTCCGGGTATGACGTGTGAGCGTGACTCCGCCTTACGCGTTTCGTCATAGGACGTTTTCAAAGGCAGGTTGACTGCTTTTGAAAACGTCCTATGACGAAACGCGTAAGGCGGAGTCACGCTCACACGTCATACCCGGAAGTGCTGGCTGGAACGCACGGTGGAACGCATTATCATCACTCGTTGCCGGTTCCAACCCTGCACACAGCGGAGCTCGTTTTAAATTTTACTTCGGTTTTTTGGCTTGGAGCCTGTGATTATTTATTATGGGACTTTCATGTAACGGTTATGTGCAATAAACTTATATAACGTACTTCACCAAGGAGGCCCCCTTGTGTTTCTTTTTCTCCGGTACACTGGAGAGTTGAAGCTGGCAAACCGTTGGAATATCCTGACCATATTACCATACATCTATCCCCTGGAGTAGCTGTAACAACTGAAAGCTATAGAGGAAGGGAAGCACACTTGGAGTGAACATCACCTGCCCTGGAACACCCACTCTGTTGCTCGGTACCCCTGCAGGGGTAATCATCTCTGGTGAGTGGGGTATCACTGGGGGGTGAGCACCTGAAAGTCACCGTCTTGCATGTAAGGCACGGAAGTCACTGCAGTGTGTTCCCAAGGATACAATTAATAGCACTTATATTATTGGACTTTGTCTTCTCCACCTGGTCATTTATGTATGACCCCATGCATGGATTTTATAGGAGTTAATTATTAGCGTTTGTCAAACTGGATTTATGGCTACTGTATGCTGTTTTACATAATCGCATTAACCGCATTTAACTTATAGGGAGTGCGCTAATAGTGTGTCACAATTTTAGTTTTCTATGGTTCACAAAAGCTGTTCTTTGGATCTCACATGCCATGGTGTCTCAATATTTTTGGAAAGTGTAGCATTATCTTTATACACATGCTAACGACACACTGAGACCACATTAACACTTCATATATATTCAATTAAATACTTTTTTATCACTTAATTCACAGCACCCCTGACGCTATTTTTGTCTCAAAACTTTTGAATATTGAGGAATCCATATAAAAAAAATCTTTTTCTTTTTCCTTTTAAAAATCTTTTTTGGTTAAACACTGCTCACGCATACTGTATCATTTTATTTGACACTACTTTTCAACCCATTGGGGGGATCTACTTCAATTTATTGAATTTATCTTATTTTATTTCATTTCACTTTCATTTCATTTTGTCTCAAAACTTTTGAATATTGAGGAATCCATATAAAAAAATTTTTTCATTTTACTTTTAAAGATCTTTTTTAGTTAAACACTGCTCATGCATACTGTATCATTCTAATTTGACACTAATTTTCAACCCACTGGGGGGATCTACTTCAATTTACTGTATCTATCTTATTTTATTTCATTTCACCTTATGTAGCAGTATCGGTTGCACTAAGGTTACGGTACTGGTTTTTTGTCTTATTGACATTTTGGTTTTTTGTTTTTGGTTACTTTTGCACAAATTTGGTGAGATTGCAATACGTACACCCAGTTCAGGTTTATGTACCGTAATAGGTTTTAGCACTCAAACATATTGAGGGCAGCGCCATCCTTATTCCTTTATCACTATACTGAGGGTAGCTGGTGACCTGGAGGCTGGGCAGAAAAAGGAGGACAAACACCTCCACTGTAGAACCCCTTGGGTGAGAATAAAAATTCCAAAGGACACTGCAGCAAACAGCCACATGATCAGGCTAACCCCTGCTGTGGTCACCCGCAGCTTTTGAGATTTAGATGCCATTTCTTTTAATCTGTGGTCTTGATTTATATCCAATTTACTTTAACATGCACATACAAACCGACTTGCAAAAGAATATTGATCCATTTATCATTATGTTGGCATCCTGAATGTACATTGGTGAAAAGGTGACCTTCTGAAGCACCTGTAAAGCGATTCAGAAGCGCCGCAACATGTGAGTTTTTAACCCCTCTTTTCTGGTTCAAAGCGCCCCACTGGTGGACGAAAATCAGTGCAAAAGCACTGCTTAAACAGTTAAAACGATTGGTGCTTTACCACGAAAGCACGGGCAGCCCCAGTGTGAAAGGGCTCTAAGGGAAAAAAATAGAGGAAGACAACGGCGTTTAAAAACCCTGGACTACTGCACTAGCTGCATAGGCAGTTAATGCTAATCAACCACGGAGCTAAATGCAGCAAGGACTAGTCGCGTGGGAAGGGTGTAGTGTATTAATTCACCTTTTCATTTTTTGTGAAAAGGTGAGCTTACACTTTAGAGCAGACCTTTTGCAACTTGTCAAGTCTACACACCCCTAGCATGTCACAACATACAGCAGTATGATTTCTCAATAAACGCTGTATCTGTGATCAGTAAAAAGTAGACCTTGAGCTCCACTTTGCCTGGGCTGATATTATGCCATCACTCTGCTACAGGCAGGAGAAAGCATTTCCTAAGTGCCGGTTCACACAGGGGCGACACGACTCTGGCCGCGACTTTGCGAGGTGACCTGGACACGACCTGAGGGCGACACCACAGCGCGACTTGGGGCGACTTGGGGCGACTTACAAGGCGACTTCAAGTCGCCTCCAGGACAGGCGACTTTCCAGTGGCCAATCAAACCACAATCCGCTCTGGGGGAGGGAGGGGTTTGCTTGAAAAAAACATCTTCTCTTCCTGTGAAGTCGCTTCAGTATAGATCACGATCTGACTTGTAGGCGACTTACATTGAAATTAATGGGTACAAGTCGCCTACAAGTCGCCTTGAAGTAGTACAGGGACCTTTTCTGAAGTCGGAGCGACTTCAGTAGCGTACATATAGACGGCTCTCATTCACTTACATGGACTTTCAGATGTCAAGCGACTTGGGGCGACTTGAGGTCTGACAAGTCGGATCCCAAGTCGCGGTAGTGTGAACCGGCACTTAGTCTCCTCTCCTCCACTGACTAGATTGCAACACAGGGGGGTTCATTTACTAAAACTGGAAAGTGTAAAATCTGGTGCAGCTGTAGTCAATCATCTTCTAACTTCAGCTTGTTCATGCTTTGACAATAAAACATAGAAGCTGATTGGTTTCTATGGAGAGCTGCACCAGATTTTGCACTCTTCGGCTTTATTAAATTAACCCCTAAGTGTACAGCTAGCATACCTCCCAACTTTTTGAGATGACAATGAGGGACACCTATCAGCAAAAGTATGTAGGCATAGGACACACCCCTTGCCACGCCTCTTAAAGGAGAATTGTACAAAAAAACAATATTGGTTAAACCCACAAGTGCATTTTTTTTTACCACTACTATTCCTTTATATTGACTTTTGGAATTTACAAATGCAGCAATTTAGAAATCAGATGAAAGGTTTAGCACTGGAAAACACTTTTTTAAAGATAAAACATGCATTTTATATACATCTATATAGATCAGACCAAAATGAGGGACAAATGAGGAGGAATGGGGGACAGAGGGACATTGTTCCAAATCAGGGACAGTCACTCGAAATCAGGGACAGTTGGGAGGTATGCAGCAAGTCCCTCATGAGAGCAGGAGATGATCAGTGTTAGATATTTGTGACCACAGTCAAGAACTTCACAGGCACAAAGATTTACATGACTGTTATTTCTAAGCTCTCAGGAAGTACTTTAAATGCTGGCCTTGGATAATGCCTAAACGGCAATGTGGCTGGAGAAAAAAGCAAATTAAAAATGGTTGTAAAAGTAGAAGGTCTTTTACTTTGATGCAATCCATGCATTAGTCTAAACAAAAACCTTCTGTGTGCAGCTCCCCCCACCCCACTTTATACAGTTCTTATCTGAGACCCCGTGTTAATTTTGGCAAATTTCGATTTAGTTTTAATCTTAAGCCTTGTACACACAATCGGATTTTCCGACGGGAAATGTTCAATGACAGGCTGTTGGCGGAAAATCCGACCGTTTATACACTCCACTCACACAATTGTTGTCGGATTTTCCGCGGACATATGTTGGATGGCAGTATTTAACATTTTCCCCAGACAAATGTGTGTTGTCGGATTTTCCGATCGTGTGTACACAAGTCCATCTGACAAAAGTCCAGAGTACAAACACGCATTCGTGATGTGACAAATTATGAAATCTCGAAATGCAGCGCACATTCTCTTCTTCTTTAATGGGATAATAATGAAGCTGCTTTGCTGGTGATACTGGAGTTATTGCAAACAAATTTTCAAAGGCTTTTTTTCTAGAATAATATTATTATGTTTTTTTTTGTTTGTTTTTTTGGGCAAGTTACCACAACACCATTATCCTGTAGTTTTTAAGATCAAAGATCAAGAACTATGTTGGTGTCCCTTGTCAATTTTACATTGTATTTTTTTAAATGTAACTGTCATATGAAGTAAAACACATAGCCAAGTATTATTCTACACATTTTTTTTATTGTGCATTAAAAAAAGAAAACAAATAAAATTAGACGTGCTATCTGCCGATAGAACTTAACCAAAAAGTGCATTCTATGCATCCAAAAATATAGAAAATATAACAAATCAAATCATTATTATTTAACCAAAAAATAAAATAAAAAGCCTCATGCATGTATCTTAAGGCCAACAGTCTGTCAACACATAATTCCCGTTGGAAAATCCGATCGTGTGTACGAGGCTTTAGTCTTTTGACTAAAATGCCATTTTAGTTTTATTCGTATTTTAGTCATCTTAATTCTTTTAGTTTTAGTCGTATTTTAGTCGACTAAAATAGTATTCATTTCGTCGACTAAAATGTTTTAGTCGATGAAATTAACACTGCTGAGACAATTCCCGAACCAGAGATGTGCTCAAGAGCAAGGGCTCTCTTCACTCTCTTTCTTCTCACAGGGCAGATTGATAGCAGCAGGAGCCATTGGCTCCTGATGCTGGTAATCAAATCCTGTGAGGAAGGAGCAGGTGGCTGTGTTGAGCCGCAATATCTGTGTCAACAGACAAAGACAGCATGACTCAGGATCAAGCCTGCAGGTGTGCCTCAATAGGAAGAGGAGGAGCCAGGAGACCCAAGAAGAAAAGGATCTGGGCTGCTCTGTGCAAAACCAAGTAAGTATAATGTGTTCGTTATTTAAAAAAATATATTTGTACACTTACAATCACTTTAAGGCATTGTCAGGAGGAATATTGTGATCTCTGTGAGATGTAACAAATATCTGTAGGCATTACACCGTGTGTTATTCAGCATGAAAACACTTAAAGAAGTACAGCCAAAGCTCGTTTGGCTGTACTTCTCCTGTGGACCACAGAAGTGTAGTTTCACTGTCAGCTGATGTCACAGAGCCAGTCCAGGCTGGGGAAAGGTTGCGACAATATGGTTGGGATCTGCCCACAACCCTGGACCAGCACTTGGTCCAGCCTTTCAGCGAGCCGATGAGAGCTTAAACCAGCTGCTCCCGCCCCTCCACAGACCAGCGCTCCAGTGAACGAGGAGGGGCAGAGCAGACAGTGATGACTGACAGTAATCAGCTCTCTGCTCAGGGAGCTGTGAGAACCAACCAATCAGCAGTGTTTGATCACTCAGTTCTCAGTCTTAGAGCTGGCAGGGGACAGATGGAGCATTGGACTGATGCTACATCCACCTAGGTAAGTATGATTCTTAAAAAAAAAACCCTTACTCCTCTTCTAACCCCTTCAGATCTGTGCTATAGCCGAATAACGGCTACAGCGTGGACCTACTTTGCCGGGAGGCCGCCAATAGACGTCCTCCCCTTTGCACGCTCCCTGCAGGGCGTGCGCTGTGATCACTGAGTCAATGAGACTCGGATGATCGTGATCCCGGCCCCTTACCATGTGATCAGTTGTCAGCCAATGACAGCTGATCACGTGATGTAAACAGAAGATCGGTAATCATTTTTTTTTCTCCGATCACTGGCTTCTGTATAAGGGACATCAGTCCCAAAGAGGAAGAGGCGAAGCCGCCTCATAGTGCCCACCAGTACCGCCTGCCAGTGCCACCTGCCAGTGCCCGTAGTGCCACGAATCAGTGCCCACCAGTGCATAAGTGCCAGCAATCAGTGCCAGCAATCAGTGCCACCTATCAATGCCCACCAGTGCCACCTATCAATGCCCACCAGTGGTGCCAATCAGTGCCTCATCAGTGCCACCTAGCAGTGCTGCCTATCAGTGTCACCAACCAGTGTCGATCAGTGCCCATCACTGCCACCCATCAGTGCCCATCACTGCCACCTATCAGTGTCAGCTATCAGTGCCACCTATTAGTGCCCTTCAGTGCCACCTATTAGTGCCCTTCAGTGCCACCTATCAATGCCCTTCAGTGCTGCCCATCAATGCTGCTCATCAGTGCCACCCATCAGTGCCACCTCTCAGTGCTCACCAATGCCACCTATCAGTGCCCACCAGTGCCGCCTATTGCCCATCAGTGCCGCCTTATCAGTGCCCATCAATGCAGCCTATCGGTGCCCATCAGTGCAGCCTATCGGTCCCCATCAGTGCAGCTTCATCAGCGTACATTAATGAAGGAGAAAATTACCTGTTTTCAAAATTTATTAACAAAATATAAAACGGTTTTGTATTTATTTTTTTTACGTTTCAGTCTTTAATTTTTTTAACTGCTTCAGCCCTGGAAGATTTGGCTGCTGAATGACCAGAGCATTTTTGGCGATTCGGCACTGCGTCACTTCATCTGACAATTGCGCGGTCATGCGATGCTGCACCCAAACAAAATTGACGTCCTTTTTTCCCACAAATAGAGCTTTCTTTTGGTGGTATTTGATCATCTCTGCGGTTTTTATTTTTTGCGCTATAAACAAAAAAAGAGCCACAATTTTGAAAAAAAAACACATAATTTTGTACATTTTGCTACAATAAATATCCCCATTTTTTTAAAAAAAGCATATTTTTTCTCAGTTTAGGCCAATATGTATTCTTCTACATATTTTTGGTAATAAAAGCGATAAAAGCAATAGGCGTATATTGATTGGTTTGCGCAAAAGTTATAGCGTCTACAAAATAGGGGGATATATTTATAGCATTTTTATTATTATTTTTTTACTAGTAATGGCGGCGATCTACGATTTTTTTGGGACTGTGACATTATGGCGGACACATCGGACACTTTTGACACATTGGCATTTATACAGCGATCAGTGCTATAAAAATGCACTGATTATTGTAAAAATGTCACTGGCAGGAAAGGGGTTAACACTATGGGGCAATCAAGGGGTTAACTGTGTTCCCTAGAGTGTGTTCTAACTGAAGGGGGGATGGGACTGTCTACTTTGTATGAACAGACAATCTGACTCTTCTCCCCTCAGAGAACCGGAATCTGTGTGTTTACGCTGTGTTACGAGTGATTGCGGGAGCCCGGCGGTCATCGTGCCCGCCGGGCACTCGCATCGGCTCCGGGGGTGAGCAGTGCACACGCACATGCCCCTAGTGACCACAGGGCGAAGCAACGTAAGGTAACGTCTTTTCGCCTAGCCGTGCCATTCTGCCACAGTAAAATTGCGGCGGCTGGTCGGCAAGTGGATAAAAAACCCAGAGATGATCAAATACCACCAAAAGATTTGATCTATTTGTGGGGAAAAAATGAATTTGGGTACAGTGTTGTATGACCGCGCAATTGTCGTTCAAAGAGTGACAGCGCTAAAAGCGGAAAATTGGTCTGGGCAGGAGGGGGGTTTAGGTGCTCAGTAAGCAAGTGGTTACATAGTTACATATATAGTAGGTGAGGTTGAAAAAAGACACAAGTTCATCAAGTCCAACCTATGTGTGTGATTATATGTCAGTATTACATTATATATCCCTGTATGTTGCGGTCATTCAGGTGCTTATCTAATAGTTTCTTGAAGCTATCGATGCTCCCCGCTGAGACCACCACCTGTGGAAGGGAATTCCACATCCTTGCCACTCTTACAGTAAAGAACCCTCTACGTAGTTTAAGGTTAAACCTCTTTTTCTTCTAATTTTAATAGGCCACGAGTCTTGTTAAACTCTCTGCTGCGAAAAAGTTTTATTTCTATTGTGGGGTCACCAGTATGGTATTTGTATATTGAAATCATATCCCCTCTCAAGCATCTCTTCTCCAGAGAGATGGTTAACATGAGAAAATATATTGGATATATTGGATTCCATTTCTTCTTTTACAAAATAAAATGATTGTTTTTCATTAATGGTGTCCTTTTATTAGTAGGACTTTGTAAAGTACTATTTTTTTATCTTAAATTGGTCGCACAATATAAACATATATGGATTACAATGCTAGCTTATACAATATTAAATATTAAAAAGTTATGTTGAATATAAAAGATCAGTGGAGATATAGCATACATATTGCAAAAAAAATTAACATCAAGCTCTGTAAGGGCAGGGTTCATAATTATCAATTAACGGACAGTGTACACTAGCCAAAGTAGTATGTATGTAGACCCCAACAATGAATCTCTTCTATTTACTAACCTTTAGTCTATTAATAATTTCTTATATCTATTTGATAAGTTCAAAAAAATAATCCTGGCAGAAAGCCAGTGCTGTACTATGTCCCATGCACTATGCAGTATTATATCAAGCACTGTTATCAGCCCTGCCTAGTTTGCATCTGTAAACTACAGAACATCGTCCCCTTATGCCTTGGAAACAAAGAGAAAGGGATGTGTTCTCTAGTTGTAACACATTTACTGTGCTTGGGTGGCAACGCTGCTCCTCCATAGATACAGTACAGTGAAGGAGCATTGTCACCATAGGACCAGAAATGTGTCACTGGCAGAATCATTAGGTGAAAATATAGGGAAAATAGCCTGGAATTTAACCACTTGTCGACCGGGCCATAGCCCAAAAACGGCGACAGTGCGGTCGGATAACTCTGGGAAGGCGTACTATACTGCACCAGGGAATGTCCGTGACCGTCGGGTCTCCCAGACCTGGCATGTCAAGGATCAGGGTAAAGGGCCAATGACAGCAGCCCTTTGGGACCTGATCATTCCGTCCAATGATGGAGCAATCACTTGTCAACAAACCAAAGCATGTCCGGTTCTGCTCCTCCCTCTTTTTCTCAAGCCAATCGGCACAGCTTGTGAGGAGAGGAGGGAGCTGGTGCAGCAGCGCTGTGGGCTGGATCTGAAGTGCCCACAGTGCTGATCTGTGCCCATCCCTGGTTCATCCATGCTCATCCATGCTCCATCCCTGGCTTATCCATCTATCCCTGGCTCACCCATCCACATTCATGCTCATCCATGCTCCATACCTGGCTCATCCATCTATCCCTGGCTCACCCATCCACATTCATGCTCATCCATGCTCCATCCCTGGCTCATCCATCTATCCCTGGCTCACCCATCCACATTCATGCTCATCCATGCTCCATACCTGGCTCATCCATGCTCATTCATGCTCCATCCCTGGCTCATCCATCTATCCCTGGCTCACCCATCCACATTCATGCTCATCCATGCTCCATCCCTGGCTCATCCATCCACATTCATGTCCATCCATGCTCCATCCCTGGCTCATCCATCCACATTTATGCTCATCCATGCTCCATCCCTGGCTCATCAATCCCCATCCATGGCTCATTCATGCCACATCAGTGATCATCCGTGCCACATTCGTGCTCATCCGTGACACATCAGTTATCATCTGTGCCACATCAGTGATCATCCGTGCCACATCCATGCCACTTCAGTGATCATCCGTGCCACATCAGTGCTCATCCATGCCACATCAGTAATCATCCGTGCCATATCCATGCCACATCAGTGATCATCTGTGCCACATCAGTGCTCATCTGTGCCACATTCATGCCACATCAGTGCTCATCTGTGCCACAACCTTGCCACATTAGTGCTCATCTGTGCCACATCCATACCACATCAGTGATCATCCGTGTCACATTCATGCCACATCAGTGATCATCCGTGCCACATCCATGCCACATCAGTGATCATCCGTGCCACATCAATGCAACATCAGTGCTCATCCATGCCACATCAGTGATCATCCGTGCCACATCCATGCCACATCAGTCCTCATTCATGCCACATCAGTGCTCATCTGTTCCACATCCATGCCACATCAGTGATCATCTGTGCCACAACCATGCCACATCAGTGATCATCCATGCCCCATCAGTGATCATTCGTACTACATCCATGCCACATCAGTGCTCATCTGTGCCACATCCATGCCACATCAGTGATCATCCGTGCCCCATCCATGCCACATCAGTGATCATCCGTGCAACATCAGTGATCATCCATGCCACATCCCTGCCACATCAGTGCCCATCCATGCCACATCCATGCCACATCAGTGATAATCCGTGCCACATCAATGCCACATCAGTGATCATCTATGCCACATCAGTGCTCATGCGTGTCACATCCATGCCACATCAGTACTCATCTGTGCCACATTCGTGCCACATCAGTGCTCATCCATACCACATTAGTGCTCATCCATGCCACATCAGTGCTCGTCCGTGCCACATCCATGCCACTACAGTGCCCATCAGTGCCTCACAAAAGTGTAATAGGTAGTCAAATCAGATTTGAAATGTATGTCCCTAGAACACCTGATGGTTCTCCCTGCATGTTGCGCCTCTGTATGTGGCCAGGCTGTGTAAAAGTCTCACACATGTGGTATCGTCATACTCAGGAGTAGCAGAATATATTTTGGGGCATTTTTGCTAATATTTTGTAAATGGACAACTTTGTGTCAGAAAAAAAGTGCGTTTTCATTTTCTTTACACATTTTCCATAAACTTGTGGAAAAAAATGACATGTTCAAAAGACTCACTATGCCTCATAGATTATAAGTTGGGGTGTTCACTTTCCAAAATGGGGTAATTTTTTGGGCGTTTCCATTGTCCTTGTGCTCCAGGGCCTTCAAAAGTGTAAGAGGTAGTCTAGAAATTAGATCTGTAATTTATGTCCTTAGAACGCTTGATCATGCTCCTTGCATGTTGGGCCTCTGTATGTGACCAGGCTGTGTAAAAGTTTCACACATGTGGTATCGCCATACTCAGGAGGAGTAGAATGTATTTTGGGTTGTAATTTGTGGAATGCATATGCTGTGTGTGAGAAATAACTTAAGATAAGCTGTCAGTACATCAGGTGTGATAATTTGTGATCAATTGTCAATGATTGGCACCATAGATTGTAGAATCGAACTTTCACAAAGACCAAATAATATGCACTTATTTGGATTATTTTTGCCAAAGATGTGTAGCATAATAAATTTTGGCCAAAATTAGTGTTATGAATTGCATATATGTATGTCCATTGATTTGTTTGCACTACTGAGTCTTCGATGATTGTTACTGCTAAATATGTCTGTATCTATACTACTTTATTGGTACTGTATGCATCAAAATCATGGACTACCCTTAGGGGTTATTGACTATAAATTAAATCCAATCATTTTACCTACTCACATGTATTCATTATTATACTTTCAATTGACATGCCTCATTTAAAGTCCCACTTGCCCCTCTCTTTTTTCCTTTTATATATTGACCCGGGATGGAAGCATGCCATTGATATTTAGTTATGCGACTGGTCACTTTCTTCTTTTTATATTTCTATTTTTGGGTGGGAGACACCCGCTCCCTCGGTTGCACCATCATTAATTTTTGTTCATCCTTAGTTCAAATATCTTTTTGTATCCTTATCCTAACCCAGTTACAAATTTTCCAATACAATTTCGGTTTCAACAGTCCGTGACTATATAACATATTTTTACATGTGTTCCCTTGAGTTTATTGAGAACTATTTTGTATTTATTCCAGGGTTATTATTCCCTGGAATCCATTTATTGATACAAATCCAGCATATGGGCTGGGGTGTTTTGATATTTTGCAGTCTCTTTGTCCGGGGTTGCGATGCGCTCAGCTCCCTCCATCTCCCTCCCCACCTCCCCTCATTCATTTCGGGGCGGCTGGGGCCCGATCTCAACGCATCGGCGCCATGCATAAATTGGCCCCTTGAGCGGCGTCCATTGACGCCGCAAGGTGGGAGCCTTTTTTTTTTTCCATCTGACGCCCACAGCTGTGATGAGCAGGCATCCACTGAGGTACTCTCAGCTGTGATTGCTCTCTCATCTCTCAGCTGCCAATGACGTCATGCATGACGCTGGCAGGGACCCGCCTAGGGGCAGAGTATATCAGCTGGGACCGACAGACTGACGGTTCACTCCCTCACTGTGCTTCGCTAGGAAGGGACCGCTCTGTTAAGCAGCCACTATTTAACACATGGGTATTTATTTTTTATATCTTTTTTCCTGCTTATAGTACACACATTCCCATCCTCTCACCTATTTAACCTAGCGCACCACACCCTCTATCTTCACACATTCCCTATGGATTTCTTTTCCTATCTTTTCTCACATGCATTTTTATGCATTCAATTTACCTCCATTCCCCCTTATTATCTCATTTTTCACACATTTACTTTCCCAGATGCACCAAGTACACTTCTTTCAGTCATTATTTTTCATCCATTCAACATGTTCAACTCCAGATTCACTCTCTTTGACACATCCCATTTTTCTTCAATTTTTCGCAGATTTTCCCATTTACAACCCATTGACCAGTATATTGAGGGCTCAGGAATCAGTCAGCTGTGGTCTCTCCTGGCCCACCCTCCAATCACTTTGGGAGGATGGTCGGTACCCTGCCTCAACCCCGGTTGAGACGGTTATATCTCACACCCTAACAGATCCCATTGCTGGTAACTCTCCTTGATTTTTGGGCTATTTTGTTAAGTAGCTTTTCTATTCAAAGTAGACAATTTAGATATTTTTGATATAATTTTCTCTATTGGCCTGAGGTTCCACATGTATAAATATTTATGATATTTCTTTGTTTTTCTCAGTTAAATTATGCATCCCACCCCTGATGACTGGCAAGAAGCCAAGAAAGGCGTTGGGTTCTCAAACTAAGGATGCCCCATCAAGCCTAATCATATTCCTGACATTTATCATTTTTTATCGAGTTTTTTCTCATTTCATGCGATTTTGTGATTTTGATTGGCGATTTTATTTCATGTATTTCTGTTATGAATTGCATATATGTATGTCCATTGATTTGTTTGCACTACTGAGTCTTCAATGATTGTTACTGCTAAATATGCTTATATATCAACTCATGCGATTATGTCTGTATCTATACTACTTTATTGGTACTGTATGCATCAAAATCATGGACTACCCTTAGGGGTTATTGACTATAAATTAAATCCAATCATTTTACCTACTCACATGTATTCATTATTATACTTTCACTTGACATGCTTCGCTTCATTTAAAGTCCCATGTGCCCCTCTCTTTTTTCCTTTTATATCAGGTGTGATAATTTGTGATCAATTGTCAATAATTGGCACCATAGATTGTAGAATTGAACTTTCACAAAGACCAAATATTATGCACTTATTTGGATTATTTTTGCCAAAGATGTGTAGCATAATAAATTTTGGCCAAAATTAATGAAGAGAAAAAACTAATTTGCTACATTTTATAACATAAATGAAGAAAAATGCACTTTTTTACAAAATTGTCGATCTTTTTTCATTTATATCGCAAAAAATTTAAAAGTCCAGCGGTGATTTAATAACACCAAAAGAAAGCTCAATTTGTGTGAAAAAAAGGGACAAACATTTCATATGGGTACAGTGTTGCATGACTAATTGTCATTCAAAATGTTAGAGCACTGAAAGCTGAAAATTGGTCTGGTTAGGAAGGGGGTTTAGGTGCCCAGTGGGCAAGTGGTTAAAAAAAAATTCTTACGAAAGCTAAGGATTGGTAAATTGCATGTTTGTGCTGATAAATCCTCATAAAAGAGAGAGATGACATGCCAATCACAGGCAGTTTCTTTTATCATAAAGGAGGGCCTTTGAGGGTGAAATGGGAAAAATCCCAATGCTTCAAATTACATGCTTTGGAGGTGCCTTTCAGCTATATGCAGTGTTATGCCCTGTACACACGATAGGATTTTCTGAAGGAAAATGTGTGATAGGACCTTGTTGTCGGAAATTCCGACCGTGTGTAGGCTTCATCACACATTTTCCATAGGAATTTCCGACACACAAAGTTTGAGAGATTGCTTTAAAATTTTCCGACAACAAAATCCGTTGTCGGAAATTCTGATCGTGTGTACACAAATCCGACGCACAAAGTGCCACGCATGCTCAGAATAAATTAAGGGATGAAAGCCATTGGCTACTGCCCTGTTTATAGTCCCGACATACGTGTTTAACGTCACCGCACTCAGAACGATCGGATTTTCCGACAACTTTGTGCGACCGTGTGTATGCAAGACAAGTTTGAGCCAACATCCGTCTGAAAAAATCCATGGATTTTGTTGTCGGAATGCCCGATCAATGTCCGACCGTGTGTTCAGGGCATTACAGAGCAGTAAGATTCTCCAGGACAGGGCCAGAGATACTGTATTCTGACATCAAATAATTGTATGTGTAATGTCTTGGCTTAAATAAAGCAGCAGCACCCCTATCTGATTCATTTGTAAATTTTATTTTTAACCAGAATTAGGCTAGTTTACACAAAAAAGAAAGCTAAATCCTAAAACTAAAAGCTAACTCCGTAAAAATTTCCAAGCAGTGGTAAAACAGCATAGATTGAAATCTGTTTTAAAACACAAAAACACTTTAAAACCACATTCCCACATTTCTGGGACAAGGTAGTTGCTATGAAGAAATAAAAATGACAGGGCCATATTTCACAGACAATAACCAGACATAATGTACAATGACTGTAGAGTGTGTAAGCAGCTTGATTGGAAAGCAATTTAAGAGGGAAAGACAAGGCAAGTTTAAAATACCTAAAATAAAAAGTACTGTGTTTTATGTCAGAGACGAGATCCAGAAAATAGCTAAGACACACTGCACATCATGTAAGCCTTTTTAGTAGTCTGCATTTGTAGAGTGAGAGAGGAGGCAAGTATTAACAATAATAAAAATTATAGTGGATTATGTCTGAGAAAAGTGGCAGAAATAATGTATAGTCAGCATTTAATCAGTTTAGGTAGGACACATTTTAAAAAATGAGACTGCATGCATTTTTTTTTTCCATAAAAGATTTTTATTTATATAAGTGAGGACAGAGTATACAGAGAGTGCATTACATTCACTCGGTCCAGTCACAAAATTAACAGGTTATTGGACATACAGTTTTCAAAAACAATGTGTTATAACAGTCAGATACGAGTTGGCCAGAAGCAAGATTTGTGGGTAAAACAAGGCTGGAGGTAGAGGGTCTCTTTTTCAAATTCACCTCCCCCTCCCCCCCGTCAGGCCGCTACGGGCAGGGGGTAGCCAGAGGGCTTGCGTTGGGCCTTTGTAGTACACAATGTATAACCTGAGACGGCCTGAGACTGCATGCATTTTTACAACTCAAAATTTCAGATTTAAGTGTATATATGTCACATGAAAGAGGAAGAAATAATTTAAAAACTCCATAGTCGGTATTTGAACACTTTTAGTAGGCTGCTCTTTGAACTGGAGAGACACCTGGCAGCTTATAATCAAAACAGCAACACTGGAACACATTATTTGTTTCAAATAGGTCACCAAAATATTTGGCAGACTCAATGCACAGTAAGTAAGAACTTTTACCACCCCAAAGTTTATTGTGGAGATACCAGGCAGCTTATTTTTAATTCCCTCCATATGGAGGAAAACGTTATTAAAGATATTAAACAGCAGTTACAAAGAAATGCAAGATACAGTGCATTGATACAGACCCTGTAAATGTAAAATGTTCATATATAAATGGGTACTGTAATAGGGCGTACACACGGTCGGACTTTGTTCGGACATTCCGACAATTTTTCCGACGGATGTTGGCTCAAACTTGTCTTGCATACACACGGTCACACAAAGTTGTCGGAAAATCCGATCGTTCTGAACGCGGTGACGTAAAACACCTACGTCGGGACTATAAACGGGGCAGTGGCCAATAGCTTTCATCTCTTTATTTATTCTGAGCATGCGTGGCACTTTGTCCGTCGGATTTGTGTACACATGATCGGAATTTCCGACAACGGATTTTGTTGTCGGAAAATTTTATCTCATGCTCTCCAACTTTGTGTGTCGGAAAATCCGATGGAAAATGTCCGATGGAGCCCACACACGGTCGGAATTTCCGACAACACGCTCCGATCGGACATTTTCCATCGGAAAATCCGACCGTGTGTACGGGGCATAAGTGTTTGGTAAAAGACATATACAATGGATATAAAAAGTCTACACACCCCTGTTAAAATGTCAGGTTTCTGTGATGTAAAAAATCTGACAAAAATAAATCATTTCAGAACTTCTTCAACCTTTAATGTGACCTATAAACTGTACAACTCAATTGAAAAATAAATCTTTTTTGGGGGGGGAGTAAAAAACTAAAATAATGTGGTTGCATAAGTGTGCACACCCTCTTATAACTGGGGATGTAGCTGTGTTTAGAATTAAGCAATCACATTCAAACTCATGTTAAATAGGAGTCAGTACACACCTGCCATCAATTAAAGTGCCTCTGATTAACCCCAAATAAAGTTTAGCTGTTCTAGTAGGTCTTTCCTGACATTTTCTTAGTCGCATCCTACAGCAAAAGCCATGGTCTGCAGAGAGCTTCCAAAGCATCAGAGGGATCTCATTGTTAAAAGGTATCAGTCAGGAGAACGGTACAAAAGAATTTCCAGGACATTAGATATACCATGGAACACAGTGAAGACAGTCATCAAGTGGAGAAATTATGGCACAACAGTGATATTACTAAGGGAACTGGACCTCCCTCCAAAATTGATGAAAGGACAAGAAGAAAACTGAACAGGGAGGCTGCCAAGAGGCCTACAGCAGCATTAAAGGAGCTGGAGGAATATCTGGCAAGTACTGGCTGCGTGGTACATGTGACAAAAATCTCCCGTATTCTTCATATGTCTGGGCTATGGGGTAGAGTGGCAAGACGGAAGCCTTTTCTTACGAAGAAAAACATCCAAGCCTGGCTAAATTTTGAAAAACACACCTGAAGTCTCCCAAAAGAACATGGGAAAATGTGTTATGGTCTGATGAAACCAAGGTTGAACTTTTTGGCCATAATTCCAAGAGATATGTTTGGCGCAAAAACAATACTGCACATCACCACGGGATAGGAGAGAGAAAGTCTCATAGTGTAGTATATTTAATCAAATTTAAAAACAATGAAAAAGTAGTAGGTTGCATTCAAATGTAAAAGTGCCTGCCTGGCACTAGGGAAAACAGCGTGTGCGGATTTGGCTTGTTCCTAACGCAGTAGCGTGCATTCTGCGTCCCGCTCGTAGGGGTAAAGCCTGGTGTGGGGTGACAAATCAGGACCCGGAAGTGATGAATCCTCTGCTCCGACGTACATTTCGCCGTAATTGGCGTCTTCAGGAAGTGACCTCATGCCACCTCCAGCTTGCTTATATACGTATGTGATGGTTGATTGGTGAGACTCCTCCAAAATGGAGGAGAGGACAAATCTATAGCACAAACTTTTCCTCTAGGGATGCCATTCCGCACACTCTGTCAACACCATTAGAAAGTAGCCAACCATTTAGAATTTACACAAATGTTAGAAAACATAATTCCGATTTTAATAGAACAATGATCCTGTCACATATATATGTGAATAAACTAATTTGAATAAACTAATTTGACACACCACAGAAGGGAATATTTCTGATCGGCAACATCTTGTGGATGCTAATCTAATAGTATTGGAAATAGCCTCATGTGAATATGAAGGTATGTTTTTGAACAAATAAAAATACAAGTATGCAAAATATTATTAAAATGATTACGGTATATAAAAAAGATTATATGAAAAATTTAAGAAGCGGATATATGGTAAAAATACCCCTATAGCTAGTATATAGAAAAAGGGGGAAAACGAGTAATGAATGAGATATTCCCCATATATAGTGAAGCCAATTACACAGAAAAAAAATAAAACATTAATAATCAGTTGCGCTGTTCTGTTGCTTTACTTTTTATACACTATATGGCAAAAAGTTTGTGAACATGAATGCTGCTCCTAGTTTGTTGGACATCCCATTCCAAAACCATTTGGATTAATTTGAAGACGGTCCCTTCTTTGCAGCCATAACAGCTTCTTCTCTTATGGAAAAGCTTTCTACATGATTTTGTAGTAAGAATTTGCACCCATTCAGCCGAAGGAGCATTTGTGAGGAGAAGTACGGATGTTGAATGAGAAGACCTGGCTCGCAAACAATGTTCCAATTCATCCCAAAAGTGCTAAGTACGGTTGGGTTCAGGACTCTCACTCTGTGCAGCCACTCAAACCTGTTCTCCAAACCAAACTTGCTAAACCATGTCTTTATTGATATTGACCTGGGGTTGTGTGTAGAGGGGTGCAGAGATGCTGAAATAGAAAAGGGCCTCCTAAAAATGTTGTTAGTAGATTGGAAGCCCACAATCGTCTACACAGTGCTGTAACATTTACAGTAACCTTTACCGGAAACACGAAAACTCAGCAATGTGGAGGGGTGCTCACATATCTTTGGTCATATACAGTAGCTCCATTACAGGTACACTTTACCTATTATACACAAGGCCAAACTATTGCAGAATAATATTTTCTTTTTATCTAAAGGCAAGTGAATGGGACTTTAAATCTCCTAAGGCTGCTGAACTGAGCACAGGAATAAAGCTATAATAGAAATCTGTAGAAGGTAATGACCCAACAATAAACGTTCCCTCTCTGATAACAAATCTGATTTATGAATATATTTTCCAACAAGTCTCTTCAAAATACAAGTAACTTTTACATTGCACCTTGTGGCTATTTGACTTTCAATGAGCCACACAGCTTAATTAATAAGGACAGCTTGAATTGTGGCAGTATTGATTTGGTTTGCAAATCTAAAGTCCCGGAGGAGCCAGATTTCTGAAAGTTTGCAAGGTAGCACAGAGACAATGCTCTTAGCAATTTACAAGCAAAGTAGAAATTCTAATAAAAGGACTAAGGACAAAATATATAGTAAGGAACAAATGCACTGTTTTTATTTAATGTATTTAAGGTGGATGTGTCACATATAAAACTATGTCTGAATAAATAAATGCGGTATAGAAAAAAAAAATGATTAAAAGAGGTAGTGTTTTTAGATATTTGTAACTATGGTATCCGTGTACTGTGAATAACCAATAATGCATGTAAATGTTTAAAAAAACGTTATTTCTATGTATCGTTTGTAAACATGGATGTTTACACTTATTACTTGATACCTGTTCATTACATATGTAGAAACTGCTTCCTGCTTAGTAGTATTACACAGTGATTGTGCTTCACTGTCCCTCTTTCTTATTGCAAGTTCTACCAAACCTGTCTCTAAAAATAATCATAAAACCCGTGTATAGTATGGGGCTTTACATTTCTTATATAGTGTGTACAAGCCATGGTCTAAAGCACCTAATATGATTCCTGTCTCCTCTCTCATTTCTCTGCTATCTGCATAACTCACTTCTTACAGTTTATGAGGACACCACAGCATTTCGGGCAATGGCTCTGCCCCCTGTCCATCACACAGAAGTTGACTGACAGCATCGCCTGTGCATGTTTGCCTATGACAGTGTGTAGAGGGCAGTGTCATTTCCCTCCACTCAGGTCTCAGATTACACTCAGCTCTCCCCTCTGTGCTCTGTAGTGTGTGACATCAGATCCCTGCCCCTTGACAGCTGGAGCTGAAAATTAGTCTTTGATCTGTGTGTTTTATAAAGCTGTAGAGAAGACAGGCTGCAGATAAACAGGTAAAACTTATGTAGGAGGATTTATTATTTTCTCCTAAGGCTAGTCACTTCAGTGGGTATATGCGTAGCGCTTAACCCTGCAGGAACTGCTTGGTATGGTGGGATCTCTGCTCTGCCACGACTCTGTAAACCACTCTGTCCCCTCTGACACACCTGGTTATATAAGTTGAGGGCTGCACACAACTGTATGACTTAAGTGTTAGCATACTACAACGCTATATTAGCTTCCAGAAAATAGGTTACAGGCAACCTCAACTATGGAGATTGGCTTAAACTGCAATATAGTTAAACCAAATTAAACTGGCATACACAGTATTGATAAGAACATCATCAACCATGAAAAGCATGAATGGCACAAGGAAAAGTCTCACTGTAACGTTTGGCAATAACTACTCAAAAAGTGTCCCCTACACTCTTTAAGACAACTAACGTTGGGGCCCATCTATGCAGTGGTGCACATGTTATTGTCTCTTTAAACTGTATGCAGTGGAGGACTTAGGGCTTCTAAGTAATGGGTAGTCTCTACTAACATTAAAATGTGGACAGTGATGGAATAAGCACAGATGATTCTGCCCACCACTCTTAGTACACAAGTCCAGTCCAGAACACTTGGTGGTGTGTTGTCTCAGTGGCTCGGTCCTCACGATCAGGTCCCCACAAGGCTATGGTCTTTCTGGTGTAGGTGCTTACATGGCAACTGGTCCCTCCAGTTCTGGTCTCAGCACAGCAAAGGACCTTTCAGTGGCTCAGTCCTCAGGCTCACTGAGGCTTAGTCTCTCAGAATGTGGGCACAGACACCCTAGCAATAGGTCTGTACTCTCCGGTCTCACACTGCTCTGGTTCCGGTCTGTTCTCTCTTGCTACACGCTGATAAGAGGTAATCTATGGCTCAGTCCACTGTCGTTAAATACACGGAGCAAAGTAACATGTCTGCATGCTCTCTGGTTCCTCGCACACAAAACCCAGACTTCTGTTGAATTGCCTGGGAAAATGTCTCTCCTCCTCTTGATTGCAGCGGATCCTGGGTGATGAAGTTTTTAGCTGCATTCAGTTTCCTTGTGCCATGCCCCTCCAGGACTACATTTTCCATTGCGGCCGCATCACCAGTGCTCTCTGTCAGGTCACCTGAGTCCAAGTGACAGATGCACCCCGTTGGGGTCTGGAGTGCACCACAAGGTAGCGGACCCTATGGCTGACTGCTGCGGATGGAGCTCTAGGTGATACAGTAGAGCAGGTACTCTGTAGTACCAACACGGATGATACTGGGAGCTAGAGCATGAGATTTCACAGGGCGTGGAATCTATGAGCCAGCGGGTGTTCACCAGAGGCCATTAGTGGTGGGGATGGATTTAGCTGCAGTCTGGCTCCAGGTCACGACCCCTAGCTCACGCTCACGGTAGACTACAGGGAGGTAGAGAGGAAGCAGCAGACTGCGACAACAAAGGATAGTCAGGAGATAGCCAAAGGTCGGGGCAACAAGCAGCTAAGGATAGTCAAGAACAAGCCAAGATCGGTAACTGGAATCAGGCGTAGAAGACACAGCAAGTGACACACGAAAGCGAAACACACAATATTGATCAGCAGAGCTGGCTTGCAATGCACAGGTTAATATACTTCTCTGATAGGGGCTGGGGTAGAGCCATGCTTTGAGGAGGGATTGCGTAAGCAGCCAGGTAAGAGCGGCTGGCCTCTTAAGCAGAACACATGGAGAGGTAAGCTGACAGACAAACATTACTGCATATGCATGACACTCTCTCCCTCACAGGCTCACCACCACTGCTTTGAGGTAGGAGGACAGCAGGAAGAAGATCACACACAGCCCACTCTGTCCAGCAGCCCAGCTGAGGTGGGACTAGGTGGAGAAGGAGAGCAGTGGGATCTTACACAGTCTGATCTGTACAGCAGCTCTGTCACTGCTTACAGTGGCAGGGAAGGGGGGAGCGTGTGGAGGATTACACAGCTGGAAGGCTACATATTCAACGGTTTACAACCACTTTAACTCCTTCAGGCCGACCTAACACAAATATGCAACCTCACTGGATGGGGTTTTTTCCGTGGGGCTGCATATTTGCGTATCTCCCTTTGTGCTGCTCACAGAGAGCCCCGGGCCCCGTACTAACGATCAGGACCCGGAACTCGTGATTCAGGGTCACCTGATCGCTTTGATAGCCTCTGATTGTGAAGCCCGCCCCCGTGTTTTTTCTCTGTGAATGGAGGAGAGAGATGCATCATATCTCTCTCTCCTTGAGAGTTTGGGTCAAAGGTCAGGGTCAAAGGTCAGGGTCAGTATTTTTTTTAAAATTAGTATTAGTGTCAGTGTGTTTTAGGTAGGATAAAAAAAATCAAAATGCGCACTATTGATTTTGGGCTGTATTACGGGTACATACAACTAACCTAACCCCTTAGCGCTGATTGTATGCACATATGCGGCCTTGGGTTTCAGGGGTTATATCGGGATGATTCATGCAGCCTCAGGCATCATCCCGGTACTGTTTTTTATAGCAGGCGGTCGACTCTCTAGGGATAACAACCGATGCGGCTAAAAGCCGCTCGGCTGTTTCCCCAAGGGACAGGAAGGGACGTCCCCCCCTCCAGCCACCTTCCGACACTCTTCCCAGGCCTCCCGTCCCACCGGGAGACCGGAGCCACAATCCGGCACTTCCGCTGGCTAGAGAGAGGCTACGGCTTTGATTGAGTCTCCTATGTGTAAACATAGAAGCGACGTCACAACATCACTTCCGGTTTACTCGGCTGCCAATGGCACCGTTTTAAAAAAAAAAAAAAAAGACAGTATTCAGAATCACCATTTTTGGCAATCTGCAATGTAAAAAAATAAAAATAAATAAAATAAGGAAAAATAAATAAAAATTTTAAAGCGCCCCCGTTCCCGCGAGCTCGCGCAGCAAAGAAAACGCATGCGTAAAGTTGCGCCCACATATGTAAATGATGTTCAAATCACACATGTGAGGTATCGCCGTGATCGTCAGAGCAAGAACAATAATTCTAGCACCAGACCCCCTCTGTAACTCTAACCTGGTAACCGTTAATTTTTTTTAAAGCAAATTGAGATTTTTAAAGCATGACATGTTAGGTATCTATTTACTTGGCGTAACATCACCTTTCACATTACACAAAAAAATTGGGCTAACTTTACTGTTTAGTTTTTTGTTGATTCATGAAAGTGTCTTTTTTCCCAAACAATTGCGTTTGAAAGACCGCTGTGCAAATAACGTGTGACATAAAATATTGCAATGATCGCCATTTTATTCTCTAAGGTCTCTGCTAAAATATATATATATATATATATATATATATATATATATATATATAATTTTTGGGGGTTCTAATGCCCCGTACACACGGTCGGACTTTGTTCGGACATTCCGACAACAAAATCATAGCATTTTTTCCAACGGATGTTGGCTCAAACTTGTCTTGCATACACACTGTCACACACAGTTGTCGGAAAATCCAATCATTCTAAACGCGGTGACGTAAAACACGTACGTCGGGACTATAAACGGGGCAGTGGCCAATAGCTTTCATCTCTTTATTTATTCTGAGCATGCGTGGCACTTTGTCCGTCGGATTTGTGTACACATGATCGGAATTTCCGACAACGGATTTTGTTGTCGGAAAATTTTATATCCTGCTCTCAAACTTTGTGTGTCGGAAAATCCGATGGAAAATGTGTGATGGAGCCTACACACGGTCGGAATTTCCGACAACAAGGTCCTATCACACATTTTCCGTCAGAAAATCCGACCGTGTGTACGGGGCATTAGTCATTTTCTAGCAAAAAATCCGGATTTTAACTTGCAAGCAACAAATGTCAGAAATAGGCTTAGTCATGAAAGGGATTCACATATGTGGTATCACTGCGATCGTCAAGAGCAGGAGAATTTTATTTGGGTTGTTCTTTGGTGTAAGGTTATGGTAGTAGCAAAAAATATACAGCTAAATTTTAAAAAAAATGTTTACTCTTTTGGGCCAGTTTTCTTTTAATAAAAAAAATCAGGGGATATCCTTTACCATTTACCACTAAATGAAAGTCCAATTTGACCTGAAAAAAAATCGGTATAATCCACTTGGATGCACAAATTAGTTGTGATGATATGTACACTAACACATGTCAAAGTTGCAAAATTGTGCTTGAGCATTAAGATTTGTTTTTACCTTTAGGCACGAAGGGGTTAAGGGATACTGTCACTTTGCCCAATCAGTTGTCATTGTGTCTGCAGATAGCTCACCCTCCCAGGCAGTGATACATAAGCCATGCTCAATTGTAACCTACCTGCTGTAGAATATCAGCCTGTCTAGGCTCCAGGATTGGCTGGTGTTGGAACTTAGATAGGGATGATGTCATGTCATTGCACCCCTGATGTGACAGTGTTTAGGCCTGGAGATTTTCTGCTCAGTTTCCATGCCCCTATTAGCCTGGCTACCGGCAGTGCAGTGGCAGGATAATTATTACTGCCTGGGAAATGGCTATATGTAGACACTCTCACTTTTCCCTAAATGGGCAAAGTGACAGTGTCTCTTTATTCAAAATAGCACAGTGATCCTATATACTAATATAATCCTCAGTGACAAAAAAATGCATTGTTACAAAAAAAAAAGTAGTCCAAAATGCAACACAATAGCCAATGGCGAAGGCTTGAATAATGAAATGTGTCGGATGGAGGAGGTGATGTCACTATATACATGGTCCCTCTGCTATCGGAGTCAGCTGGTTGGCGGAGTTATTGCCTAATGCCATATTTGCTTCAGTCTATGTGAGTGCAATAACAGTTTTATCTTCTTTTAATAAATGGAGTTACACTCTCGCCTCTCTTCCCTGTTGTACGTGTTAGTTTTAGCATTAGGGGTTTGGGGCTGCATTCAGGAGATGACAAGGACCTTTGTGCTTTAGTTCTCAGGGGGAATAATCCATTCTGATGATCTGTGCTTGGCTTTGTGAAAGAGAATATCTACCCTGGAGGATTCAATTTAAAGTACATACGACCTTATTATGTTTAAGAGGTCTGTTCTATAGATGATTCCTCCACTAGAGGCAGTGCCGTACGACATGCACAGTTACTTTTACGGAAACATCTTTGCTACTGGAGTGTTATAAAAAAGACTTTAAACAGCAGCTTTTGTTTTACACCATATCCTCTGTCTGGCTGAAATTTTTGACTTTGGGCGTTGTTAAAGTGGAACTACACTTCATCTGAGCACCACAAACAAAAAATGCTAATTAATTTTTAATATTCAAAGCACACTCACCATCCATGTCTGCATGCTTCATTTTGTTGAGAAATCATTTTAAAAAACACCCCCTAGAATTTCTGACCGTGACCATCTTGAGTAAGGGCAAATGATTCTTGTAGCATTTACTTCCTGGAATCCACATGCCCTTAGCTCAGGCATGCAGGCAGAAGAGGGTGTGCTTAGCTGGGAAAGCCCCTCCTCCCCTTCTCCCCTACTGAAGACTCCTAGGATGTATGACATCAATTGCCAAAGCATGGAAACCAGGAAGTAATGGAAGAAATGTATGATATACTTTCCTATCCATTTACTAATGCTAGCAGCATTAAGGATTAAAAATAGTTAATGTTGATTGAGAGAGTGATTATTCAGAGGGTACCTAACACAGAGGCAGCCACTGGAGGGACAAAAATCTACTAGAGTATAAAATACAATAAGAAAAATACTGTAAGAAACTACAGGTCAAGTAAACATTAAAGTGGAATTTTCAGTAATGTTACAAGCGTGCAAGAAGAATTAATTACTGACAACACAATATATAGTAACAGTTTAGAAATTAACATAAAAAAAGCCTGTGCGTAGGTAACCACAAAAAACTTACTGGAATTATGAGCAGCCGCTGTCTTTGCTATCTAAATAGGTAAGCCAGTATAGGTGAATGTTCAGACTGTGCTTGCTTAACCTTAGATGATAAGTTGTACTGCAAATACTGTAGTGAATACTACGAATACCACTGTTAAAACAATCAAAGTTCCAATATGATACTATAAAAGTGACAAGTAAAGTGCCCTAGTACAAATGGAAAAAGTTTCTCAGTGCAATATGAAGTGCTTTGTGCTTTGTTCCCAGGATACTCCCTGTGTGTACACCACGTGAGGTAATATAGTCACTCCGCACTCACCAGATGTTGGTGACTCCCTCACTGTATAGTGAGGAAAGTCAACTGGGCTTGTATGTCTTTTTGGGGGACCTATCCCACTGTGATGTTCCCTGTCGGAGATGTCACATCTCTGAGAGGAGGACAGGAGGAAGTCTTGACGTGTGGGAAGTCTCCAGGGAACATCACAGTGGAATAAGTCCCCCAAAAAGACCAGTGGAACCCTATTCCGTTAGACCCCTTTCACACTGGGGCGTTTTGCAGGTGCTTTTGGGCTAAAAATAGCGCCTGTAAAACTCCTCCCCTGCAGCCCCAGTGTGAGAGCCGGACTGCTTTCACACTGGGGTGGTGCACTTGCAGGACAAGCAGCACCTTTCGGGTGGTGGAGGAGCGGTGTATACACCGCTCCTCCACCACCCCTGCCATTGGAATCAATGTGCACCACTGCTGATGCACCTGCAAAGCGCTTTGGCAGTGGTGCTTTGCGGGTGCTTTTAACCCTTTATTTGGTGGCTAGCTGGGGTTAAAAATGCTCCGCTAGCAGCCGAAAAACACTGCTAATACAGAGGTAAAGTTCCGCTAAAATTAGAGGTGCTTTATCGCTAACACCCCCCCCCAGTGTGAAAGTAGCATGACTGGGAGTGAGGTAACAGAGGTACGCTGGCTGGTGGAGTGGGCGCAGACTCAGCATGTCCCTCCTAATGCATCTTACAAATACAATGTGTAGTGACATGGGAGAAGTCGCTTTTCAGAGGAACTCTGTATTTTTACTGCACACAGTGAAGACTCAAGTCAGAGAACTGCCTTAATGTTAGATTCTTCACATAGTCCTGAGCATTGATGAGCGCACTCAAGTTACCCCCACGTGCAGGGCGACAGACAAACATGCTTCCATAAATGATTGATTTATTTTCTGATCAATCTTTTCTGATAGGACTAATAGCTCTATAGTCAACACCACATTTGATTGATATGCTACACATTGGGAAGTGGATTTAGATTGATAGTTAAGATACCATCCCAAACTGCGATGATTACAAATTATCGGTTGCATCTCTGATTCTACCATGTAATCTCATAATCTGATAAACTGAAATAAGAATGTATTCGTGAACAAAGTATCTCAGTGCTACTGGTCAATGCAAAACAATAGAAAATTATCTGTCCTGGACAATCTTCTCAGTTAATCAAATCCCATCTAAACCAAGTCTAAAACAACCCTAAGGGAAGTTATGGCTATTTGATCAGTTTCTGATTGGATTGTTTTGATCAAACTGCACATTTACCAGATAATATATTTGAAGCGTGTATGACTACCATAAATTCCACATTCCATCTCAAATAAAATAAATAAATGGCAAATAAAATAAATAAATGTTAGGTGCCTATCATCTTAAAGTGAAACCACAGAGCTTATGAGCACTTCAAACCAATAATGCTATTTAATTAATTTTCAATATTCAAAGCAAACTCACCCATCCAGCCAGGTCTCAATGGTTTATTTTACTGAGAAATCAGTTTAGCCCCCCCCCAGCATTACTGGCCAACTTAGGTAAGGGCAGATGATTCATGTAGCATTTACTTCCTGGAATCCACCTGCCCTTAGATCAGACATGCAGGCAAGAGAGTGTGCTTAGCTGAGAAAACTCCTCCTCCCCTCAAGAAGACTCCTATGATGTATGACATCATTTGCCTAGGAAGTAAGTGAAGTAATGGAAATAAAAAAGGTTTACAACAAGTAAATATGATATGCTTTCCTATCTATTTACTCAGTGGCGGCAGGTGCTCAAAATTTCTTTTGGGGGGGCGCAAACAAACTGAAAAGTTCTGAAAAAAAACATAAATCGCAGCCACTGTGCCCATGAAACGCAGCCACTGTGCCATATCAAATGCTCCCACTGTGCCATCAAATGCTGCCACTGTGCCCCATCAAACACAGCTAATGTGCCCATCTTATGCAGCCACTGTGCCCATCTTATGCAGCCACTGTGCCCATCAAATGCAGCCTCACTGTGCCCCATCAAATGCAGCCTCACTGTCTCATCAAATGCAGCCTTACTGTGTCCCATCAAATGCAGCCTCACTGTCCCATCAAACGCAGCCTGTGTCCCATCAAATGCAGCCTGTGTCCCATCAAATGCAGCCTTACTGTGTCCCATCAAATGCAGCCTCACTGTCCCATCAAATGCAGCCTGTGTCCCATCAAATGCAGCCTGTGTCCCATCAAATGCAGCCTCACTATCCCACCAAATGCAGCCTCACTGTGTCCCATCAAATGCAGCCTGTGTCACATCAAATGCAGTCTTTGTCCCATCAAATGCAGCCTTACTGTCCCATCAAATGCAGCCTCACTGTCCCATCAAATGCAGCCTCACCGTGTCCCATTAAATGCAGCCTCACCGTGTCCCATCAAATGCAGCCTCACCGTCCCATCAAATGCAGCCTCACTGTCCCATCAAATGGAGCCTCACTGTCCCATCAAATGCATCCTCACTGTCCCACCAAATGCAGCCTCACCATGTCCCATCAAATGCAGCCTCACTGTCCCATCAAATGCAGCCTCACCGTCCCATCAAATGCAGCCTCACTGTCCCATCAAATGGAGCCTCACGGTCCCATCAAATGCATCCTTACTGTGTTCCATCAAATGCAGCCTCACTGTGTCACATCAAATGCAGCCTCACTGTCCCATCAAATGCAGCCTCACTGTCCTATCAAATGCAGCCTCACTGTTCCACCAAATGCAGCCTCACTGTTCCATCAAATGCAGCCTCACTGTCCAATCAAATGCAGCCTCACTGTCCCATCAAATGCAGCCTCCCTGTGTCCCATCAAATGCAGTTTCACTGTGTCCCATCATAAGCAGCCTCACTGTGTCCCATCAAATGTAGCCTGTGTCACATCAAATGCAGTCTTTGTCCCATCAAATGCAGCCTTACTGTCCCATCAAATGCAGCCTCACTGTCCCATCAAATGCAGCCTCACCGTGTCCCATTAAATGCAGCCTCACCGTGTCCCATCAAATGCAGCCTCACCGTCCCATCAAATGCAGCCTCACTGTCCCATCAAATGGAGCCTCACTGTCCCATCAAATGCATCCTTACTGTGTTCCATCAAATGCAGCCTCACTGTGTCCCATGAAATGCAGCCTCACTGTCCCATCAAATGCAGCCTGTGTCCCATCAAATGCAGCCTCGCTGTCCCATCAAATGCAGCCTCACTGTGTCCCATCAAATGCAGCCTCACTGTGTCCCATCAAATGCAGCCTTACTGTGTCCCGTCAAATGCAGCCTCACTGTGTCCCATCAAATGCAGCCTCACTGTGCCTCATCAAATGCAGCCTGTGTCCCATCAAATGCAGCCTGTGTCCAATCAAATGCAACCTGTGTCCCATCAAATGCAGCCTCACTGTCCCATCAAATGCTGCCTAACTGTGTCCCATCAAATGCAGCCTCACTGTCCCATCAAATGCAGCCTGTGTCCCATCAAATGCAGGCTCACTGTCCCATCGAATGCAGCTTGTGTCCCATCAAATGCAGCCTGACTGTCACTAATCGTACTCACCGAGGCCGAGATGCCGAGAGCGGTTTCACCTTTGCGACTAAGCGTAGCTCGCCCCCTGGGGTTGGTACAGGGAGGGAACGGCACGAAGAGGCGCAGGCTCCCCAATGGACTGCGGATGGCTTGCTTGTGGAGTCTTGACAGAGAAGAGCCGCTGTGCAGGTACTGGTAGGTAAGGTGCAGCTGAAGACCACAGGCGGGAAGTCCAGAACCAGGCCGAGGATCAAACACCGGGGTGATGCTATGGCACTGCAGGATCTGCAAGGTAGGATGACAAGATAAGTCCAGGTACAAGCAATAGGGTCAGGCTAGGAGACAGTCCAGGTAACAGGCCGAGGGTCAAACACAGGAGATAGGTGGGAATCCGATAAACAGGCCGAGGTCAGGTCCAGGAGAGAGGCAAAGAGATGTCCAAGGGCAAATCTGGGTCACAACGGGTAATCAAGCAGAGATACAAGACACAAGTTCAGGTAACACAGGAAGCTGAGATTCTCTGTGCGCCTTTTATAGGCCGCCCAGGGAATCATGTTGGGTGTGCAGCAATGCGCGTGCGCGAGCGCCGAGCCATGAACGCGCATGCGTCGGAACGCCGTTCCGCAGGGAATGCGTGAAAAACAACCGGACCGGAACAAGGGCTTCATCTGACAGTGTGTCCCATCAAATGTAGCCTGTGTCCCATCAAATGCAGCCTCACTGTCCCATCAAACCCCCCTCCCCCCATTCTCTGCGGTCCGGACCGGCACTTACCTTCCTGTGGTGTCCTCTCCTCCTGCTGTGTCTCCTTCAGTGGGCACTGCAAGCGGCGGTGGAGGATTCAGCTCCTCATACTTCCTCCGTTCGCGCGCAATGGGAGAGAGAAAACCGGAAGTGACATCTAATTCGGATGTCAATCAAACCACCCGGCCATAGTAATACATACTATGGGCACCGGGCGGAAGCTGTTCGGCGTGATTGAATGCGCCGCAAGGAGGGACAAAAGCCCGCAAATGAAGTGCCTTGTCTGCAATCTCGGGATTGCATAGACGTGGTGCTTCCCATGGTGCACTGTGTCCAGTGCCCGAACACAGTGCACTTAACCACTTGCTTACTGGGCACCTAAACCCCCCTCCTGTCCAGACCAATTTTCAGCTTTCGGCGCTGATGCACTTTGAATGACAATTGCGCGGTCATGCTAAACTGTACCCAAATGAAATTTTAATATTTTTTCCCCCCACAAATAGAGTTTTCTTTTGGTGGTATTTGATCACCTCTGCAGTTTTTATTTTTTGTTAAAAAAAATTTAAAAAGACTGAATTTTTTTTTTTAAATTTAATTTTTTTTAATATTTTGTTATAAAATTTTACAAGCAAAACTCTCAGTGACTCGGTGCTCACAGAACGTGCCGCGCGCGCCCTGCAGGGTGCATGTGGGGCGCGTGCAAAGGGGAGGCCGTCATATGACAGACTCCTGGGAATTCTGGTCCGCGCTGTGGCCGTCATTCGGCTATAGCGCTGACGCCAAGAGGTTGAGGACCTTTTTTTCTTTTTTTTAAAGGGCCATTTTAAAAAAATTTTGTAAAAATTTTTTTGTGACTGCCTGAATAAATTCCTTATTCTTTCATTTTGTATCATTTTGTATAATGATGTCAGCTACAATATGACATGTTCTCTTTGATGAGGTTTCATTTTGTGTAATCCTCAGAGTTGTGCTAAATTTCTATTTTATTTTCTTGGGTTAAATTGTAAACTATTTGACACCAAAGCTTTTCCTCATACCCCACATTACTGTGTGTCTTATAAAAGGGCAGGCAATGCAAATGCTATAAATTGGTTTGTAATTATGTCAGTCAAATATATTCATTAATTTTTAATTAACAACCAGGTAGTAAACTGCCTGATGATGTGATTATTAAAAGGATGCAGAATATAGCACATAATTAAAAAAAATCACCTTGTCTCCAGATTTGTAGCAGCTCCAAATTTTTACCAAATAATATAGACTTAATTAGATACACATATCTAGTACCTGAAAGGAGGATACAGTGTACAAAGTCTGCAACTCAAGTACATTGTGACACCTAAACAATGGTCAGCTGGATAAAGCAAACCTGTGATTTGCCTGTTCGGGTTTACTTTTACACCCTGGCTCTCTTCCCCAGCAGACCTTTTATTTAGTGTTCATTCACACTTTACTGTGCGAGTTTGATGCAATTTTGATGCAACTTTGGATGAGTGCAACTTTGGCTTTGACCAATGTGATCGTTTTGTTTGTGCCCTATAAAGTTGCTAGACATGTGCAGAATAGAAAAATTAGTTTAGGTTTGTTTGGCTTCCTTATTTTCAAACGAATTCCAACATTTTAGAACAATTTGAATTTGAATCAGTCGCAAATTGAACGACTAATTCAAATTATGTGTGAAGAATAGCTGATTGTTAAGGAGCTGGCCGGAAATCCGGCCACCGCGTCCTTACCAACAGATGACTCATCAGCTGTCAGCGGGTTTGTAAATGTAAAAAAAGAATGGTGGCAATAACAAATAAATGAAAAACGGTGAGCCGCCTACCCAATGCAGGCCTTTCGGGTCTGGTATGGATTTTAAAAATCCATACCAGACCCTTATCCGAGCATGTAGCCCGGCATGTCAGGAAAAAGGGGGAGCAAGCTCTGCCCCCAAAGCACCTTGTCCCCATGTTGATGGAGACAAGGACATCTTCCCCATAACCCTGGCCAGTGGCTGTGCTTTTCAGAATCTGGAAGCCCCCTTTAATAAGGGGGCCCCTAGATCCAACCCCCCCCCCCCATGTGAATGAGTATGGCCTAAAAACAAAAAACAATTCCTTTGATAAAAAGTTATAAATAAATAAAAAAGTCCCCCAGTGTAAATCCATTGTCAATAACGACACCTGTTGCCACCACCGACCCGAAATAAAACAAAACAAAATAAGAAAGCTCCAGTCTCGACAAAGACTTCCACTGTCTGACAGTTCTTACACAACTAAGGAATAGGGTCAGCCAGTGGCGTCACCGGGTGGCTCTATTCCTTAGTTGTGTAAAAACTATCAGACGACGGAAGCCTTCGTCGAGACTGGAGTTTTTTTTTGTTTTTTTTGCTTTGTTATTTTCAGGTCTGTGGTGGTGACAGGCACCGCCCCTTTGTGACATCATCAACTGAGAGCATCTATCCAACAAAGAATAGCCATATATTAAATTCTATGACGGAACCAACAATAGCAGCACAAAACCTTATACAACATAAAATGATAATCTATGACATGCTTATGACTTATTAACTTATGACTTACTGTATAACATAAATTATAGTTTTCTTACAGGCTTCTGACCTCAATCTTTTGTCTCCTTATTGAATAGTTCAAACCTGGAATAGAATTTTTAAATACTGTTCTTTTTACCCACTTTATCTGGGGCTCACGCTACTATTTGCAACAGGGATTCAAAGCAAGTATTTGCTGGCAGCAAAAATTAAGACTGGATTCACACATTTCAATGATTTTTTCTGTTTTCATGGGTTACCAACAATCATGCATTTTCATGCACTGTCATGTCATGTCCACATCCTTGCCGCTCTTACAGTAAAGAACCCTCTACGCAGTTTAAGGTTAAACCTCTTTTCTTCTAATTGTAATGAGTGACCACGTGTCTTATTAAACTCCCTTCTGCAGAAAAGTTTTATCCCTATTGTGGGGTCACCAGTATGGTATTTGTAAATTTAAATGATATTCCCTCTCAAGCGTCTCTTCTCCAGAGAGAATAAGTTCAGTGCTCGTAACCTTTCCTCATAACTAATATCCTCCAGTCCCTTTATTAGTTTTGTTGCCCTTCTCTGTACTCGCTCCATTTCCAGTACATCCTTCCTGAGGACTGGTGCCCAGAACTGGACAGCATACTCCAGGTGAGGCTCTACTCTTGTAGAGCGGGAGAATTATCACTTTATCTCTTGAGTTAATCCCCATTTTTAATGCATGGCAATATTCTGTTTGCTTTGTTAGCAACAGCTTGGCATTGCATGCCATTGCTGAGCCTGTCATCTACTGGGACCCCCAGGTCCTTTTCCATCCTTGATTCCCCCAGAGGTTCTCCCCCCCAGTGAGTAGATTGCATTCATATTTTTGCCACCCAAATGCATTATTTTTAATTTTTCCACATTAAACCTCATTTGCCATGTAGTTGCCCACCCCATTATTTGAAATTGAATTGATTGCATTGCCCTCAGGTGGCAATCAAACACCTTGGTATAAATGTGCCACATCCTATGTAATCTATAAATGCAGAATAAAGGAATAATGGACTTTGTAGGCACGTATAAAAATATATAACAATTTTTAATAATTCACATAAAATACATACATATACAACACATAATATATGTGGTAGAGAAATATGGGACACAGTGGTTTATCCTAGAGGTTATACTTGACTAATACTTCCTGTGTGGCAATATTGAAGAAATGCCCACACTGAGATGTATGCATTCCTCTTGGTAGTTCCCACAGTCCTCATAGATTAAAAATAATTGCTCGCTCTACATGTTTCGCGACCCAAAATGAGTTGGTCCTCCCAGGGTCTTTAACCATATAGTAACACAACTTAGCAAAAGCCTAGCCGTATAAATGGAAAGGAAGGGAACTAGCAGGGCACAAAATACCTTGATTGGCTGGTCCAGGATAAGGAAATTAGGTCGGAATCTTGTGTGCACAGTCACAAGGAGTATACAGGCATCCAGTACCAGCAAGGATGCCATGAAAACCAGGGGAATGTATACACATACTAAGGCAATAAAATGATGCAAACCAAAAAGTGCTGGGTTAAATACCTGGGTATGCACTGGTTCTAGGTTCCGGGTGTGAGGCTGCAAGTTTGCTGTTTCCAGGGGTAGAATAGACGTCAGCTTCCCTCAAAGCGCCTGAGGAATATCATCCTAACTCCTCTATATGTACACCCCGACTGAGCTCCGTTAGACTGGTGTCTGATGTCACTCGGCCTAGCCTCTGGTGCACCGTGAATGTGCCAGTAGGCGCATGGGCACCTGAGCACAGGACACTCCAGTCCTAGTGGCCGCCATCTGTGGCGGCTGCAGTGCACCTAGGGGACACAGATGGAGAGTATCTCCAAGTTGCCGCAGGTAGAGGCATGGCCCCCCCATCCTAGGTCAAGGTGGCCCAGGAAGGTGGGTTGCAGCCCCAACGGCTTGGGTGGCCACACATCCCAACCGTGTCCACAGTGGTGTTCTGCAGCTGATACCCCCAGTGGCCAAAAAGGGAAACGGCGGTCAAAATTCCCAGTCATAAGAGTGGAGAGACACATTATATATATATATATATATATACACATATAGACATCATGATACAAGTTCCCAGCAAATACAATAATTCAAATCTAGCAGTCCAGTGTAAATTGGACAATCGCTATACTTATACACATTATTTTTTGGAACATTGACTTCAAAAGGCATTTGATACTTGAATTTATGAAACAATTTGTATGCAACAAGATGAATACACATACATGATTGTTATAGTTTGGTATATGACCAAACTGAATTGCACATGTAATATATTGTAAATGCTTGACCAGGGATCAAAGAGGCCACCTCAAAGGTCCCTCAAAGGAAGGGCCGGTATGATAGTACCTCATTGATGCCTGGTGGCTTAGCTGCTTCAAGGCACTCAATCCAGAATGTTTCCTTCTGGAGAATGCGTTTGTCCCAGTTTCTGCCACGTGGGTCCTCAGGTATTACCTTCAAAACCATAAAATGGACAAGGGTAACATAAAACTTATGATATAGACCCAGGTGGCGGCTGACTGGTGTAAGCATTTTTGCAAATTAGGAGTAGAAAATATGGTCATATATGTGTTGTTTTAGTTGGCAGATTGTCTTCCCTACAGAAAAATGCTCGGCACCTGCACATTATCAAATATATAACTCCCTGTATATTACAGGTTGCATGAAAACATGGATAGAACATTTCCCCATTAGGTAAGCAGAATCTTGTGCCCACTTGCAACCAGGGGCAATAAGTGCATTGTCCACAGGTGGAAATTCCTCGGCTTTTCAGTGTAGTGTTATTATTTGGTGTGTACTGACTAGATGTCATTTTGTTGCCTATTGAGGCTCTTTTGAGGAACACTATCTCTGGAGTACTGCTAACATATTTATGAAGAATGGCATCTTCACTCAAAAGATGCCAATGTTTCTGCATACATGTACGCAGTTGTTGGCGTTGAGTAGAATATCTGGTAATGAACTTTGTGGTCTGGTCTTTAGGGTTACATTTTGCAGTTGGTTGATTTCTCAGTTGATTTTCAAAACAGTTGATTTCTATCTCTGTTAAGGGCTTTGTTGTATGCCCTCCTAAGCAGGCTTTTGCTATATCCCCTCTGCCGCAAGCGTAACTGTAGCTCTGCTGCTTGGGGCTTAAAATCAAATTCATGTGTACAATTCCGCCAAAGGATGTCCTGAGCATATGGAGTGCTGTGGACAAGGGAGGTGGGGTGTCCACTCTGTGCATGCAACAACGTGTTGGCCTCCGTGCTTTTCCGGTATAGTTTTGTGGCTAAATTGTTGGATACATCTTTGGTTTATACAGAGAAAAAAACAATAATTTGTTGCGCTAGCTATGTAAACTAAAAGCAATACTGTGTAATAGATGAGGTGGAGGGGTTTAAAAAGTGTTTCCAGGGATAAGACACAGTAAAAATAGCAGCAGAGAGTCAAGTAACTGTTATATAGGAAATGACTCCTGGTAAGGGTTCAGTCAATGAAGGAAGGAGGGAAATTCTGTGATCTGGGTATATTACCACAGAAAAAAATACTGGCACAATGCAGGAGGCAGCATGCTGAAGGGTAGAAGGCACCTTTTGGAAAAAAATAGAAAAGAAAAACAAGCAGCGCCAACCTAAGTGCAGTAATATTGACATACGTTTTAATTAAAAAAGAAATGCACTCACTCTGAGTAAATTAAAAGCAGGCACATCATGGTATAGTCCAGTGGACAGGAGGATGGACAGCAGGGCTCCATGGGGACGATCCTCTGGCGCTGTTTGTCTGTGTCTGATGATGCCGGTGGCTTCTGGTGTCTCAGGCTCGAGACGGCAGGGCGCAGGAGGAATCGACAGTCCCAGATCTTTGTATATCGATAGGTCCCAAAATGATATAATGTCCCTATGCCAAGTTCATTGTGAATTTTAGGTTAAACCGATTGATGTTTAGCTGCTGCATAAATTCCTGTAGTGATTCGACAGTGCCTGTCCAAATCAAAAGGATATCATGTGATGCAACTTGTGTGCTGGGACGCAGTGGCCATTTTGTTGGTTGGAAACGCTGGACGTTTCATTCTCTTGCCTGTTATCAACTACTTAAATGTGAGTGTAACCATTTTTAAACTCTACAATACAATTTGGTACTACATGTGGCGGAGGAGCTGTTACACTCATTTCCATGCGGTTGTGGAGCTGTTATTGAGAGGCATCTAGGCTTGCTGGTATCTATCTGAAGGAGCTGCAGTTTTTATCCCCCATGCTGCTGAGGAGCAGTTATTAAAAAATACCTAGGCTTGTTTAATCAACCTATGGGTAAGAGGCAGTGTGTTTGGGTGTTGGTCGCAGTGTCCTTACAAGTGGATTTTGCAAGATGTATTACTGTTACTATGGACTTTTAAGTGAAGCTGATGTATAATCTATTCAATACACTGAAAGCTCATGTTGGACTATCACACAGTTCTCATTAGCGCTACACCATTTTTTATATTCATAAGACCAGTCCATGCTACCCCAACAAAGTCCATTATTCCTCGTTGGCCACTAAACCAGTTATTTCTACAGTCTGCCAACCAAAATGATTTCCGAAGTCAAAATAATTTTGCAATATTATTGTGTATTCTAATAATAAACAGGGCAGTCTACTCCAATGAGTAGACAAAAAAGAGGAGCTTCCACCAAAAATCGATGAAATTGAATTGATTGAATTGCCCTCAGGTGGCAATCACACACCTTGGTATAAATGTGCCACATCCTATGTAATCTATAAATGCTGAATAAAGGAATAATGGACTTTGTAGGCATGTGTAAAAATATATAACAATTTTTAATAATTCACATAAAATACATACATATACAACACATAATATTTGTGGTAGAGAAATATGGGACACAGTGGTTTATCCTAGAGGTTACAATTGACTAATACTTCCTGTGTGGGAATATTGAAGAAATGCCCAAACAGAGATGTATGCATTCCTCTTGGTAGTTCCCACAGTCCTCATAGATTAAAAATAATTGCTCGCTCTACATGTTTCGCAACCTAAAATGTCCCTTCTTCAGGAGCTTCAATAATTCTAGTTGGAGAAACATACTCAAATTAAAATACAGTACAAATTATTGGCATAATGATACCGGTCTATGTATGTGGTGCCTAAACAAATGGTTTCAATGCTCATCTATGCCTGGAATATATTTTTATACGTGCCTACAAAGTCCATTATTCCTTTATTCAGCATTTATATACCCCATTATTTGTTCAGATCTACTTGCAAGGTTTCCACAACCTGCGGAGAAGTTATTGCCCTGCTTAGCATCATCTACAAATACAGAGATTGAAATGTTTACCCCATCCTCCAGGTCGTTTATGAATAAATTAAATAGGATTGGTCCCAGAACAGAACTACTTTCCACCCCTGACCATTCTGAGTACTCCCCATTTATCACTACCCTCTGAACTCGCCCTTGTAGCCAGTTTTCAATCTATGTACTCCCCCTATGGTCCATGCCAACGGACCTTACTTTGTACAGTAAACGTTTATGGGGAACTGTGTCAAATGCTTTTGCAAATTCCAGATATACCACATCTATGGGCCTCTCCTTATCTAGATGGCAGTTCGCCTCCTCATAGAAGGTTAATAGATTGGTTTGGCAAGAACGATTCTTCATGAATCCATGCTGATTACTGCTAATGATACCGTTTTCATTACTAAAATCTTGTATATAGTCCCTTATCATCCCCTCCAAGAGCTTGGATACTATTGATGTTAGGCTAACTGGTCTGTAATTCTCAGGGATGTATTTTGTCCTTTTTTAAAATACTGGTGCTACACTGGCTTTTCTCCAATCAGCTGGTACCATTCCAGTCAGTAGACTGTCAGTAAAAATTAGGAACAATGGTCTGGCAATTACTTGACTGAGTTTCCTAAGGACCCTCGGGTGCAAGTCCTGGTGACTTATTAATGTTACGTTTTCCAAGTCTATTTCTAATTCTGTCCTCTGTTAGCCATTAGGGTGCTTCCTGTGATGTGTCATGAGGATAAACACTGCAGTTTTGGTTACTGAAGCCCCCCCGATTCACTTGTGACGACTGAGGAGAAGAATAAATTCAATACCTTTGCCATCTCACCATCCTTTGTAACCAGATTCCCTTCCTCATTCTGTATGGGGCCAATATGGTCTATCCTCCCTCTTTTACTGTTTATATTCTTGAAGAATTTCTTGGGATTTTTTTTGCTCTCCTCCGCTATGTGTCTTTCGTGTTCTATCTTAGCTGTCCTAACTGCACCCTTACATTTCTTGTTGCATTCTTTGGAAAGTCTGAATGCTGATGATGATCCCTCAGCCTTGTATTTTTTGAAGACCTTCTCCTTTGCTTTTATATGCATTTTTACATTGGAGTTAAGCTATCCAGGACTTTTGTTTGCTCTTTTAAATTTATTTCCCAATGGGATGCACTGGCTAATGCCCTTATTTAATATGCTCTTAAAGAAAACCCATCTCTCCTCTGTGTTCTTTGTTCCTAAGATTTTATCCCAATTTATATCTTCTAGCAAGGTTCGTAGTTTAGGGAAGTTTGCTCTTTTAAAATTCAGTGTTTTTGTATTCCCCTTATGTTTCCTCTTTGTGTTTTTTTTATACTGAAGCTAATTGACCTGTGATCGCTGTTTCCTAAATTGCCCCTTATTTTCACATCTGTGATCAGGTCTGTATTGTTGGTAATCAGTAGGTCTAGTAACATTTGCTTATAGTTGGAGCGTCTACCATCTGACCGCTATTGAATGCTTATCTCCACTCAGCTTATAAAAATAATAGTTGAGTGCCCCCTTTGTAATGGTCTAATTTTCATTTAGTCCAGAGAGATATACAAGTGAGAAATACTTAACTTATTCCTCACTCTCCCAGCTGCTGGCACTTTTTGCTGCCCCCGCTCCAGCCCTGTAATGTGGATGGGCCCTGGATGTCCTACATTATACATGATGTTTACAAGAGGGGGCGGCTGCACAATCAACAGAGAGAACCAGCTTTTTGGAATTGATCTTCCTCTCTAGAACATCTAGGGAAGAAGAAGTGGAAAGAAGCTTGTAGGACTAAGGAATAAGTTATGTAATACTCTCTATTCCTTGCCCCCTAAATTACATGCGCATTACACCCATCAGAGCGAATACCAAATGCAGCACCTTTGTACACAGCAGAAGATTGGCAAGCTTACTGATGTCAGCAGTTGCAGCGGCTGGGTTTGGCTTCCATTGGCTTTCCTCCAGTCTCTATACGTCAGCCCAATGTACAGATGCATCAGCCTAATGATGAAACTAGCCTACACTCGACAAGAAAGAGGTATGTTCCATTGTCTGCGAAGGATCTAGTTTTCATCAGGTCATTGAATAGCTAGTAGCAGTTAGTAACATTGAAGAAATTTGATTTTAAAAGCCGAAGACGTCTTTTATCCAAGTAGCTTCCCCAATTAAAATATGTGTCAGCATTTATAGCCACATGAATAACTTACTTTAACCCAACTAACAGAGACTGAGTCAAGGCAGATATTGATGGCCAAGAAACTGACGGGAGGTGAGAACAGCAGAGGTCTTCCAGCAGAGGTTCAAATCTCATGTTTATGCTATCACTCAGGATCTTCACATCACAGCCCCCTTTTTACATTACAGTGCTACCCTTCAAATGACAGTGCCTCTTAACATCACAGCCCCTGCTTATATCACAGTCCGCCTTTTACAGCGCAGTCCCACCTTTACATAACAAACCTAACTTAAATAACAGACCCCCTCTTACCTCACAGGCCCCTTCACATCACAGTCTTATGCCCCGTACACACAATTGGACTTTCCGACAACAAAACCGTTGATTGTTGTTCGAAGGATGTTGGCTCCAACTTGTCTTGCATACACACGGTTACACAAATGTTGGCCAACAATTATGAACGTAGTGACGTACAAGACGTACGTGATATCTCCATTGCTAACACTAGTTTTACAAGACCGAGTGCTTCCGGCTCGTACTTGATTCCGAGCATGTGTGGATATTTGTCCGACGGACTTGTGTACACACGATCGGAAAGTCCGACAACAAAAATTTGAAAGACAACAAATTTTCGCTGCAGCATACACACGGTCGGACTTTCCACCAACGAGATCACCAACATTTGTTGCTGGAAAATCGGATCGTGTGTATGGGGCATTAGAGTTATGCCGCGTACACACAGTCGGAATTTCCGACAACAAATGTTCGATGTGAGCTTGTTGTCGGAAATTTCGACTGTGTTTAGGCTCCATCGGACATTTGCTGTCGGAATTTCCGACAACAAAAATTGGAGAGCTGGATCTCAAATTTTCCGACAACAAAATCTGTTGTCGGAAACTCCGATCGTGTGTACACATTTGACGCACAAAATCAGAAGAGCCGCACTGGCTATTGAACTTCATTTTTCTCGGCTCGTCGTAGGTGTTGTACGTCACCACGTTCTTGACGTTCAGATAGGATGTCAGGCATAGACATTTCATTAAATATGGGTCTTGCTAATAATAACCGGTCCCAAATTTTTGTATGGATTCCCTCTAAAAATTTGGCTCTTAACATGAGGTGAATGGCAGTAAGCTTTTGTCCCTCAGGTGGTACATCGAGACCAACCTCCAGATCTTGTTTCAGGCGACATCAGAAACAAACACATTCCTCTCCAGGATTCTGGCTTAATTTCATTACATCCGTGGTAGAGGTTGCACCATATAGTTCCGGAAGCTTTCCTAGAAGGGCCTTACAAAACTCTTTACCACCAGATGTTGTCTGCTCATGAGTGGTGATGCTACGAGACATTACAGCCTCTGCCATTTCATCTCCTATTTTAGCCCTTAGAATTCTGGCACAGTCCGTTCCGCTCATTCCGTAACTAAGTTGGTTCTGACCAAACATTCTTGTGAACCCCCGCAAATTCGCCCTATAGTCTGGCAGTTTGGCTAGAATGTTCCTGATCTCTGAGGAGGTAAAAGGGACATGCCATACTACCCTCTCCCCTGGGGTCCTTTCTCCGTTTGCATTGGGGGCACCCTCAAATTGTTGTACCCGGACTGGATAAGCCCCAGGGTGAAGAGCGGGTGTATATTGGGGGGGTGGTTTTAATAGTGAACTAATATATACAATTTCACCTACAGTGGGTTCTGATAAATAATCCCCCAGAGAAGGATATAGAGTAGGAACTGCTAAATCGTACACTTTCAGAGAATTTATACAGTTTCCTTTTTTCCTGTCCCTAATAGGGATTCTTCTAGATTCACACATGTTTAAATATGCAGTGGAAAACAGATCGTAGTTAGCTTTAGGCTGGAGAGCAGAGGCTTCAGTGGTTATAGAAGGTGGTTGAGGGAGAGAGACAGGGAGAGAGTTTGAGCTGCAGGGTGGAGAAATTGGAGAGGGAGAGAGACAGAGATAAGAGTCAGTGACAGCAGGAACGGTGGGAAATTCAAGAGAGACAACAGCAGTTACAGATCCAGCTGATCCTGCTTGTCTCAACAGGGTTAGCCCAGAGAAGGCTTCCTCTGTTTCCCTTTTGGATCACTAGTTTTGGCAATCCCCTCTGGCCAGGTATACATAATGCGCTTCTTCCAGACTGAAACTGCCTTCTGTATACACCCTGCCCGTTCACCATAATAGACCTCTGAAACCACAACTGAGCTATGTCTAAAGTCGTTGTAGCCTGGAGCCTGGTTCTAAACTCAGTGATGAGTTTCTCCCAGCTCCAGGTTTCAAAAGTACCTTCCAAAGGAATACACCATGCTGTATCCTCTTACCATCTATGCCAATCTTTAAGGGGTCTCACGGCCTGAGTCCCAGACCCAGACTTCTTGTATTGTGCAGCTGTCTGACTGGTGGGGAGCCTAATTTGTTTCTTCTCAAGAATGAACGACCAATTACCCATGACAACTCGAAACGTTTATGACGTGTCCCTGCGTCCAGGGCACCCTTGCACTAACTTTCAGAGCAGTACTGCCTAGTGCCTACTTTTACAGTACTGGCACCCAGCATTTACGATTAACTTACACGGCCTCCCGGTATGCTAGAATCTACTCCTCACAATTTACATGCTCTACAACCGCTTATTGGTAGCCCTATAAATGTGTTTGTCAGACAACTACAAAGCACAATTAAATCTTCCGCTATTCAAAATTTTTAAAAAGTGTCTAGGGGGGTGCCTGCTACTGTCTACTCACAGAATGTTTACTCTCTACCCAAACCTGAGTTGCAGTATAAAACTCCGTACAACAAAATGGCCAAAGAAAGTCGGACCACAACAAAATGGTGGATGAAATCCGCACTACAGCGAAATGGCCGACAAAAGTCAGACCACGACAAAATGGTGGGTGAAATCCGGACTACAGCGAAATGGCCGATATTAACAAATGAAAAAAAAAAATTGCTAATCCTGCCAAAACCAACACAAACCGAGATTTCTTCACTAGGAAACCAAAATCTCTCCCCACAAAAACTGACTACACAATTGAGACACCAAATGAACACTTATCCCTAGACAAACATTTTAGGCTAGATCAATTAAGGCCTATAGGAGTACTAAAATATACCGTATATACTCGAGTATAAGTCGAATTTTTCAGCACATTATTTAGTGCTGAAAGTGCCCCCCTCGACTTATACTCGAGTCAAGCACTTTTCTGCAGCAAAAAATTTCATTTTCCGAACCGACTTTGGGGCCCCGTATCTCAGGGCCACTTGGTGCTCGGAACTCCAAATTTGGTGTGCAAACCCAGTGGACCTGGTACCACAACATATCCAAAGCTGAAGTTCCTAGCACTAAGTGGCCCCGAGATACAGGGCCCCCAAACCGGTTCGGAAAATGTCATTCTCTGCTGCAGAAAAGTGCTTGACATTTTCTGAACCGAGTTTTAGGCCCCATATCTCAGGGCCACTTGGTGCTAGAAACCCCAGCTTTGGAAATTTTATGGTGCTAGTTTGCACACCAAATTTGGGGTTCTTAGCACTAAGTGGCCCTAAGATACAGGGCCCCAAATTCGGTCAACTGTGTCCATCTGCTGCAATGTCATTTCGGGACCCTTTGGGTTCAGAGACCCCAAATTTTGGCTGCAGCTAGGGGACATCTAGGAACCCTTAACTACCAAGTTTGAAGTTCAGGGGACCTATGGCTGCAAATGGGCACAGTGAGGCTGCAAATGGGCACAGTGAGGCTGCAAATGGGCATTGTTGACCCTCTTTTCCACTTACAGTAGCTGTGCATTTCTCACCCTCGTCTTATACTCGGGTCAATAAGTTTTTCCCATTTTTTTGTGGTAAATTAGGGCCTCGACTTATACTCGGAACGACTTATACTCGAGTATATACGGTAGGCATATTTAACGAAACAATATATCCAAAAACGCCAAAGCTACATAAAACACGAAATAACACGCCTTAAACATACACTCCTGTTCCCAAATACAAAACAATACTTAACTCTGAAAGTTGGAAGGTCAACAGATACACAGGACAATCAGCAATAGTGGTTGCACCTCCCCCCTCAGCCACATGGTCAATTACATATGCGGCAGCCATTTAAACACACGGTGTCAGCCTGTTCAGTCATACACACAGCATACAGTTTCCTATTAGCCTGCTCAGTCATACACAACATACAGTTACTTATCAGCCTGCTCAGTCATACACAGCATACAGTTTAGGTTTGTATTAAATGGGACCTATAGAGGATTTAAATATAGGTGCTCCCCCAATTAATAGACCTACTTACAATGACAAAAATATAACCTACAATTAAAGTCCCGCCATTATACAGAAAGCCACAAAAAAACAAAAGGTTCTTTGCCTAGCAGAAATTACCTCATGCAGCAGACAGAGAATCAAGATCCAGAACACAGAACAGCAAAAATGTTAAAAAAACCCCCAAAAAACTTGAACTATGGTTGTCTTACCATGGGCCCGCATTTTGCTGGTTTTGGTTCTGGATGTATTTTCCCCCTCGAGGTCCTATTAAGAAGTTAAGAAGTTCTGTTGGCTTCTGTCTGGCCCGCCAATTCTGTAGTGTTAATTATAAACTTCGCCTACAGCTAAATAATTTTGTTGCGCTTAAAAGCACGAATACAGCTCATTTGTATAACTCCAGGAAAGCGCGCTTGTATATCTCCAAGTAACACAGACAGGCGCTGGTATCACGTTGAGCTTAGCAAAATCCTGTCTATCGTGATCTGCTGCTTTTATTTATACTGTAAACATAAATAACAAAAGGCCAGACACTTGTATTCTTTCAAAAGAACCATGTATATAATCAAATAGAATTCCAGTAGTGACGTGTGAAGACGGTCGTGTGCAGAGCGATACGGCTAGCTTCCCTGTGAGACACAAAGTGTCACGCAATTTGAACACTACTTACAGGGCTTCGAACACGATCGTGTGCACATTCCCACTGCTACCAATGACGCAAGCCGTACCCTATCATGGCTCAGTGGGCCATAATTTTTGTATGGTTATGCTATGGTTCCCATGTACGCAGATCTGTTTGCTAGGAGCGTTAATGTAATCACCATGAGGTGGCCAGTCTCTTGGTGAGGCATAAACAAGCATCCCTAAAAGAGCAAACAGATCTGCCTTGTCCACGGCAAGGTTTCCGCAGCCAATGGTCTTCCACCAACGTCTGTATGTGCGAATACGTTCGCATGAGCATATTACAGAAAAACTGACACTGACGGACATCTGACAACATACATTAATAAAAATTTCCACAAGACGACACCTACAGTCCTACATGCGGTCCTATGTTTTGGCAATTAGGTCTTATAATCAGGGAGAAGAATGTTTCTGCCTCTGGTAATGAACCGGCAGTAGTTGCACTTCCCACATGGAAAGCAGCCTACAGCCTGGGTTGTCACATTAGTTTGAGTGATGGCTATGGACTAGGTTGTCCCTCAATAACCTAGAGTGCTTGTATGTTACTTCGGGATAGGGCTTTATTAATTTATTTATTGTATCTTGTAATTATTCTAGTGGATGTGGGTTGGGTGACCTTGCTAGGTTTATAAATTAAAGAGGATCTATCCTGTTGCTTAGGTCTGTTAAAAGCTTTTTTCAGACATGTTTTGCTATACTCTCTAGCTAGTAGGCATTCCTGTAGGGCCTGTGCCTCTCTATAGAAATCCGTGTCAATGGTACAGTTACGTCTGGTCCTGAAATATTGGCTATAAGAAATACTGCTCACTAATAATACTGGATGTGAACTGGTAGCATGTAATACTGTGTTTCCAGTGGAGAGCTTACTATAGAGCTTTCTCATTTACAAAAATGTCCACATTAAGGAACATTATCCATTCCAGACTGTAATTGTAGGTAAAGTTTAAATTAAATGTGTTGTTCTTCGAATTCTCCAAAAACGCTAACAAGCTGTCTTTAGGCCCCGCCCAGATCATGAATATAGCATCAATATAACGATGTCATGATACTATATTGCACAAATCCTCCATCTGGCTCTCATCAGAGAAGAGTTCATGCTCCCACCCCTCCCCATGTACAGGTTGACATATGAGGGTGCACATCTTGCTCCCATGGCTACCCCCTGTACCTGGAGGTAGTGGGAGCATTTGAAAATTAAGATGTTATGGGTGAGGACCAATTCCAAGACTTGCAGAATAAACTCATTGTAATCCCATGTCCACGTTCTCCCAAAAGATCACCTGGATGCCCGAACTGTGTAGTATTGAATTATATAAGGCCTCAAAATCTATTGCCACTAACCAAGCATCCTCTGGTACTTGTAGGCCTTCAATGATTTTAAGCATGTCTATAGTGTCCCTTACATACGAAAAAAGTGCCCTTATGCATGGATGAACATATTTATCCACCATGCAGCTGGCAGTCTCTGTTAGGGAATGACATCCTGAAATTATTTGGTGACCTAGAGGGTAGGTAAGGCTCTTATGAACCTTAGGCAAGGCGTAGAATTTTGGAGTTGTCGATTGGGGTTATCCAGAAACTTCACAGTATCTCTGTCTATTAGGCCTCTCTGGGATGCCTGTGCTATAATGTTTTTAGATTTTACAGTACTTTGTTGTACAAAGGTGCGTGACACTGGCCTATACCACTCTTTGTTCCTGATGATGTGATAAAACATGTTCTCATATCCCTTTCTGTCCAAAAATTACCAAGTTACCATCCTTGTCTGAGGGCTTGATAACTATATGTTTGTTGGATTGAAATTATTTTATTGCTCGCCGCTGAGCCTGGGAAAGGTTATGTTGTGACCTGGGTTTCCCATTGGTGGATTCAAAGGCCTCAGTTACCTGGATCACAAAGGCCCAGATGTTGGGGTTCCCTTGCAGGATGGAAAAAGATTTAGATCCGGGCTTGTACGATTGAGGGGGAGTGGGAGTCGGGCCCATGATAGAGGCAAGCCCATCTAGGGCCTGTACATGAGTGTCACAAGGACTGTCCTCCTCCTCATGGAGTCCCTCCTCCCAAAGTTCCATAAGATCTTGCATGGCTCTTAGATCTTCCATGCTGATATTTTCCAGTGAGGAGTTATCAAAAGCTGTGGGTTAATTTATGTCCTGCACTTTTCATAAAGGACCTTGGACATGAGACATCTGGCAAAAAGGAGCAGGTCTTTTACTAATTCAAACTTGTCTGCATCCTGATCTGGACAGAAGGTGAGGCCTAGCTTTAATACCATAGTCTCATCTGGTGGGAGGGGGATAGGTGGATAAGTTAATAATCTCATACTGGGTCTCTTTATCAATCTTTTAGGGATTATTTGAGATTTGGGGACCTGGATAAGTAAATTTATGAGGGTTAAAAAAGCCTATCATGTGGAACAAGCATATAAGTTGTCAAATGAGGGAAATTTTTTTTTTTTTTTGAAAGGGCATTGCAACTATAGCCTTCCTGCTTTTAATAATGAAGCTACTGACTCTGATGTGTCATCTTTGTCCTCCTGCTTTTTTTTGCACAGCTAGGTACACTCCATGATGTATCTGGCAATTTGTTTAAGAAAAAAGCGATGGGGACAACACCTCATCTGGGACCCCCCCAGAAAAACATCCCTAACAGGGATAGACACACACTTTCCCAATCACACCAATAACCGCACATAGACGAGTACGTCCATCACCAGCACCTCGCAAAGTAATGTATCTTTTTCACTACCATCACCTTCCAATTTGTCGGCACTCACTACCGTACCACTATTGTCTGTGGCACCTAGCACTTTAAAGGTGAGTGATTCATTTTAAAGGTGAGTGGAACATTTCCACTTCCATTTCACAACCTGAACTTCGCACTGCGCCAATTTTTTTACCCAATCTACACGTAGATCCCAAAAAGACACCCAGCACCGGGCACCCACATGAAGCTAAATACCCACTTTGAGTTTAATAAGGTCCGTAGCATATTTGACCAAATGTTCCTTGAGTCTATTCCCTTTATCAGCAAAACTTGTGCTGGAGGTCTGGGCTGCATATTTGGCAGGCCAACTCTGTATCTCCACGTCCAAGTTTGTGAGTTCAGAGTCATATTGGTCCCTTAGGATCTGCATCATAGTGATGGAATATACTTGCAAGTTGATAAAATAAGTGAGTGACTCCTGCACTGTCAAAAAAATTAGAAAACTATAACAAACTGAGTGTACACGAGCGCTCGTGGATTGCTGCCGATTTTCTACCTTTTAAAAGTGAGTGAATCTCTGTTTGCCACAATAAATATATGTTTTTACTGGATTACGCTATGGGCATATCTCTTCCCTATTTTTAACTCCCGCATATCGAGTACATTAGTGAAGGAAGCCTCACACAATATCAAGTGGGACCCTCTGGAGACAGTTGCCGGTGATCTGCTTATGCTATAACCTTACGGCAGTAACGTGAGGGGCTTGCACACACATAGGTGCTATCACAGAAGATTGGTCAGGCACCACCTTTTGATGTTTCACGGTGAAGGAATCTTCTCTGCAATTTGAGAAATATATATATATATATATATTCTTTAGACTGTCACAATTATTTTCCGGATCACATCTTTTGATGGTTGGATTGTTTTAAAATCATTAGGATTGCACCCGTATATTTTATACCCAGCTGTGCACTTTGGACTTTGTTTCACCTGTTTATTATTCATCATGCATATGTTTTGAAGATCACTATATGTTTTGGATTTAGCTTCTATCTTTTATGCGCACTGTTCATTAGTGGTATTCATATCATAATATCTAGTTTGTTTCTCATTGCACCTTTAATATATTGGCAATTACACAGCGCTGCACCATTATTTATTCATACTTGCAAGTTGGATTCCCACGTTTTTTTTCACATCTGGTTCTATCCTCTTTAGGTTAGGAAAAAATTGTATTTGCAAGCCCCAAGGGACCACTTTGCTCTCTATATACGTATCAAAATACTTTTTGTGCCAAAAAAAATGGTCTTTTTCTCAACTAGCCTCTGGAGTCTGAGGAAGAACCTGTCAACATCTGGTTCTGAAAAGGCCATGTTTACTTCAGCCTGTTGAGCCTCTGTCATAAATCCCTCCCATGCTGCTTACGGTCATTATGTCTCTCCTGAGAATGGAATACGGTGAATCTGCAGTACAACAAAACAATTCAAATTCTAATCACAAAAATCAACAAACTTTTAACTTTTAAGGTATAACAACATAACAATATATTTATGCAGATTTCATATCCAACTAGTATATGCTAGATCCTATACCTATTGTTCGGAAGGTATCCACTAGGAATTCCTGGGTGTTTCATGCACCCGAACTATTTGTATCCATATTGGTGTTTAGTGGATAGAATCAGATACATGACATAAACGCACCATCATTCCTTTGTATTAAATGCTTGGTACAAAAGTGCAGGATGGGGTTTTTAAGCTGCTAATAATTTATTACACAATCACTGCAAAAAAATCTATATATATACATTTTATTTGCAAAATACAGTTAAAAAACATTATTGAATGGATTTATATTACCCACATACAAACAACAAAATGTCACACTACATAAACAGTGATGAATAAAGGGCACACCAACAACCAAGAAAAATGTAATATTCTCTAAGAGAAAAAGCCCCATAGGTAATAAAGTCTAATATTTAAACTTGTGAATCACTCCAAGGAAGATGCAAGGAATTCAGTGTTCAGCATAAATACAGTGCCTTGAAAAAGTATTTATACCCCTTGAAATTTTCCACATTTTGTCATGCTACAACTAAAAACGTAAATGTATTTTATTGGAATTCTATGTGATAGACCAACACAAAGTGAAACATAATTGTGAAGTGGAAGAAAAAAGATAAATGGTTTTCAAAACTTTTTACAAATAAATATCAGAAAAGTGCGGCGTGCATTTGTATTCAGCCCCCTTTACTCTGATACCCCTAACTAAAATCTAGTGGAACCAAATGCCTTCAGAAGTCACCTGATTAGTAAATAGAGTCCACCTGTATGTAATTTAATCACAGTATAAATACAGCTGTTATGTAAAGCCCTCAGAGATTTGTTAGAGAGCCTTAGTGGACAAACAGCATCATGAAGACCAAGAAACACACCAGACAGATCGGGGATAAAGTTGTGGAGAAGTTTAAAGCAGGGTTAGGTTATACAAAAATATCCCAAGTTTTGAACAACTCATTGAGAACTGTTCAATCCATCATCTGAATATTGAAAGAGTATGGCACAACTGCAAACCTACGAGGACATGGCTGTCCACCTAAACTGACAGGCCGGGCAAGGAGAACATTAATCAGAAAAGCAGCCAAGAGGCCCATGATAACTCTGGAGGAGCTGCAGAGATCCACAGCTCAGGTGGGAGAATCTGTTGACAGAACAACTATTAGTCACGCATGCCACAAATTTGGCTTTTATGAAAGAGTGCCAAGAGGAAAGCCATTGTTGAGAGAAAGCCAAAACAAGTCCTGTTTGCAGTTTGCGAGAAGCCATGTGGGGGGGACAGCAAATAGGTGGAAAAAGGTGCTCTGGTCACATGAGACCACAATTGAACTTTTTGGCCTAAAGGCAAAACGCTTTGTGTGGCAGAAAACTAACACTGCATATCACTCTGAATCATCATTGTGAAACATGGTGGTGGCAGCATCACATTGTGGGGATTCTGTTTCTTCAGCAGGGACAGGGAATCTGGTCAGAGTTGATGGGAAGATGGATGGAGTCAAATACAGGGCAATCTTAGCAGAAAACCTGTTAGAGTCTGCAAAACACTTGAGACTCGGGCGGAGGTTCACCTTCCAGCAGGACAATGACCCTAAACATACAGCCAGAGCTACAATGGAATGGTTTAGATCAAAGCATATTCATGTGTTAGCATAGCCCAGTCAAAGTCCAGACCTAAATTCAATTGAGAATCTGTGGCAAGACTTGAAAATTGCTGTCCACAGACACTCTCCATCCAATCTGACAGAGTTTTAGCTATTTTGCAAGGAAGAATGAGCAAAAAATTCACTCTCTAGATGTGCAAAGCTGGTAGAGACATACCCAAAAAGACTCACAGCTGTAATTACAGCGAAAGGTGGTTCTACAAAGTATTGACTCAGGAGGGCTGAATACAAATGCACGCTAGAGCTGCACAATTGATCGTCAAGAATCGTTATCGTGATTAATCTTCAAGAATCGTTATCGCGATCTTGACTAAAGTGTTTCACAATTCTTTCTATGCAAAGAATTCTCTCTGCTCTTCTGAAGTCACAGCCCTCAAAAGAAAGAAAGATAAAAACCGGGCAGTCTGCCAAGAAACAAAACATTCTTTATCAGTTGAACTTAAGTATAAACATTGTAGCAATTTGTCAATGGAATAGACTTCCTGTATAAGTGAAAAAAGTTTAACCACTTAGGCCCCTTTCACACGATCGGACCGTTTAGGTCCGCCTGTCAGTTTTGATGGCGGACCTGAACGGGCGCTCAATGTTAACCTATGGAGCGACAGATGTCAGCAGGGAGACATGTCCGCTGACATCCGACCCCATCTAATCCGCTAAAAGCAGACGGATGGCCCTACGTCCAGATCCGTCGCTGGCGGATCGGATCGGGTGAGATCTGATGAAAACGGACATGCTGTCCGTTTTCATCCGATCTCTCCATAGGCAGAGGCGGCACCTGACAAGCCCCACCCCGCTCAGTGAGCAGAGAGGGACCTGTCATCCGCTGGCTCAGCGGAGATCAACGGACTAATCTCCCGCTGAACCGGCGGATGGAGGCGGGCTCCGTGAAAACGCAGTCCGCCTCGTGTGAATGAGGGCTTAAACACTAAACCTTTTTCTGACATTTGTTGGTTTCAAGTTAAAATCATTTTTTTGCTAGAAAATTACTTAGAACTCCCAAACATATTTTTTTAGTAGACACCCTAGAGAATAAAATGGTGGTTGTTACCCCTATATCATAAGTATATGTTTGATTGTGGATAAGATATGTTGAATAATATTTACAATTTTCCATGCTCCTTTATTCTGTATTGCAACCAAGAATGAAACAATAATAAAAACTGTTATTTGAAAAAAAAATGGTGGTTGTTGCAATATTTTATGTCACACTGTATTTGCGCAGCAGTCTTTTAAGTACAATTTTTTTGGAAAAAATTACTTTAATGAATTAAAAAAAAAAAAATCTAACCAGTAAAGTTAGCCCATTTTTTTTTGTATAATGTGAAAGATTTTACATCGTGAGAAATGTGAGAGAATTGTGATCTTTTTATTCTAAGCAAAAAAATTGTGATTCTCATTTTGGCCAGAATCGTGCAGCTCCAATGCACGCCACAATTTTCAGATGTTTATTTCTAAAAAAATTTGAAAACCATTTATCATTTTCCTTCCAATTCCCATTTATGTTCCACTTTGTGTTGGTCTATCACATAAAATCCCAATAAAATACATTTACATTTTTGGTTGTAACATGACAAAATGTGGACAATTTCAAGGGGTATGAATGCTTTTTCAAGGCACTGTACAGTGTACACCTTGATAGTGAATATCATACAATGTACACCTTGATAGTGAATTTCATACAATGTACACCTTGAAAGTGAATTTCATACAATGTACACCTTGATAGTGAATATCATACAATGTACACCTTGATAGTGAATATCATACAAAGCAGTAAATCACCCAGGTGCGCCTCCACCATATGGTAAGAAATGGTTGCTTACCAGAGGAAGTGGACTGTAAATTATAAGAGTCATAAATGCAGTATGGTAGGATATCCCCTAAGGGCAGAAGTCATCAACCCATTTTCAGCAAGACAGGAGACCTCAGCATCTTTCTTTTATGTCAATGGGAACGCTCACATAAGGAATGGCAAATAGTACATCGGCATGCATACAAGATGAATCAGAGAAACCCCCATACTCACATAGTGTAAAACTCTAAATACTTCCTGGACTTTCTCCAGCATTGCTTTCTACAAGATTTTCAAACTCAATAGTAAAATACTCTCCTCTTGAACAGTTTCTGAAGTATATTGATCCTCCTCCTGCTCCCTGTATCTGGCTACTATTCCTACGGAGGAGGCTGCAGTACCGCGTCCAGCAGATCCTCATAATGATCTGCGTTCCCATTGGCATAAAAGAAAGTTGCTGAGGTCTCCTGTCTTGCTAAAAATGAAGTTTTTTTTGTTGTTTTTTCATCACTATTTATTTAGCGCTGCAATTTTTTGTTTGTTTATGCTGTTTACAATCTCATCTGTTTGAGATTGATTGTTTTTACCAGCGGCTTATGGTCTTGGTTTACCTGTGCAATAACTTAGAACTTTGTTACATATTAACCACATGTTGATGTTGAAAATGCACAGATGGCGAGTGGGTGGGTAGCGGTGCATGAGCGGGATTGCTTTGCCGTGCAGGTGTAGTACCCTGCCCTTCACCTGTGACGTTACACGCCAGCGAGTTGGAGGGGGGTATATAGGAGCCTGAATGCCTGCAGCCAATTTTCCAGAGTCCGGGGGAGCCTAATCATCCCATGTGAAACCAGGGAGGTATGTAGTTTATACTTGTTTCCCCGAAAATCAGACCTAGCGTGATTGTCGGTGATGGCTGCAATATAAGCCCTACCCCCCAAACAAGCCCTAGTTAAAGTCCTTGTAGGTCTTATTTTCAGGGTAGGGCTTATTTTCGGGGAAACAGGGTAGGGCTTATTTGGGGGGTAGGGCTTATATTGTAGCCATCACTGACAATCACGCTAGGTCTTATTTTCGGGGAAACAGGGTAGATGGACAGGAAAGGGGAATTTGTCCTCCAAATCGTCCCCCATGTATTGTGGACTTTAACCGGTTCCCGACCGGCTCGTGTACATATACGGGGGCAGAATGGCTCCCCTGAGCGAAACCCCATATATGTACGGGGTTCCTTTAAAACCCACCAGAGGGCGCGTGCGGGCCACCGGAGGTGCCCGCACACGCCCGCTGCACAACGAGGAGAAACCGATGTGCGTGGCCGGTGGTCATGATCACCAGCACAGGGATTTGTGTGTGTAAACACACAAATCCCTGTGCTGTCAGAGGAGAGGAGACATGTTGTTTGTTCCTACCATGTAGGAACAGCGAAATGTCTCCTCTCCTACTCAGTCCTATCCCCGTACAGTTAGAAACACTCACAATGGAACACACATTTAACCTCTTGTTCGCCCCCTAGTGTTAACCCCTTCCCTACCAGTGTCATTTACACAGTAATCAGTGCATTTTTATAGCACTGATCGCTGTATAAATGTCAGTGGTCCCAAAAATGTGTCAAAAGTGTCCGATCTGTCCGCCGCAATGTCACAATACCGCTAAAATCGCAGATCATCCCCATTACTAGTAAAAAAAAAAATAATAAAACTGCCATAAATCTTTCCCATAGTTTGTAGACACTATAACTTTTGTACACTTATTGCGATTTTTTTACCAAAAATATGTAGAAGAATATATATTGTCCTAAACTGATGAAGAAATTTGTTTTTTAAGAACATTTTTGGGGATATTTATTATAGCAAAAAGTAAAAGATATTGTTTTTTTTTCAAAATTGTCGCTTTTTTTTGTGTGTATAGTGCAAAAAATAAAAACCGCTGAGGTGATCAAATAGCACCAAAAGAAAGCTCTATTTGTGGGGAAAAAAAGGACGCAAATTTTGTTTGGGTACAGCATTGCATGGCTGTGCAATTACCAGTTAAAACGACGCAGTGCCAAACTATAATAAGTGCTCTGGTCAGGAAGGGGGTAAAACCTTCCGGGGCTGAAGTGGTTAATGGATCCTGGTGCAATGTTTTTCATCTTGTATTTACGCAGATCCTTGGGACATGCCTTTATTGGACTGCTTGAGACCTGTAGACCAGGGATATGCAATTAGCAGACCTCCAGCTGTTGCAGAACTACAAGTCCCATGAGGCATTGCAAGACTCTGACAGCCACAAGCATGACACCCAGAGGCGGAGGCATGATGGGACTTGTAGTTTTGCAACAGCTGGAGGTCCGCTAATTGCATATCCCTGCTGTAGACTATAACCACCCAGTTTCAAGGTACAATGCAGCTTACTTTGTTTCACTTTGGTCTGCTTTGCAGAACTAATAGATACCCACATTCTCAATTATAAATATCAGTTTATTAGCATGTAGCAAAGCCCATGTGACTACCAGTACTTTGCAGCCAGGATTGCTGTGATTCACATGCCTGTATGTTTATTTGTTTGTAGCTTGAAAAATCCCTGTCTGCCACCACACCAATCAGAGAATAATTAGGCTCCCCACACCTCCAGCAGATTTTACCCTAGTATGTTACGTATTCGATATTATGACACTATCCCTAGTGCGTTTTTTGATGTCTTGCCTGTATAAAGCAAATACATTATTTATATTTAATTATTTAGCTAAATAATCCTATACCCACCTCTTGTAAGGTTCAGCTTTGGTCCTGATACCCCTAGCTGTGAGCCTGGGTGGTGCCAGTGGACAGACACTATTCCCCACATTGCAGATTACGCGGCTTTTTGATTTATCCATTCTTGGAGGTTGGGTGTCTGTATTTGCATGGTAGGTGCAGCCTTGTTTAATTCAAGTAGGGTCCATTTTTTTTCCAAATGCTTTGATCTATGTATGCGATATGATTGTGAATGTGATTCATTTGTTTCATTAGTAGTATCATCACGCTGATCCTGAAGAAGCCAAAAAGATGGCAAAACTTGTAGAACAACAAGCGTGATGGATATTTTCTCCAAGTTCAACCTCAACATGTGGTTAATATGGATCCATTTATTAATGTTTTTTAACTGCATTTTGCAAATAAAATTGATATATATTTTTTACCAGGGGATGTGTAACACATTATTTGCACCTTAAAAATCCCATTCTGCACCTTTGTACCAAGCATTTAATACAAAGGGATGATGGTGTGTTTTTGTCATGTATCTGATTCTATCCACTAAACACCAATATATGTACAAAAGTAAAGTTGGCCTTTAAATTAACAGAGCATTGTGGTTTTAGTATTTTTGGGCTGTTCTGAAATGTTGTACTCTCAGCAACTGCCATGCTACAAAGCAACATTGTTACATTATCCTATTAGGCAGGTATTATTATTATTATTATTATTATTATTATTATAAAATGACATACCTGTGCTATTACATGGAACTCTGGGGAACTCACCCATTAGTGATCCCTAAGGAGCATACTTGGGACACACTGCTCTACTGCATTCTTAACAAGGCAGATACACAGCTTGGGAGTATTAGACCAAGAAAGGAGCTCTTTTATGTGCTTGCATATAAGCAATTCTTTTGTGAAATTACCCATGTTAACATTAATTAGCAGAGATCAGAAAATGATGCTGTTTGAAGAATGCATGAAATTATTATTGGGATGGTTCAGTGCTAGAGGGCATATTAATCTAAATGAAAAATATGGCAGACTGCAGGTTAGGTGCATAAAGAAAAACAGTAAAAGTGTGACATTTCACACTATTTAAATTTCAAATCCTTTTTGAATGTGCTGATTATTTGCAGGGATTCCTTTGTGTGCGTGTCTGCGTGTGTATACGATATACCAGTATATATAAAACAATACAGAAGGTCCCTAGCACACTTTCACGTTAGACTGATGTACACAAAGAGGCAGGGATGCTGGTAACATCATTGACCTATTATGAGCACATGGTCAAATGTGGCCATATTAGCTCAATGATGTAATGAGCATCTCTGCCCATGTGTATATGTGCAGCTGTAGGGTGGGAAATCTCATTGGTCCAGCAATGGCAGCTAACTTCAGGGTTCAGACTAATTATGAGATGCAGCATTGCCTACTTATAACAAAAGGTGTTTACACGTCCTCACTTCCAACACAAAACCTAGAAACAAGGAAATCAGTCTCTGCTTAGGGGCAAGTGGGTAGAGTTATGCAAATTATTCCTTTCTTGTCCTGTTTAGCAATCAATACACCCAGAACCACTGGTCTATAGTGCAGATATAGTAATCATTTTACAGGGACAGTTTTACCAATTTACATACAGTGATTTCAGGCTTCTAATGCCGCGTACACACGAGCGGACTTTACGGCAGACTTTGCCCGGCGGAAGGGATTTCGACGGACAATTCGATCGTTTGTGGGCTCCAGCGGACTTTGTTTTCTCAAAAGTTGGACGGACTTAGATTTGAAACAGGTTTTAAATCTATCCGTCGAACTCGAGTCCAGTTGAAAAGTCCGCTCGTCTGTATGCTAGTTCGACGGACAAAAAGCCACGCTAGGGCAGCTATTGGCTGCTGGCTATGAACTTCCTTGTTTTAGTCCGGTCGTACGTCATCACGTACGAATTCAACGGACTTTGGTGGATTGTGTGTAGGCAAGTTTGTTCATTCGGAAAGTCCGTCATAAAGTCCGTCGAAAAGTCCGCCGCGCAAAGTCTGCCGTAAAGTCCGCTCGTGTGTACGCGGCATTAGCCCTCATCAGTGCAAGATATGGGTTTTCTGGCTCTATGGTAGGGTAAGGCTTGTGAGTTCAAGGCCACAGTACAACCATTAAAGTGATATTAAAGTCTCTTTTTTTTTTGCTTAAAAGTAACAAATGTTATACTAAACTTCTATGTGCAGTGGTTTTGCACAGAGAAGCCCAGATCCTCCTCTTCTCGGGTCCCTCTTTGGCACACCTGGCCCCTTCCTCCTGGCGAGTGCCCCCACAGCAAGCAGCTTGCTATGGGGACACCCGAGCCACAGCTCTGTGTGTCCATTCAGACACGGAGCTGTGGCTAGGCCCCTGCCCCCTCTCTCTCCTCATTGGCTCACTGACTTTGATTGACAGCAGCAGGAGCCAATGGTGCTCTGCTACTGTCTCAGCCAATGAGGAGGGAATGTCCCAGGCAGCCGAGTCTCTCCTGCAACATCGCTGGATAGAGATGGGCTCAGGTAAGTATTAGGGGGCTGAGGGAGGTTGCTGAAGCAGGGTTAGGTTATAAAAAAAATATCCAAAGCTTTGAACATCTCAATCCATCATCCGAAAATGGAAAGAGCATGGCACAACTGCAAACCTACCTACATGGCCGTTCACCTTAACCGACAGGCCAGGCAAGGAGAGCATTAATCAGAGAAGCAGCCAAGAGGCCCATGGTAACTCTGGAGGAGCTGCAGAGATCCACAGCTCAGGTGGAAAAATCTGTTCACAGGGCAACTATTAGTTATGCACTCCACAAATCTGGCCTTTATGGAAGAGTGGCAAGAAGAAAGCCATTGTTGAAAGAAAGCCATAAGAAGTTCGTTTGCAGTTTGCGAGAAGCCATTTGGGGGACACAGCAAACATGTGGAAGAAGGTGCTCTGGTCAGATGACACCAAAATTGAACTTTGCGGCCTAAAAGCAAAAAGCTATGTGTAGCGGAAAACTAACACTGCACATCACCCTGAACACACTATTCCCATCGTGAAACATGGTGGTGGCAGCATCATGTTGTGGGGATGCTTTTCTTTAGCAGGGATAGGGAACCTGGTCAGAGTTGATGGGAAGAATGGAGCCAAATTCAGAGCAATCTTAGAAGAAAACCTGTTATGCCCTGTGCACACGATCGGACATTGATCGAACATTCCGATAACAAAATCCATCTGATTTTTTCCGACGAATGTTGGCTCAAACTTGTCTTGCATACACACGGTCACACAAAGTTGTTGGAAAATCAGATCGTTCTGAACGCGGTGACGTAAAACGTCGGGACTATAAACGGGGTAATAGCCAATTTCGTCTCTTAATTTATTCTGAGCATGCGTGGCACTTTGTGCGTCGGATTTCTCCACACACAATCGGAATTTAAAGGATCGGATTTTAAATCCTGCTCTCAAACTTTGTGTGTCGGAAATTCCGACGGAAAAAGCCAGATGGAGCCCACACACGATCGGAATTTCCGACGACACAATCCGATCGCACTTTCTCCGTCGGAAAATCCGACCGTGTGTACAGGACATTAGAGTCTGAAAAAGACTTGAGACTGGGGCGGAGGTTCACCTTCCAGCAGGTCAATGACCCTAAACTTACAGCCAGAGCTACAATGGAATTGTTTAGATCAAAGCATATTTATGTGTAATGCCCCGTTACACACGGTCGGACTTTGTTCGGACATTCCGACAACAAAATCCTAGGATTTTTTCCGTCGGATGTTGGCTCAAACTTGTCTTGCATACACACGGTCACACAAAGTTGTCGGAAAATCCGATCGTTCTAAACGCGGTGACGTAAAACACGTACCTCGGGACTATAAACGGGGCAGTGGCCAATAGCTTTCATCTCTTTATTTATTCTGAGCATGCGTGGCACTTTGTCCGTCGGATTTGTGTACACACGATCGGAATTTCCGACAACACGCTCCGATCGGACATTTTTCATCGGAAAATCCGACCGTGTGTACGGGGCATTAGAGTCTGAAAAAGACTTGAGACTGGGGCGGAGGTTCACCTTCCAGCAGGTCAATGACCCTAAACATACAGCCAGAGCTACAATGGAATTGTTTAGATCAAAGCATATTTATGTGTAATGCCCCGTACACACGGTCGGACTTTGTTCGGACATTCCGACAACAAAATCCTAGGATTTTTTCCATCGGATGTTGGCTCAAACTTGTCTTGCATACACACGGTCACACAAAGTTGTCGGAAAATCCGATCGTTCTAAACGCGGTGACGTAAAACACGTACGTCGGTACTATAAACGGGGCAGTGGCCAATAGCTTTCATCTCTTTATTTATTCTGAGCATGCGTGGCACTTTGTCCGTCGGATTTGTGTACACACGATCGGAATTTCCGACAACACGCTCCGACCGGACATTTTCCATCCGAAAATCCGACCGTGTGTACGGGGCATTAGAATGGCCCAGTCAAAGTTCAGAGCTAAATCCAATTAAGAAACTGTGGCAAGAAGAATAGGCAAAAATTTCACTCTCTGATGTGCAAAGCTGGTAGAGACATCCCCAAAAAGACTTGCAGCTGTAATTGCAGTGAAAGGTGGTTCTACAAAGTATTGACTCAGGGGGGCTGAATACAAAAGCACGCCACACCTTTCACATATTTATTTGTAAAAAATTTGGAAAACCATTTATCATTTTCCTTCCACCTCACAATTATGTGCCACTTTGTGATTGCCTTCTGCAAAGCAGTCCAGAGATGAGGCAGTTGTTTTCGTTTGAATGAAAAAAACTGACTTGATTTCTCCATCCACACACTCAAGGTAGATGGGGGAATCCTCCTGCTGAGCTAATGTATTCTGACAGTGGGAAGACTTCCCCGTTGTCAGAATACAGTTCTATTTTTATCTGGTGATCCAGCCAGCAAATATGTTGTTTTTCAAAAGCACAAGCTCTCCAGCAGAATGTATCAGTGTACATGGATGAGACAAACCATGTAACACTGGCAGGGGTGATTAAAATGATGAGCTTTTATTTATTTACATGAAAAACCTTTTTCCCAATAGGAAAAAAAACTTGCTGTAACTGATTATAAAGGGTGAGCTGGAGTTTGGCTTCAATTTGGTAGTGTATTTAAATCTGCTAATATATTTAACACCCCCACTCAGACTGAAGATGGTGTTGTCTGCTGTGCCTCCCCTTCTCATTCATCCAGAGTGGTGTCTCACTAATATAGGAGGTGTGTAACTAGCCAGATAACCAGGTGAAACAGAGGGAAAAGAAGCCAAAGAAAAGAAAACCTATGCAGCCACTTCATCTAATGATTGGTAAGCTGCAATATATTACATTTTGGGTTTTGGGTTTAATACTGCTTTAATCAACAAAATTGTGGGAAAATAATAAAACCCTTCATTAGACTGCTTACTTTTCTGTGATTGTACCCAGAGAACAGTCATGCCCCATAAAAAGAAACATAAAAAGAAGGGAGGGCGCACCGACCTTGTGCATTAGCAAAAATATTTTTATTAAAGGTAAACACCAATGTTTATACTCACATAGATATGTGGTATACAAGCATATCAAAGCAACAGCAATATCGAGCAGTAAATCATAAGTCGACAGCTAAAACCGGAGATGTTGGGAGGATCAGCCTGTATTGCAGTACCAGCTGATCCTCCAACATCTACAGCAGACAGCACCATCGTCATGCTTGTATACCATGTATCTATGTGAGTATAAAAATTACTGTTTACCTTTATTAAAATTATTTTTGGTAATGCACAAGGTCAGTGCGCCCTTCCTTCTTTTTATCTTTCAGTTCCAAGGACACCCATCGTTCTGAGGAGGGCAGCAAGACCTTTAACATCCCATTCTAAAGGGCTGACTGCAACACACACCTGTAGACCTAGCACCCAAGTGCAGGAGATTTGTTTTGTGTCTTTTGAACAGTCATGCCCCTCCAGCTCTGCCAGGCCCTACAAGTTGTTGGAAGGTGTGAAATGGCTGGGAGTATATTGTAATTTGCAGTATGAACTTGTATGTAAATTAGGTGTAGCATGCTGGTCCTAAACAGGGCTGCTAATAAATCTAGTTGTGCTAGGTGGTAACTAGCCTGGCTAATTGGTAGTCATTGATCCACTGATTTCTGTCCTTTGTGTGAATTCAATTTGTAGTCTCTCTTCTGTCAATAGGTGGCACTTTTGCTTTTGGCATTAGGATGATGGCTTACAGTGAATTCAGGTAATGAGTAAATAAGGTGTCTCAGCTAATTAGCAGGAGTTTTTTTTGGCCACTTTGCATGCTGGGATAGGCTATTTAGTTGGGAAGAGTCAGGTGATCGGGGTTGTTCCCGTCTGGGGCTGCGGCCTGGGTGGGTGTGTTTCAAATAACACATTTGTAAAAAAATATGAAAGCCATTTATCATTTTCCTTCCACTTCACAATTATGTGCCACTTTGTGTTGGTCTATATAAAATTCCAATAAAATACATTTAAGTTTTTGGTTGTAACGTAACACAATGTGGAAAATTTCAAAGGGTAAGAACACTTTTTCAAGACACTATATATTAGGATATATTGCTGTGTGTACTTTGCACCCCTTTTTGTTGCTCTCGGCTGAGGGTATACACAACTTCACCAATGTATATAAGGTTTATCTTTCACTAATATTGCTTTAATAGTAGATTTAATTATAGAATGTTGCTAGAGTGTCATATTTTCCATGCTGCATAATCTAATGTCTTATCTTATCATATAAAATATTAGATAGATAGTTAGGATATAGGATTATTACTCATTGTGCTTTTTTCTCACTGCTATTGTAAGGTATGCCACACATAATTGTAAATACAGTTTCATATTTGTTTGTTATTATGTGAAGTATTATTTGTAATTGTATATCGGTTATGTTCACCCACATTTGTTACTAAACGTTCATCCTTCCCCTTATCCCTCCCTATCCACTTTTTTCCAGGACATCCACTCTCAGGATTGAGAGTATATGTTTTTTTTTTGTTTGCAAGCTCTGAGACGTCGTTTCCTTGGCAGGGGGAGATTGTAGCACCCTGGTCCTAAACAGGGCTATTAATAAATCTAGTTGTGCTAGGTGGTAACTAGCCTTGCTAATTGGTAGTCATTGATCCACTGATTTCTGTCCTAAGTCTGAGTTCAATTTGTAGTCTCTCTCTCTTCTGTCAATAGGTGGCACTGTTTCTTTTGGCATTAGGATGATGGATTACAGTGAATTCAGGTGATGAGTAAATAAGTTGTCTCAGCCAATTAGCAGAAGTTTCTTTTGGCCTCTTTGCATGCTGGGATAGGCTATTTATTCGGGAGGAGTCAGGTGATCGGGGCTCTTCCAGTCTGGGGCTGAGCCCTGGGTGGGTGTCAAATAGCTCCTGGTTGCTAGACCTAAAGCCTGAGACCTATCTAGGAGTCCTATTGGCTGCTAGGTCTACATGAGGCCTATCCAGCAATTCAAGGGTCAGTGAAGGAGGAGCAGCACAGGTTAAGCCCAAAGCCTGGGGCGGAACCACGTGTGTTAGAGGCTCAGCCCGAGGGGAGCCTGTTCGTTGCCAGAGGTAAAGGAGAAGCAGAGACCAGAGGGACGACCACTCCTGTTACCAGAGGCCAGTTTGGAAGGGATGAAGTTCTGAAGGAGTACCAGAGCAGACGCTTCACTAGCTGGGGACGGTGAAATCAGTGGGAAAGCTTCAGTGGAGACTCATCTAGGAATACGGCGGGTAGCTGTAAGTAAAGCTTGAAGATAAGTACAGCGGTTAGCTGTGGGTGAAGCTCGAGGGATCCAGCAGGTAGTGAGAACTCTAGTGAGAGATGGCGAGATGAGCTTGAGGATCTACAGTGGGATACTGTGAGTTGAGCTTGAGAATCTACAGTGGGATACTGTGAGTTAAACTGGAAGATCTACAGTGGGATTACTGTGAGAGAAGTTGTTGCTATGGGAGACAGCAGTTGCTACAAGATACAGATTACTGCATTCAGCCTAAAGGTCTTTTTTCTGTATTACTGTCTGCCTAGTTCTATTTTTGTCTGCAGAGTTTGCCTAATTGCTATTGCATTTGCCTAAGGGTTTCTTGTGCCCTAACCCTCTCTCTTCCTGTTAAGAGAAATAAAACTTTGTTCATTTTTACAAAAAGTGACTGGCACCCAATCTTACTTGCACCACACCCATTATGCCTAGTAACCTGCACTCTGGGGAGGAATGTCAGTTCTCCTTGGCTCTGGGGGTCACCATTAGGCCCTTGGAAGTCGGGGAGACTGCTATATAGGCGCTAACCCCCTTAAATACAAAGTAACCACTATAGCTATACAGTGCCGCTGTATTTAGGGGATCTTGGTGCATAGGAACAGAATCTCAAAGGCATAGCTGTGTCTTCAATACCCTATGGCAAAAAGCAGTAACATTTTCTATTATAAACCGTTCATTTTTCAAGAGCCTCTATAGCCTTATTTACTGCCTTTAATCACATTTGTTGGGAAGTCACAATTAGCTTTGAACAATAAGAGTTGAACAATAACTTATATTAGTAGTACATTATTTTTTTTAACTTTCTCTCGTGATTTAAAATATTACAAGAAATTCACCAAAGCACGTAGGGCATCTCCAATACATCATTATAATACACAGATGCCCAACTGTATGACAGCCGGTTTTAATCAATACCTTTTGATTCATGAGTCTCATTAAATATTTCCAGAACCTAATTTTAAGAAGATAATATTTAGTTTTATCACCATCATGCTGCTGAGTTTTTTTGCTATCATGTTAAACGATCCTAAAATAATAGATCAATAACATAAAAATGAATGTACAATACAGTATGTCTTTACCATCTACACGGTACTCCTCTAGAGAGAGTAAGCATCATTTTCCGCAGAACGGGTCACAGCGGAATATTAATACGTTTGGTGTGACTGTGTTTCCACTACATAAGTAAACACTGTTTTTCAACATTTGAAAATCTATTATAAGAGAATATATCATTTATTTAAATGTTATGCTCTCCATCAAAACTTGCTTCTGGTCAAGCCAGCCAAAATTTATTTTTCCATTCTTGGTAGATGTTAGCGCAGCTTTTCTCAACCAGGGTTCCATGAATCCTTAGGGTTTCTCCAGAGGTTGCTAGAGGCTTCTTGGCCAATGATCAATTTCTGTCTGCCAGGGTAGTTACTTAAAGGAGTTGTAAAGGCAGAAGGTATTTTATCTTAAAGCATTCTATACATTAAGATAAAAAAACCTTCTGTGTGTAGCAGCCTCCCCAGCACCCCCTAATACTTACCTGAGCCCCATTTCTCTCCAGCGATGTCCACAAGTCTCTCGGCCATCCGAGACTCTTCACCTGATTGGCTGAGACACAGCAGTGGCGCCATTGGCTCCCGTGGTTGTCAATCAAAGCCAGTTTGCCAATCAGGAGAGATAGTGTGCGGGGCCGAACGGCAGCTCCATGTCTGAATAACCAGACGGAGCTGAAGCTTGGCGCGGGTTCCCTCATATCAAGCTGCTTGCTGTGGGGGCACTCAACAGGGTTCCAATGCAACAATCTGGTGTGACACTGTAAAAAATATTGTGCATATGTAAACGACAGTGCCTGCATATATAACATATGTTAAAACTTAAAACGCTAATCTCCTTCTAGTGATACCCTCTAATGAATACTAGTGCTGGTGCACTAAAAGTCCATAAATTCTAATAAAGTTAATCAAAATAATAAAACGTGATAGGTGCTCTTCAAAAGCCATCAGTTACACAAAACGGCAAACATTATCTGGACTTAAAACCAGACCAGTGGAGTATTCTTGAAGAACTTTCCACTGCTCTGAAGCCCTTTGAATGCTGCACTGTATTCATGAGTGGCCAAGAATATGTTACTCTATCATTTATGCCTGCACTGGTGAAGGGGCTGTTGTGGTCCAATGAAGGTGCTTCTTTTGAATCATCTCCGCTGAAGAGCTTCCAAGCCACTGCAACATACCAACTTCAAAGCAGATGGAAGATGGATGTTTTTGAACACGTCCCAAACACAATAATCCTTTCCTCTGCCCTGGACCCAAGATTTAGAAGACTAAAATTTTTATCGCCAGAACAAATCATAAATGTGCAGGCAAAAGTACAGACAGAGGCGCTTGCTTTAAGAAGGGAGATGGTGCAGCAGGAAACAAACACCACTTCGCCTGTAACTAGAGTTGCTGAGCCTTCAACATCTACAGCATCTCATTCTGTACTCAATGCACTCCTTGAGTCTGGGGGCAGCAGTGAAAAGGAAGAGGGGCAACTTGAGGAGGATATTCATACAAAAGTACGAAATTAAGTTCAGTCTTATTTTGCTGAGAAGCCACTTCCGAAGGAGGGAAACCCTTCGAATTGGTGTGAGGGTAACCAAGATAAATATCCTACTTTGGCAAAACTTGCAAAATCCTTCTTGTGCATCCCAGGCACCTCCACTCCATCATAGCGCCTCTCTTCTGCTGCAGGCAACATCGTTTGGAAAAAGAGAGCCAGCCTTTGTCTCGAGCATGTTAACATGTTAACTATTTTGTACTCAAGGCCAGCTTAATTTCTAATCCCATCTGTAGAAATTCAAGGATCCTACCTATGACATATTTCCTGGGGTGCCAACCCCTGGATTCACACCAGGAGATATATCTATAATATATGACTCTGGAGCCCGGCTTCCTAGCATTAACCAAAGTAGAAACTACTGAACCTGACAGACCACGGTCTTTCAGAATGTGGGTCTCAATAGCCAAACCATTATATTTAGCGTTTGTAAGGTATAGGATGGAATACTGGACCTTGCGAGAGAAGGTCTGGCCGTGGTGGTAGGGTCAAGGGGTCCCCTACCGTCATCTTTACGATCTCTGCATACCATGATCACCTGGGCTACGCCGGGGCCACAAGAATCACCTCCTACCCTTCTAGCTTGATCCTGCGAAGAAGGCGCGGAAGCAGCAGAACGGGAGGGAACGCATAGATCAGTGAAAACTGATCCCACGGAAAGACTAAGGCATCTGTTCTGCATGCCAGTGGATCCTTTGTCCTTGACACAAAGTTGTCGATCTTTCTGTTGAACCTGGATCTTAACAGATCCACGTCCGGAATTTGACATATTGACAGAAAGATGTCGGGGTGAAGAGACCATTCTCCCGGGAACAACTGTCGGCGACTCAAGTAGTCAGCTTGCCAATTCTCTATTCCCGGAATGAAGACTGCCGAAGGAATGTTGTCTTCTGCCCAGGATAGGATATGATTCACCTCTCGAAGATATTTCTGGTGAGTGGGGAAAATAGGTACATGTAGATAAGCATCCTTGACGTAAATTGACGCTAGCAGTTCTCCACCTTGTAGAATGGAGACCACTGATCGAATTGGCTGCATGCGAAAAGAGCGGATATTCAAAAACCGGTTTAGATCTTTGAGAGGTTTTGGTACCGTAAGAAGGTTTGAGTAAAACCCTAACCCCCCGCTCTTCCATGGGGACCACTGATATCACATTTTGAGACAAGAGATGATCCAAAGCCAGAAAGAGAGACTTCTTTTTTCCTGGGTCGCTGGGAACGTTTGACCTGGGAAAACGAGGAGACGGGAACCCTCGGAATTCTAGTCTGTAACCTAGAGATATTGAGGAAGCCACCCATCTGTCTCGATTCTGTTCCTGCTAGACCTTTGAGAACTGCAGAAGTCTTCCCCCCACTCGAGCGAGCGGGGGCGCCCCTTCATAAGGAGGTTTTAGTATTTTGTTTAGCGGGCTTTCTCCCCTTGGGCCTCTTTTGACCCTGGGGTTGACCCTGAGGTTTGCCTCTTGAACTTGACAGCAGAGGCCGTCGTGACTGCCTGGAGGCAGATGCTCCTGGCACTGGAGAAGATGCTTGTTTAAAAGAAAAACGCTTAAACTTCTTCTTAACTGGTAAAAGAGAACTTTTCCCATTAGAAATTCTTTGGATATATTTATCCAGATCGTCTCCAAACAACCGTTCACCATGAAACGGTAAACTGGCCAAGAGCTTTTTGCATGTCCCTTCGGCTGACCAATTTTTCAACCATAGAACTCTACGCACATGTACCAGCCCGAGCATAAGCCGTGAGGCTTGGAGAATATAATCTTTAATAGCGTCTACTGTAAAACATAATGCCTCTGATATCCCGGCCAAATCTTGGGCCTGCTTATCAGGAATAATCTTGAGAACCTCTTTAAACTGGTCTTTTAAGGACTGACATAATCCGATCGCTGCCAGCGCAGGCTGAACCACTGAACCTGCCAGAGAAAAATTGTTTTTAAATAAGAATTCCAACTTCTTATCTGTTGGATCCTTCAACATTTACAGGGCAAATCAAGTTTTTGTTCACAGAGGATATAGCAGCGTCAATTGCTGGAATCCCCCATTTCTTATTAAACTCTTCCTCCATGGGATAAAGTGTTGAAAACTTTTTTGGAGGAAAAAACTGTTTATCTGGGTGCTCCCACTCAGAATACATAAGTTTTTTCAGTAATGAATGGATAGGAAAAGCATGAATAGACTGGGGAGGCTTTAGTGAACCCAAACAAGAAGTGGGCTCATCGACTGACTCCGCTACTGGCAGCAAAAATGTGGAGCGGACCTATTCAGTGAGAGATTGTACCAACAACCTTTCCTGTGAACCCGATCCATCCATATTAGACTCTTCAGAAGAGGAGTCATCAGCCTCTTCCTGGTTCCCTGAGAGAAAAACGTAATCTCTCGCCCCCTGTTCCTCAGTTTGAGGGTCCTGGGTAATGGACAGGGACCTGTTACGCTTAGTCCCACTCTGGGATGCGATTAAGGCATCAATTTTTTGTTCCAAGCCTAAAATGGTTGAGGAATAAACCTCTTCAGTAATACATACAGGGGCTGCAGTACTAAAAGTAGCTGCAACACCCGACATCCCTGATGGCTCACTCTGACCAGCCATATCACTCTCATTGGAGGATGCCATCTTTTCGGGGATGATTTTAGGCTTCTTAGTGGCTGTAGAAGTTTTTCTAGAGCCCTTTTTTGAGGTGCATTTACCCCCCCTTCCAACCTTATCCCGATGCACAAAGCAGAGGTACTACCAGAAGGAACGCATCCACTGCTTGAGCAATAGTCCAGCCCTGCCGCTGCTATTAATGCTCAGCCTGATGCAATAGTAAATGTGTCAAAGGGAATGCCTGTGTCACCAAACCTCTTTCATGCCCCTCTGCTCTTGTGTTCCTCCGCAGCTTACAACAGTAAACATGGTGCTTCTAAAAATACACTTTCCCGCACTGGAGCGCTGGAGGATGCCAACTCCGTGCTAAGCCCTGCCCTCCTCCGTCACCTACGGCCCCCCTCTCTTCTAAAAAAGAGCTTTCCCGCGCGAGCCCAGGCCTCTTATCCTATGAGATCGTACTTTGAGGGGGAAAAATGGCGAGGATGGAGCCTGGAAGCCGCCGAGCAGGGCGGCATGCCATTCGTTTCTTTTTTTGTTTTTTTTTTACGCTTCTTCCTCGTGAAAACGGGGAGGAAACAGCACATGTGGGGGGTGTCTGGTGGGGAGGAAAAACCCCCCCAGACTTACCGGAGGTCTGCTGCTGGCTGGAGGAAAGAAAGCTGCTGTTCCGGACACAGCGTGAGCTCTTTGAGGAAGCATGAGAAGGTATGTGCTCCATACAACCCTCAGTGGTGACACATAGGCATGATAACATTCACTAATTTAAAGGAGACATTCATAAGAAAATTTTAAAAAATCCACTTACTTTTCCCGCCGCAGGGTTTTCTGTGGTAAAACCAATAGACCCAATCTTCACCCTTCGCGGTGGGTTCCGTTAACAAACCTTAAGGAGCTGGGGACCCTCGGGGAAACCCACAATCCTGGACCTGTAATAGCACCACCGCCAGTAAAACTTTAACTTTATGGCCCTAATACCAAAAGTACTGGATCCCAGGGTCCAGCTCCCTAAAAAGAGAAGCGTTCACAGGTTAAACCTCGTTTCTTTGGACACGAGGCCCAGGTACCATTCAATTCGGCCTAAAAGACACTTTGAATGGATCTGGCTGCATGGCTAGCCCCAGCAAGGATTGCTCCAGTGGAGCTCAGCACAGCACATCTTTACTTGTGACCAACACCTTAGACACTGGCGAAAAAAATGAGGTACTCCCAGTAGTGGGGGGGTTATATAGGGAGTGTACTTTTTGTTTTAGGGCGTGCCAGTGTCCATCACCTGAAGGTGGCCTATAACCCACATGGTAACTACTATGGCTCTGTGTCCCCTGATGTATGATAATAAATTATCGTTAGTTGCAGCCCTACAACATATAATCATAAATTCATATATAACATCCAATAGTGAAAAATATAAATATTTGCAAATGAAGTCCAAATCAATTTCTTCAATGTAAATTCATAAAAAAGTCCAATCACCGTGAAAAAAAGGAGAAGAAAAAAAAAGAAAAAGTTCTTTAAATGGTACTCCACCACAAAAAGTGCATAAGATATACAAACTCACCAGAGCTAAAAAAATAATCAAGCCTTATGGAAGTGGTAGCTTTCTTCCAACCAACAGCATAAATGAGAACGATCCCTCTCTCTTGGGCGCTAATCAGACATTAGGGCTCAGGAAAAACATATGGGTGATCACAGTGCAATTAGTTTATTGAAAATGAACAAAGGTAAGTGGATAAAGTAATGTGCACTTACATTTAAATGTGCTATATGCTAGCACCAACATGTACAGCTTAGAATCGATAAGCACGCTGTTCTGTTAGCCATGGCATGCGTTCCAAAGCCCAGGCCAAGTCCGGATGTGACGTCAGCGGAACATGGATGCGCAGCCTCAATGCATTTAGTGTAACACGTCATCAGGAAGCTCGCCCGTCGCCATTTTCTTGGAGCCTTATATACCCCCCCCCCTTTAATATCATTGGCTAAGATTATGTGAATGGTGAAATAATCATCTGAACACTTCCGGGAATCCAGATTTTCCAAATTAACATAATTTTTAGAGTACTGCCATACATATTGATGCCCCACATTCACAACATTTCATGTAACACTAACTAAAATCATCCAATAAAATAAGGTACAGTATTGGGTATATCAATACTAATACATCAACAATCTGTTCAAATATATGAATAGCATCATTTTCAATTAATCAAAAGCCAAAAAACATATTATATCTATACATAAATAATTGCACAAAAAGCAGCAACTTTATTAGGCATATAAATTCAAAAAATAGTTATAAACCAGGGGTCCTCAAACTTTTTAGACAGGGGGCCAGTTCACGGTCCCTCAGACTGTTGGGGGGCCGCACTATAGTTTAAAAAAAATATGAACTATTTACTATGCACACATCTTATTTGTAGTGCAAAAAAAAACAAAACAGGAAAAAAAAGTACAATATTTAAAATAAAGAACAATTGTAATCAATATAAACTTATTAGTATTTCACAGACTCCCCTCATTACAGAACCACTCCCAATCACATACTTCCCCCATCACAGATCCCCCCCATATCAGTCCCCCACCATAGCACAGAGTCCCCCACCACAGCACAAAGTCCCCCACATCAGTCCCCCACCATAGCACAGAGTCCCCCACATCAGTCCCCCACCATAGCACAGAGTCCCCCACATAAGTCCCCCACCATAGCACAGAGTCCCCCACATAAGTCCCCCACCATAGCACAGAGCCCCCCACATCAGTCCCCCACCATAGCACAGAGTCCCCCACATCAGTCCCCCACCATAGCACAGAGTCCCCCACCATAGCACAGAGTCCCCCACATCAGTCCCCCACCATAGCACAGAGTCCCCCACCATAGCACAGAGTCCCCCACATCAGTCCCCCACATCAGTCCCCCACCATAGCACATCAGTCCCCCACCATAGCACAGAGTCCCCCACCATAGCACAGAGTCCCCCACCATAGCACAGAGTCCCCCACATCAGTCCCCCACCATAGCACAGAGTCCCCCACCATAGCACAGAGTCCCCCACCATAGCACAGAGTCCCCCACATCAGTCCCCCACCATAGCACAGAGTCCCCCACCATAGCACAGAGTCCCCCACCATAGCACAGAGTCCCCCACATCAGTCCCCCACCATAGCACAGAGTCCCCCACATCAGTCCCCCACCATAGCACAGAGTCCCCCACATCAGTCCCCCACCATAGAACAGAGTCCCCCACATCAGTCCCCCACCATAGCACAGAGTCCCCCACCATAGCACAGAGTCCCCCACCATAGCACAGAGTCCCCCACCATAGCACAGAGTACCCCACATCACAGATCTCCCCCTATCACAGACTCCCCCCGTGTGTCACAGATCCCCCCATATCAATATTACACTCCCACTCAACACTTACCTGTATCACACAGGACACGAGGCATGGTAGGTCCGGACGGAGGGCGGGACATTGGAAGTGAGGGGCAGGTGATTGGTTCCTGGGACCGCCCTGATGCCTAGTAACCAATCACCTGCTTCTTAGCATAGAAGGTCCTTTTTCCGGGCCTGTCATGTTTCCCGTCCTGTGTGATGGAGGGAGCAGATGGCAGGGGGAGTGCTGCAGTTAAAGGGGCAGTCCGCGGGGCGGATAAAAAACGCTGGAGGGCCGGATTCGGCCCGCGGGCCGTAGTTTGAGGACCCCTGTTATAAACAATTTAAAATATTAACCCTTAGGCTAAAACTTGCCCATAGTACCATCTAGTGGACACAAATCAGATTGCACCTATAAACTAAAAATGAAAGCACCAATCCAAACAATAAATTTCATTGTTTGCAAAGGCTCTATAACAAAATCCCTGAAACGGATTCTAACCATCAATCCATCATAGAGATCAATCAATAGCCAAGAATAAAAGTAACATTAAAAATAAAAAAAGGCTAATAATGGGTTGATAGTCCCCATAACATATCAAGCCAAAACGGATGTATAACAACCATTAGCCCTTAACCCGAAAAGGTACTAAAAAATGGAAATGTAGCAGCTGAGGTCAATATCTATATTTAAAAAATCTATAAGAGCGGCGCTTAAAATTGATGATGTTAAAAATAGTGAGTCCAAGGTAAAGGGAGGAAGGTTCCAGTCACCGGTAGAAGTGCATGGATGTGGAAGCACACAACACCACGTGGTAAAGTAATCTGCTTACCAGAAAGCAAAACAAGCTTGGCATGTAATTTAATCCACAGCTTATCCGACAAGTCGGGCTCCACAATACAACCGCTAGAGTTAGGAACAGCAGTATCCAGATGACATTCACACCCGATATAGTTTCTCCAGGGATTCACATTAATGGTATAGGCTCTCAGTAAACAGATCAACCATGCTCGATGAAAGAAACATAAGCAACCAATAGTGAAGCCAGTAATACCAAAAAAAAATTTTTTATTGTAGTAACTTACATTTAAAATTCAAGAATGCATGCATCAAGGAAACGATGGGCTGCAGCGTTCAGTGTGCTGGTGTCAACCTGCCTTATATATGACTTTATATTTAAACCTGATGGATACAAATATCCCATCTCATGGATCCACCAGGTTTCATTCTGGGAGATCTGTTTGCAGAGGTCACGTCCCCTCCAATGTTTATGGGTCTCTATTATGCATCTTTTTTAAATGACTAGACACGATCTGATTAATGCACCCCTTCTTTATGTTATTCACATGTTCATTGATCATCTTAAACAGGGGTCTAGTGGTTCTTCCCACATATTTTAAGCCACAAGGGCATGTAAGAAGATATGTAACAAATCTAGTATGGCATGTTATAAATTTTTCAATCTGATAAGTGCCTGCCATTATCACTTGAAAAATGTTCTACCTTTATCCTTTTATCATTAATAGTTTTACAAGAAATGCGTCTGCCACATCTAAAAAAGCCATTCCTCTCCAAAAAAGTAAAGGGTCTCTTTGGGGGGGTCAAGAACATTTTTTGCTATCCGATTTCTTATTCCAGGAGCCTTTTTTTAGGTGAACGTTTTTTTTAGGGAGTATTTTATTCAGACTAATATTTTTTAACAGAATTGGCCAGTATTTACATATAATTTTTTCTACACTGCTATACTGTTATAAATGCCATCTCCATAGCTTTGTTCTTTTTTGTTTCTTGTTTCAAAAATGAATTTCTATCCATCTTACCAACCTCTTCTCTTATTTTCAATGAATGTTTCTTTTGATACCCCTTTTCACAAAATCTCTCTCGCCCTTTATTCATACAATCATTGAGTTTTTCTTTAATTTCAATGTGGGGTGACCTTTTAATTTTCTATATCTGTCTCTAGCTCCAAAAATTCTTTGCATTTCTGCCTCATAATCAGTGTTTGTCAAAATAACCAACCCCCCCTATTGTCCGCTGGTCTTATAACGATCCCCTTTATCTTTTCCAATTCCCTAATAGCATACATCTCAATTTTTCCTTTACACTTATTTTCAATAAAAAAAATTTAATATTAGGCGTCCGTGAGAACTTTTCCACATCTATATATATTTCTCCATATGTTTTTCCTGAGCCCTATTGTCTGATTAGCGGCACCCAAGAGAGAGGGATCGTTCTCATTTATGCTGTTGGTTGGGAGAAACCTACCACTTCCATAAGGCTTCATTATTTTATAGCTCCGGTGAGCGCCTGAACTCACAAATGCGCTTCTGGAAGAATGGTCAAACATTCCCATAGACACACTCCTAAACCTTGTGGACAGCCTTCCCAGAAGTGTTGAAGCTGTTATAGCTGCAAAGGATGGGCCAACTCAATATTGAACCCTACAGACTAAAGCCTCGTACACACAATCAGATTTTCCGACGGGAAATGTGGGATGATAGGCTGTTGGCGGAAAATCCGATCGTTTGTGTGCTCCATCAGACAATTGTTGTCGGATTTTTTCCGCGGACAAATGTTGGATGACAGGTTTTTAAATTTTTCACGGACAAATGTCTGTTGTCGGATTTTCCGAGTGTGTGTACACAAGTCCGTAGGACAAAAGTCCTAAGTACAAACACGCATTCTCGGAAGCAAGAATGAGCTGGAAGTGGTCGGTCTTATAAATTAGCGTTTGTAATGGAGAATTAACATTTGTGACGTGACAAATTATGAAATCTCGAAATGCAGCGCACAATTCTCTTCTTCTTTTCTTCTTTAATGAGATAATAATGAAGCTGCTTTGCTGGTGATACTGATGGAGTTATTGCAAACAAATTTTCAAAGGCTTTTTTTTCTAGTGATATCAAGAATAATATTATTATGCTTTTTTTTTGGGGGGGGGGGGCAAGTTACCACAACACCATTATCCCGTAGTTTTTAAGATCAAAGATACAACTATGTTGGTGTCCCTTGTCAATTTTACATTGTACTTTTTTAAATGTAACTGTCTACTCCCAAACTGTCATTTGAAGTAAAACTCAGCCAAGTATTATTCTCCACAATTTTTTTATTGTGCATTAAGAAAACAAATAAAAATGAGACATGCTATCTGCCAATAGAACTTAACCAAAAAGTGCATTCTATGCATCAAAAAATATAGAAAATATAATAAATCAAATCATTATTATTCAACCAAAAAATAAAATAAAAGCCTCATGCATGTGTCCTGCTTTTTAATATAGGGGTTCAGCAAGCCAAGAGTTGGTGAAAGCAGGGGTCCGTCATCCGGAGATAATTCCGAAAATCATCTGGATTATTCTCCTGGAGCTCCCACAGCAAAGGCATATGACACAATTGGTTACAATTAATAAAGCAACCAATTTTTGGTCCAAGAAATCCTCCTCCCCCTGTTCCTGGACTTGGGTTAAAGCATTAACTCCAAGGCCAATAATAACACGTTATCTCCTTCGATTCCGCAACATGTCTGGTTGACGAACGGCCATTCAGAAACAAACTGAAAAGCACGAAATGAAAAGAGCAAACTGAAAAGCGCTAAATGAAAAGCACAAAATGAAAAGCACGAGTCAACACTCACCATACTTCTACTAACACGAAATTAGCAGAAGGAGCACAAAGGGTGGCGCTAAAGAGCTGAAAAACCACGTAGTACGTCACTACGTTCATGTTTTTTGGCCAACAATTCCTTGCCGTTTGTATGCAAGACAAAATCCAGGCACACGCCTTCGGACAAAAGTCAGAGGTTTTGTCTGCAGAAAATCCGATCGTGTGTACGAGGCTTTAGACTGGGATGCCATTAAAGTACATTTGCGTGTAAAGGCAGGCGTCCCAATACTTTTGGTAATATAGGGTATATTTTATTCAGACAATACTGTACATTAACCACATTTTGCTGTGCACAGCTAGTTTCCAATCGTATTTTTTGTACTCCAACAGGGCAGGTCAAACCAATATAAAAACTGAAACTTTATCAAAATTTTTATTATGGTGTAATTATGAAGTGTGGTGTAGATGTGGTGGTTGCATTAGCTTTTATTTTTTTCAGGCTTTTTTCCCTTCATTTTCACCTGGTGATTATACGGTAACTCACTTCCTGTCCTACGGTGACAACACATCATAGGTTGGACTTGATGGACTTGTATCTTTTTTTCAACCTCGCCTACTATATGTAACACTCATTCATTACACTGTATTTATCCCTAGAACAGGAAGTCTGGTAGGACTACAACACAGCGAGGGAGGTGTTCTGCAGTCCACAGAGAGAAATGAGCAAGGGGATAAAACTGCTTCAGGCAATATGGCAGAGTTGCACAGGAAAGCTCATTGGATTTTTGGCAAAACCAGCAGGTATTTTTTGCACTTATTAAACAGATATAACAAAATGATTTCAATGGTATATTTAACAGACCGAAAGAGGGCAAATAAGAGAAATTACATTTTAGGGAAAACTGACTACAATACCTGACTCCAGTTTTCCTCTCTTCTTAATGTAATTGTCCTAGAGATTTTCCTTCAATGATTGGGATTGTTAAACCATGTGGCCATTAAACTGTAACTGCAGAGAACAAGTTAAAGCATTCAGTTAGCTACTATTGCTATCCAATAAACATGTAAGATGTGAGAAACTTCCTAGTGAGTGAATTAAGCCATAATGGCAAATCATTTATTTAAGTGCTGTTATCTGTGTGAAACGCGTTAACAATTTTATCTCCTGGTGCGCGCTGTGCTGTATATGCTTTTATTTGTTGATCACTACAATAAAGATTTTGGCATTCTTCCGGAGTGTGCAGCCATTCATCCATTTTTTCCCTGCTGATCTCGGAGGCGAGCCGGGCAGGCACCTCTGCTTTGGAAGCCACAGAAGACTTGCAGCACTCATACCTTGAGCGGTGTTTCTTCATCATTGGACATTCAGTTAGCTACTATTGCTATTCAATAAATATGTAAGATGTGAGAAATTTCCTAGCGAGTGATTTAAGCCATAATGGCAAATCATCTATTCACAGAAGAACAACTGCGGGGTACAAGGAACAACATCATCACACAGTAGTGGCTAGAGGGGTTACCACAAGCAAATGACCATACATGGTAGCTCTAATATCCAATGCACCAAATAACATTGGCGCTGGATTGATAATGACTTTAGAAAAATTGTTTAATCCAGTCTATTCCAGTTTTAATGTGCTTGAGAATGAACTAGAACTCAAGGGAGCCTCAACCTATCAACATTGGCCAATTGGAATACATGTAGAGTGTCTAGCAATTCATGGTGGTCCAAATGTGGTTGTAAACCTCAGACATTAAAAATATAAACAAATTATATCCATCTACAGTGTGTCTCAATACAGAGCACTAAGGGGTTGATTTACTAAAGGAAAAAAAGACTGTGCACTTTTGAAAGAGCTTAGAAAATGAGGGGAAGCTCTGCTGACTTCCATCATCCAATCATGTGCAAGCAAAAATGCTGTTTTTTTTATTTTCCTTGCATGTGATTTAGTATTCTTTGTAAAGTGAAGCCTTACCTTATTTACTAAGCTCTGGAGCAACTGCACTTTACAAAGTGCACAGTCGATTTGCCTTTAGTAAATCAACCCCTATCTGTCATTTCTGTCTGCTAAGGGAATCCTAAAAAAAGAAAATGAATGCAGTCACCACATTTAGAGTGGAACTTAAAGCGTTACTAAACCCAGGACCCTGCATTCACTATATCTGGTCTCCCACAGTACACAGAACATGGAGATGCAATTATTTTTGTAAATATAAACTGCTAAATACCTTTGCTCATCAGCAGTATATATCCGACTTCTATCAGTGCCAGGCCAAGTACTGGTTAAAGCTTGTAGGAGGAGTTTTCATTCTCCTTTGACTGCCCTATGAGGCTGCATAACCGCTGACTTTCTGTCTGAACAGTACTGATTGGCCCTGTGCTGATCACATGCACCCCCCACCCCCAACAAAAAAAAAAATCTCTAGCGATACACACCAAACTGAGCATGTGCAGAGTGCCTCCTAGGGCTCTGTTTTATTAGCAGATGGATTGGGGACTGTGGAAGAAGGGGAGAATCAGAGAAGACAGGATCAAACAGCCTTTTTACACAATGCAGAGGATTAACCCCTTAGGTTCCACAGTGAGTATAACAAGCATGCTTTACTGTATATATACTGACTAATTTTAGAAACATGGAAAAGTGACGGCAGAAAAAGACTGAATATTCTGCCCCCTTTTTTTTTTTTTTGAGGAGTATAGATCTATGTTTGTCCCAAGTGTTTTTGAAACCATGTACTGTTTACTGTCTCACTAGCTCTGCTGGAAGTTTATTCCAAGCATCAACTTTTACCCTTTCAGTAAAATAAGTTTCTAAAATTAGTTTTGAACTTTCCTCCATTTTACTGTAGTGGGTTTAGTAACACAATACTTACCTCTCCTTGAATGGGCCAAGGTCCCTCGCCGGGGCTAGCATCTTCTATCTGGCTTCTTCTGGATGACGGGATGTTCAGTCGTCCCCGCACACAGGATCTGTCCTGAAACGCAAGCTGAGCTGCGCTATGTGCAGCTAGGTATGCATTTTAAAGAAGATTGCGAGCAGACAGGTAGGTAATTTTGTTATTGGAGTCTTTAGTTCTGCTTTAAAGACAGGTAAGCTGCAATTTATTACATTTTTGCTTTTGGGTCTAATAGTGCTTTAATTCACAAACCTTAAAGCGGAACTTCAAACTAAACGGGAAGTTCCACATTTAAGATTCCCCTATTCCTCTAACAATATTGGAAGTTTATTTTTTTGGGGGGGATCAGGTACCTTCTTTCCACCACATGTTGTTCCCCCCACTCTCCTTTCCCTTCCACAATCTTTTGGGACACGTCACAGGTCCCATAAGGCTGCAGAACCATTCACAAAGAGCAGAGTGACTCGCACATGCGCACTCGGAAGCCGGCTGTAAATCCACAAAGAGTCACAGCTGGCTTTCCACGCTGGACATGCTGGCGCGGGGACCGGGGAACCAGCTTGAGTGAGGATGGCCTGGATCGTGGGACAGGTAAGTGTCCTTATATTAAAAGTCAGCAGCTACAGTATTCTTAGTTGCTTTTATTTTATTTTTTCTTTTCTGAAGATACACTTTAAAACATAAAGAAAAGATATTTTAACAATGTGGCTGTAATTTTCAAACCTCATTGGGCTGAGAATAACTGTCAATTTAAAGGGGTTGTAAACCCTCCTGTTTTTTCACCTTAATGCATCCTATGCATTAAGGTGAAAAAACACCTGGCAGTCACTGGCCCCCCAGCGCCCCCTCCGTTTTTCTTACCTGAGCCCCTTCATCTCTTCGGCGGGGACGCACTCTCCCTCTCTCCACAGGGTCCTGGCTCTTGATTGGATAGATTGATAGCAGCACAGCCATTGGCTCCAGCTGCTGTCGATCAAATCCAATGACACGACAAGGAATAGGGGCGCCTCTGAGAAATTATCATAAAACACTTTATTTTAAACAAAATATCCACTCACATGAAAAGTAGAAGAAGGCATGTACAGGAGCATGATGAGGGCTGAAGAGCTGAAAAACACAGGGCTGTAGGCAGAAGCTGAAGCACAATCAAGTCCAGGAAGAGTCAAGTCAAGTCTACCACAAAACACTAGAAAAATCCAATGACACAGACACCGGGGGGTGGGGCCGAGTCCATGTCTGTGGACGCAAATGCTGGGCTCAGGAGCGTGCCCTGAGGGGGGGGGGGTCATCTGATGCGGGGAGGAGCCGCGAGAGCCGCTGAGGGACCCCAGAAGAGAATGTTCGGGGCCACTCTGTGCAAAACGAGCTGCACAGTGGAGGTAAGTATGATATGTTTGTTATTTTAAAAAACTAAAAAACAATCCTTTACAATCACTTTAAGCAAAAAAAACAAGAATCCTTATCCTGTAGTGTTAGATTTGCAAATTGAGCCTTATCTATCTATAAACATGTTATACTTACCTGCTCTGTGTAGTGGTTTTGCACAAAGCAGCCCAGATCCTCCTCTTCTCGAGTCCCCTACCATCGCTCCTGGTCCCTCCCTTCTGCCGAGTGCCCCCACAGCAAGCAGTTTGCTATGGAGGCACCCGAGCCAAGTCGCAGCTCCATCTGTTCATTCAGACATGGGGGGAGATTTACTAAAACCAGAGCACTCATCTTGTGCAGCTCTGCATGGTAACCAATCAGCTTCTAACTTCAGCTTATTCAATTAAGCTTTGACTATAAAACCTGTAAGCTGATAGGTTACTATGCACAGCTGCACCAGATTCTGTGTGCTCCTGTTTTAGTAAATCTTCCCCAAGGAGCCGTGGTCCGGCCCCGCTCCCTCTCTCTCCTCATTGGCTCACTGACTTTGATTGACAGCAGCAGGAGCCAATGGCGCCGCTGCTGTGTCTCAGCCAATCAGAAGGAAAAGTCCCAGACAGCCGAGGCACTCGTGCAACATCGCTGGATTGAGATGGCCCTCAGGTAAGTTTTAGGGGGACTGCAACACACTGAAGATTTTTTATCTTAATGCATAAAATGCATTAAGATAAAAAACCTTCTGCCTTTACAACCTCTTTAAAAGCAAAAGAAAGAAAGTACTTTTGCACAAAACACACACTAGGTATATTTACTTTTTTATAATTATAGTTACATTAGTGTACTGCATTGTTATTACCCCATAGGGCATATGAAGGTCATTTATTAATAAAATCCTTCATATCTTTTGTAGTTCTTGCATGCCTTTACAAACATTAAAATGACTTGTCAACTGCTAAAAATATAGCATCCCTGTAGACAATAAGGAAATAGAGTTAGAAAAAAAAAAGTTCAAAGATTTTATGCCTTTTACAGTATTGCGCACAAAGCCCCCCAGAAAAAAAAATGTATTGTCTTTAAAGGAAAAATAAGGTCATTTCACTCCCGTGGGCAATAAACAAAATGGGCACAATGGTGCAAAAGTTAAAGTTCTGCCGTGGACAAATGGTCAGTGGATTAAAACGATTAAGCCAGATTTGAAGTAAAACGTAATTTTGTGGCTGGGACGTGTAGCGTGTAATACCTGATATACAGTGTAGCAATACTGCCATCAAGTGGATATGGCAGGTCCTTCAAGTAGGCCAAAATGTATTTCATTACGATATGTGGAATAAAAATGACGGCGCTGCTGTTTGTTAAATGTAATCTTGATTTTGAAAAAGGATTTACATGAATTTAAAAAAAAAAGAACGTTAGATAAAAAAATGCTTCTTTCCTTTGTATTTATTTTTATTACACTAAATTGATGCACTATGCATGTGCAATTCATACTCGCTGTGACGCACAACTATAATTTAAAAAATTGACTTGACCAATTAGGCCAATTGAATTACTCATGAGTCTCGAAGCCTGCTGATAGCACACACATAAATTAACATTTTACAGCACTGAGGGAGAGGAAAGCTGCGGGAAAGCTTCTTAAGTAATGTGTCCTGTAATGCAGTGGTTCTCAACCCTGTCCCCAAGTACCCCCAACAGGCCATGTTTGCAGGTTTTCCTTTATCTTGCACAGGTGCTTTAAATCAGAGTCAATGGCTTGGTGTTTTGGACAGCTATTTTATCTATGAGAAATTCCCAAAACATGTCCTGTTGGGGGTACTTGAGGACAGTCTTGAGAACCATGCTGTAATGCAGCATTGTTGCTGTGTTGGGGCAACCATTCATCTATCTCAGAAAAAAAAAATGATTCATACTGACACACCGAATAACTTGAGTTAACTGTGTAAAATACTCTTTAGCTTATCACAGGATGCCATTAAAGCTGAACTGTGCAAGTAAAAATCCTCCCTTGCAGCTGGGCTGCCCCTGCACTGCACGTGTTAAATGCTTGTTTAAATCTAGAGGACTTGGAAAAGCTGTTTTGTTTACCTGATCCTCCAATCCCGCAGGCTTCTCTGTGTCTCAAAACCAATCCCCTATGCTTTGGAGGTCGGATACCCCTGACATCATCAAGATTGAGGGCCAGTCCACCGCTGGAGCACAGAGGAGCACCCTCACACAGGGAAGCAGAGGATCAGGTAAGTAAAACTGCTTTTCCTGTCCCCTAAACCAAAATAAACATTTAATCTTTGTGGTGCGGCGGCGACCCCACTGCAAGGGAGGATTTTTACTTATGCTGAGAGCCAGTCCACTCCGCTTATGCTGGAGTTAGACTTTATAGTATATCTAAAGCACATGTGTCAAACACAAGGCCAGCGGGCCGAATCCGGCCCTCTAGGCCATTTTATGTGGCCCTCTCACCCCGTGTGCAGCTGCGGCAGCCCTCTCATCTCCACCACATTGTCTCAGCAGTTAGCAGCAGAGAAGAGGGCGGAACTCCTCCTCCAGATCCTGCACTTCTCCATGCAGCCATGGAGAGGCTTGTCTTCCCTTCAACACCCCCGGTGGTTTTCCTGAGAAAGTTCCCTCAGCGGATAAGTTCACCCCTGTATCGCGCAGGTGCAGCGCCTGCGCAGCACGAACTACTGTCAGCCGCCGGAGATAGCCGAAGCTCAAACTTTTCAATCAGCTGTACACGGCGCCTGCACCCTAGGTCCAGGTTCCTTCCCCACCATCCAAGTGGACCTAGAGGGGGAATCAAAAAGAGCCGAGCGAAGCGAGGCTGTGCCCGAAGCGTGGCGAGCGAAGCGAGGGGCCCTCTTACAGGCACCGTGTACAGCTGATTTTCAGCTATTCACCTTTGGCTATTTCCGCCGGATCCTACTGCGCAGGCACAGCGCCTGCGCAGTAGAGGGGGGTCCTTATCCGCCGAGTGGAACTTTCTCAGCAGAACACCGGCTCTGCAGTCGGCAGCAGAGAGGAGGATAGAACTCCTTCTACAGACCCTACACCTCTCTATGCAGTCACAGCACCCCCTTTTCTCTGCCTCCCCTGGTCTCAGCATTCAGCAGACTCCTGCAGCTGATTCTAGCCCTCCTATGGTCCTCCTCCAGACCAGCTTCTTCTCAGCAGCAGCGCAAGGGGTGTTCACTGTGATGTAAGGGGAGGGTGGAGGACTCTTGAATTCTGATGGTGGGGGGTTGCTCTGGACATTAGCTTATAATTATGAGAATAATACAATTCTTTGCCAGTTGAAAAGGAGGTTCGTACACCGCTGGTATCATCCACAGGAAACATGGTACTTCCATGGTGTTCTGTCTGAACAGTTTCCAATAAAGTTTATTGTGGATAATACCAACGGTGTGTCATCCTCCTTTTCAGACTTGCATGATCTGCTACAGGAGTGTGAGTGGGCTCCGTGTCAGTCTGCACCTGCACTTCACAGATTAAAGTGTAAGTTCACCTTTACAGAAAATCGGTAGTGACCTTACACCGGACCCCATCCCCCCCGGTTCAGACTGCCGCGATCCCCCGCTGTCAGACACTGGAAAGCCGCGTCACCAGCCTGGGGATTTGAAACCCTTGTGGCTTAATCTCTTGTTCATATTGCTTAGCCAGTACAAACTGCAGGGATTCTAATTGAGCAGCACAGTCATATAGATGGTGCTGACCAATCAGAAGCCATCTTACCCATACTGTCAGCACTGTGAGGAGATTTCAAATCCCCAGACCGGTGAAGTGGCTTTTCTGTGTCTGACAGCGGGGGATCACAGCAGTCTCGTACAGCGGGGTGGGTGTGGGGAGTGGGTCCAGTCTAAGGTCACCTTACAGATTTCCTGTAAAGGTGAACTTACACTTTAAGTCTTAAGCCTCGTACACGATCGGATTTTCCGCAGACAAAGCGCCAGACTTTTGTCTGAAGGGTGTGTGCCGTGAACTTGTCTTGCATACAAACAGTACACAATTGTTGGCCAAGAAACACGAACGTAGTGACGTACTACGTGGAATTTAAGCTCTTGAGCACCACCATTTGGGCACGGTTGTGGAAATTTTTATTAATGCATGTTATCAGATGTCCCCCAGTGTTAGTTTTGCTGTAATACGCTCACGCGAGCATGTTCGCACATAGAGACATTGGTGGAAGACCATTGGTTGCGGAAACCTTCCCCTGGACACGGCAGATCTGTTTGCTCTTTTAAGGATGTTCGTTCATGCCTCACCAAGGGACTAGCCACTTCATGGCGACTGCATTTACACTCCTAGTAAGCAGATCTGCGTACATGGGAACCATAGCATAACCATACAAAATTATGGCCCACTGAGCCATGATAGAGTATGGCTCGTGTCATTGGTAGCAGTGGAAGTGTGCACACGATCGTGTTCAGAGCCATGTAAGTAGTGTTCAAATTGTGAGACACTTTTGTCTCACAGGATGCTTGCCACATGTCTCTGCGGACGACCATCTGCACACGTCACTACTGTAATTCTATTTGAATATATACATGTGTGTGTGATTGGTTCTTTTGAAAGAATACAAGTGTCTGATTGGCTGATTCTGAAGCCACCACCTTCCTTTGTTTATTCATGTTGACAGTATAAAGGCAGTAGAGCATTCAATGGAGGATTCTGCTAAGCTCAACGTGATACCAGCATCTGTGTCTGTGTTACTTGGAGATATACAAGCGCGCTTTGCTGGCATTATACAAGAGAGCTGTCTTTGTGCTTTTAAGAGCAAAGAAGTTATTTGCTTATAAGGAGAAGCTTAAAATTTCCTGTACGGTTTTGGCGGGCCAGACAGGAAGCCAACAGATCTTCCTAATTCAGCGGACCTCAAGTGGGAAAAGACATCCAGAACCAGCAAAGGCCGGCCTATGGTAAGACAACCATACTTCAAGTTTTTGAACATTTTTGCTGTTCTGTGTTTGGGATCTTAATTCTCTGTCCGCTGTATGGGGTAAGTTCTGCTAGGCAAAGAACCTTATGTTTTTTTGTCGCTTTCTGTATAATGGTGGGACTTTAATTGTAGGTCATATTTTTGTCATTGTAAGTAGGTCTATTAACTGGGGGAGCACCTATATTTAAATCCTCTATAGGTCCTATTTAATACAAAGAATGCTGAGAAAGCAGAACAAGGGTGTACACACCGCTTCAGGCAAAAAATGGACAAACCTTATCCAAGGTGCTAATCCCAGCTCATCACCGTAGGCAATATCAAGAAGAGTAGAAAAGATTGATCGCACACCGTTCAGTTTTTAAAAAGTCTTTAATAATAATAATTAAATCACATAATTAGACTTAATTTGTTATACAGTGATATATGTGATTTATATTGGCATATATACATGTTTTTTCGCTCATTTTTCTATTTTTGGTTTTTATACATTTCTTGTTTACATGTTTACATTGTCTATTTGTTGTTTTGACTATTTTGTGATCAGATGTTTTAGCATTTAAGAAATGGTTTTATGTCTGTGAAGTTTTGTGTTGATTGCTCTTAAACTACAGGTATTTTGTGTTAGGTGTTTGATTTGATATACGCCTTTAAATAGCTTGTATTGTGAACATTTCAATTGTTGTGAACAAGCACGGTTCTTTTCATGTGAAACGCGTCAACTAATCATCATTGCAATTTTGTCTGGCTCATGACAATGAAGAAATTTCTACAGCATCTTTTGGATTCAAGTGTGCAATCAATCTTTTCTTCTCTTCTTTAAAGTGAATGCTATGTATGACTGAGTAGGCTGTGTAACTGTATGCTGTGTAATAAGTTTGTGATGCATAGGAGAAATAGAAATGTATGAATTATGATTATTACCTATGTAAGGGACAAGTAGATTGCATGAGTCTTGTAGAATGTTTAACTGACTCAAGACATGGATGGTGTGTATTGAAGTCATTTTGAAATGATTTTGTAGAAAGCTTTGGTTTGAAAATGGCTGCCGCATATTCAAGTGGCCATGTGGCTGAGACGGGAAAGGGCGGCCATGCATTGCTGGGACATGTCTTACAGGATTCTAGGCAATAACATGGGGGGAGCTCTTTTGTTTTGAGATGAAAAGATCATGCATGCAACCATCGCTGTTTGTATTTCTCTTGTTTTCTTGTTCCTGCGGATGCCAGAGTTAAGTATATGACATTTCCTTGGTAACAAGAGTGTATGTTTGAGCCGTGTTATTTTGTGTTTTATGTAACTTTGGGATTTTTTCCCTAGTTGATGTAGCCTAAAGTGTGTGTCTACGTTTAAGTGTACATTCTCAATTGTTTTAGTCAGTTTTTGTGGAGAAAGTTTTGGTTTTCTACTGAAGAAATCTTGGTTTGTGCTGATTTTGGCAGGATCAGCAACAGCATTTCAAATGCTTGTTTTACCATGTGGTCCGATTGTTTTCGGCCATATTGTTGTAGTCACCATGTGGCCTGGTTTTCATCGGCCATTTTGTCATGGCCCAGTTTTCATTTGTTGCAACTGCCATTTTGTGTCTTGTGTTTTGGGTTTTGGGTGGAATTGCTCTGCTTTTGGGACAGGTTTCTAGGTTTAGTGTGAGTAGTACGGTCTGTTCTGTGTTAAAGCGGAGTTCCACCCAAATTTTGAACAATATCTGTATGTATTCTCTTCCTTGCCTAGATGCTAACATGCCGTTTAAAAAAATTTAAATCGCTGTAATTACCTTTTATTTTTCTATTTTTCTTTGCACTTCCTAGTTCTCCTCCCGTGGGAGTAGGCGTGTTTCTAGCCTCTCCCAGACTCCTGGGAGCTAGTCTCAGGCTTCCCAGGATGCCACTGAGCATGTGCGGGAACGAGCGATGAATGCTGGGAGCACAGCATTTACCACATCCAGGAAATAAATGCTTGTGGGCTTCAAATGCCCACAATGAAGATGGAAACCGCCTGCATTGAATAATATAAGTTATTCTTTCCGACGAAATCTGACACAGGCGGACATATTACACACAATATGTGAGTATGTAATGCTGAGAAGAAAAGTTTGTGAATGAACTAAAAAAAAAAAAAAAAACGATAGATAGGTGGACCCCCGCTTTAAAAAGGTGATTTTGGTTTGTAGAGGCGCAGTTTTGGTCTTGTTATATGGGAGAAACCGCATTAGAAGGATTTTATACTGTTTAGCATGTAAATCATCCCAGAGTGGAAATTGCACCAAACTTATTGCATTTTTTTGTATTGAATTTTGGTTTTAAGTGAAATCTCTACTTTGCACTAAATTACAATAGGTAGTAAGACTAACTTTAACTGAGTTTTTGTACTTTTAGCGGCGTGTGTTTTTTTTTTATTATTAATTGTCTGGGCGTTTTCTTTGAGTTTCTCAGAGGGCAATTCATGCCCCCGCCACCCCCCCCCCCCCATTGTTTTGGGTTTTATCACTTTAGCTGAGTTTTGTATTGTATAGCCTGCAATAGAAAAGAAAGGCTTTGGTTGACTTCCTTGAGTCATCTTTTTGCAGGAGTTTCAGTGGTCTGACTGCCCAGGGAGATATGGGAGTCAAGGGGGGTTCTCTCCCATTTCTCTCCCATTTGCAATATGGGGGGTTTATTCCACCCTTTCCTGGACAAAAAGGTTTTTAAAATTGTTGAAGTCTCCTATATGATGTTATCTATAGCTTTTTTAATGTCTTGACAGCCATAATATGAAGTTCAGGAAAGATGAAGCTAGGCTTCCACTCCCCCTCCCTCTTCCTGCCCATTGATATGTAAATAAACCAGTTATATGGGTTTTTAGAGCTGAGCAGACAACAGGAAGTTCTTTGCAGGTATGCAACAGGAAGTTCTTTACAAGACGTGATGTATCAACAGGGAGTTGGTGGGAGGAGCTTGGGGTCTTTTGAAACAAACATGTGGACAAAGGGACTTGTGTTTGGAAGGACGAAATCACTTTGGTTTTTTAAACTTAATTCCAGTTGTTTTGTGAAGTTTTATACTGTAATACAGTTTTGGGTAGAGAGTAAACGAGAGGCATCCATGTTACTGTTGTAACATCTAGGTACAGATAGAAGCCATAATATTGTTTTGAATAGTGGAGGATTTCATAGTGTTTTGTAGTTGTCTGACGAACGCGTTTAGAAGGCTGTATATCGTGAGACTGATCGGGCCGTGTATAATAGTCGGAATTCCGGTGTGCGATTGTATTAGCATAAATGGAGGTAAACAATAACCGCTCCAAAAATTAAGCACAGTGTTCTCTGGACGCAGAGTTTGCCAAAAGAAGTTTTAAATCGTATTGGCAATGGGCCGTCCATGCGGGGGTGGGAAACAGGCACCCCAGTCAGACAGCTGCATAGGACATGAAATCTGGGTATGGGGCTAAGGCCATTAGACCCCTTAAAGATTGGCACATATGGTCAGAGGGTACAGTAAGGTGTATTCCTTTGGAAGGTACATTTAATGTCTGGAGGTACGAGACCCCAGAATAAAAATACCTTGGAAGTAGGCTGTGGCTTCAGAAATCTGTAATGATGAGTGGGTTGATGGATGTGTAGTACACGCTTGTGTGATTAAAATTCTCATGCCTGTTTTTTTACTTTGTGTGGCTGGCCCATGCAATGTTTGGAGCTGCTCTCGTGTTTTTCCCATTGTATTTTTTTCTATTGCTAAAAGGGTGAAGGCAGCATTCCGTCTGGTTGTTTTTTTCAGTTTTTTATTGTTTGTTTTGTTTGTTTTGGGAACTATGAAACATCTCCCCCACATTTGTATGTAAATCTTTGTCTCATGTTTTAGTCTTCTCATTGTTTGTATGTAGTAAAAAGAATATGTTTGAACCTACCGCGGTGGTCCTCCTACACGTCATGGCTGTTGTATTTTTGTAGGAATATTACATTGTATATAACATAATAGAACCTTTCATATGTAAATATTTAACACCAATATTATTTATACATTTACTTTACAAAATAAATAATTTAAAATTAATATATTAAATAATTATGCAACACCAAATAGGAAATTATGTAACTTTTTTTAAATAAAAATGAATATATTTTGGAAATTATATATATATTTAATACACATATATTTATTTTATTGTTTTTTTTAATTATTATTAATTTTCATAAATATATATATATATATATATATATGCATAAAATTATTAGATGGATAGATATAAAATTCTATACACATTTAAATTGTATAAGTATTATTTGAATAATAAAAAACATTATTTTTTTATTAATGATTATTTATATTTTTTAATAAAGAATTAACTTTTTTTTTATATTAATTACAATATCACGATTATTTTATAACATTTTTTTAATATACATTTATTGTGGTAAGCATTACTTAATTATGTGTAATAAAGCCGCAATGGTTCACACTATATACTATATCTCCATACAAGTGCTTTAGCATTCATTTTTTTTATCTCGGTTGCCGCAGTAACGGCAATCGAGATCGAGGCTTGGTTAGGGCGCTACGGCGCATGCACGAGATTTTCTAAGGGAAACATAGTAAGGGCGGAAGTGACGTAGGGGACTGATTCAACAAACATCACTAAAAATGGCGCGGTCAATACCCGGAAATCAAAAGAAGACAAATACCCGTAATAATGTACTTAAAGACCTCGTTTAGGGGTGATTTCAATTGATTATCACTTTTAATGAGCTACTGAATGTTGCATGCATGCATTAATTTCATTTCAAGGCGTGCACCTACTCTGGGAAATTCATTGTCTCCCAGCTTTTTTGGTCCTGCCACAATTAAGTCCACTACATGGTTACATTTTAAGGGCAACTATGGATGTGGAGCTACAGGATGTCAGTGTTGCAAACATATCATTAAGGGAGACACAGTATGCTCTTTTTCAAGTGAAAAAACACATCTAATAAAATCTTTTTTTTAATTGTAACACACAGTACGTCATATACATTATTACATGCAAATCTTGCAATGTACAATATATTGGGCGCACAACAAGAAGACTCAGGGACAGGTTCCAAGAACATCTGTATAGTATCGACAAAATGTCAGCCGACACTTTACCCAGTACTACAGTGGCAGTAGTGCCACTGTGGGGGTATAGATTTTGAAGAAAGTCCAGTCACCCAAAAGAGGACGTGTTTAAAATCCTTTGTAAAAGGGAGGTTTTTTGGATATTTCATTTTAATACCAGAAAACCTTTCAGAATGAACCATGAGTGGGACATCTCACACTTTCATAATTAACCGTTAAATGGGTGTGTGGACAAGGGATTATAGCGGTGCTAGGGTCAGGAAGATTAGAGGAGAAAAGATGAAACAAAGAATACTAAAATTACAGATTTTATTAATAGTCTATCATAAATACAATGTACATTATAAACAATTCAAACAGTAATTATACAAATTTTGTGGATACATGTACTGTAAGTGACCCTATAAATGGTCAAGTGGGCCGGATGGCAAGTGGCCGTTGAAGGAGGGGGGGCTCGTTTTCCTACATGTTTCGCCAAAACATTGGCTTCTTCAGGGAACAGGAGCTCATAAGGTGGATATATATAAAAAATTCTGTGTGGTGGACATGAAAACACATGTTAGAAATAGTAATTTGACCAAACACTGCATAGTAAAAACAATAACACACTGCAACTGTGGCTGGACATTCATGCGACCCTAAGCTCCACACCACTGAACGGAACTGCGGACATACCTGGGGCGTCAGTGCCCAAGACGGGAGGGAAGAGAGGGAGAGGGGGAACACAGCCACCCAAGGAGATCCCCACAGGGGAGCAGGCAGACCGCGCCGTAAATTATGCCTGCAGGGGGCATACAGTAGACCTGGCAAGGGAATGTAAAGATAGTCATGTGTCATAATGCACTGTGGTAGTTATTCCAGGAATAGAGAGTTGCGCATATGTGTATTGTATTAAAAAGAGAACAAAAAATATATATGTATATAAATAGGTATAAATGTATCTATATCTCTGGAAAAGGTGCAGACTTACATGTATATCTAAAAGCTGTAGAGAGGCAAGGTCAGGAAGTGCCTGTGATATATGTATGCACACAGCAAGGAAAGGACATCAAGGTTGAACCATATCTGCAGACCACTTAAAGCAGGCCTAATTAGAAAAATGGATAGTGTTAGGGGTCTTGTTGTTGTTAACTGGGGCCAGATATGGTAGTTTATGCCTATACTTACTTGATGGTATCTGCTGTAAGAAAAGATTCTCATGGCGGTACATTCACAGGTATATAGTACCGGTGCTGGGATGAAAAAGGGATAAAAGTAACAGTGGATCCTATGTGAAATATAAAGGAAAAAAGGAGGATCAGAAAGGTAGGGAAATGGAAGCTTTAAAATGTACTTGGGCACAGGTGAGGCTAGTGAAAAGGAATCTGTTACCTAATTCATCATGAAGCACACCGTGTTGCTTGAGAAAATCAGTGTTAACCACCAGAGTAAGAGGCCGGTCCAAAGTACGTTCTAAAAAGTATGTAAAGGAATAATAAATAATTCATGTAAACAACATGAAGTCAGGGTGTTTTGAAAGGCAGAAGTTTACCTTGTAGCTGTGTGCAGAGCGAATACAGGCACGTCCCTCGTCCATGAGAACTGAGGGACTGGCCGGTTACTCATATACCCCCCACACCTGATCAGATGATGATCAGGTGTGCGGACGCTAAACGAGGGGTAGCCACGGCTGTGCACTGCACGGTGCCTAGGAACTACGAGTTCCATCATGCAATGCGCGCGCATGCTCAGATCTCACGGACCGTGTGGCGATTGGAGAGGCGAACATCCCTGGAATGGGAAGTACCAAGGTGTCATCTCACCCAATCTGCCGATGGAATAAAGGACCAGAGGGTCTGAGAACAGACGTGGGCACCCAGGGGCAGACAGTTGTCTGCGCCTTGGCGTCCGTACAGGCAAAGACAGCGCTAGCCATGTCACCCCCAATCCGGGAGAGCCCACGGGGCCGCCGCCCACCACCCACGCCACAGACAATCCCCCCAGTCGTGGGGCTAGCCAAGGCATCAGGGACAACCGCAGTCCAGTGGTGGGGAACAATGGGGCACGAAGTGTAGTGCGCCGAGACACAGGATGGGAGGATATCCCAAAGGTTGCCCAATGATCCACAGGGGCCACTGGGGAAGGTGGAAATTACTGTGTGTCAGCACACGACATCCAGCCACAATGTGTGCAGTGTGCATAGAGAACCACTGGGTCCCAGTACGACAGTGAGACCTGCAACCAAAAATTGAAAATACAATGCAAAACCAATATATAGAAAAGAATATATAAAAAAGGAAACACACAATATATGTATTACAACAGTTGTGTCGAGAAATATTGTTCAATAATGACAAAAAAAGAGTTTTAAGTCGCAAATAAATACAGGCAATATACACTTATAGAATATACAGGGATATAAGATATATTGAATCAATTTGCCAGCTTGTCTCAGAAAAGGAAAAAAGCATTTATAATCAATGTAGAGAGCAAGGTATTGGTCCATGTCAGAAAAGGATTTTATGGATGAAATACCGGGTGGAGCCATGGCAGCAAAGGGAAAGAAAGACTGGGAAAACAAGAGAATGAGAAATTGAGAAGGGAATAGAGGGGGGGGGGGGGGAGGGAAAAAGGGATGGAGGAGATAGGGTAGAGAGGAAAAACCACAAACGACGTTGTCTGGGGAAGGGGCATGGAAAAGAAAAACTTAAAGGAAGGGCTTAAAACTAATATATTCATTGAGTCCTGGGAAGATGGTAGCATTTAATATATGAATCCATTTGGTTTCGAGTCGTAATAGTGAATTATCAGTACTGCCGCCTCTTACATGTGAGGGGATATGTTCAAGTGCGGAAAACAAAATAACATGGGGATCGGAGTTATGTTGGGCAGCGATATGCCTATTAATGGCCGTAGTGGTGGTGTTCTTGTATAGTGGTTTAATATGGTCCCGGATGCGGGTCTGAAAGGGGCGCTTGGTTTTGCCAACATAGAATGCGCCGCATTGGCATTGGGCCAGGTATACAACCCCAACAGTGGCGCAGGTGACATAGTGTCTGATGGTATGTGTGTTTCCATCGGGTAGATTAACAACCTGAGAGTTGGCAACAAATGTACATATGTCACATTTGCCACATTGATAGGTACCAGTGGCAGTGGGCCTATGTGCAATGTCAGTAGAATGATGACTATGAATCAGACGATCACGGAGAGAGGGAGAGCGTCGATAAGTAATATCAGGATAAGTGTTAATATATTTGGCAATAGTAGGATCAGATGTGAGTAAGGGCCAAAATTGTTTGAGGACATCTTTGATTTGGGTATGCTGATTGGAGAATTGGGTGATGAGTCGTGTGGGTTGTTTAGAATCCAATGGTTTGTCGGAGAAAACCAGGTCTTTGCGGTTGAGTTTTTTTGCCTTATGGAATGCTTTCTTTAAGAGAGAGGAGTGGCTGTAGCCTCTGTCTAAGAGTCTATTATAGAGGTCGTGTGCCGCCCTGAAGAAATCTTCATCGCGGGTACAGTTGCGTTTAATCCTGACATATTGACTATATGGTATACTTCGAAGGAGGGGCTCAGGATGGGCACTCTGGGCATGTAGGATTGTATTGCCCGAAGAGGGTTTGCGGTATAGAGTAGTATAGACTTGGCCATTGGGTTGTACACCAATCTGGAGGTCCAAGAAATGGATCTGAGACTGGCTGCACTCCATGGTAAATCTTAGATTGTATGTGTTGTCGGTAAGGCTGAGTACAAATGAGGAAAGTTCTTCCTTAGTACCGGCCCAAAACAGAAGTATATCATCGATATACCTGTACCAGGATATAATCCTGGACAGGTAGGGGTTGAAGTGAATCGAGTCAAAAAGTTCCCTCTCCCACCCCCCCAGGTACAGGTTGGCATAGGCAGGGGCACACTTGGTCCCCATAGCCACACCTTGCACCTGGAGGAAGTGGGAGGAGCCGAACATGAAATAATTGCGTGTGAGTATGAACCTCAATAATTTGAGGACAAAGTCCCCGTATTCATCATATTGGGGGCCTCTGGCACGAATGAGTTTGCTGATAACTGAGATACCTCTATTGTGGGGGATTACATTGTATAAGCTTTCCACATCTAGGGCTACCAACCATGTGCCACTGGGCAGGGATTGGCCATCTAATATACGAAGGAGATGGATAGTGTCCTTTATATATGAAGGCAAAGCTACAACATGGGGTGCCAGATATTTATCTACCAAAGCACTGGCAGATTCTGTGAGGCATTGACGACCAGACACGATTGGGCGACCAGGTGGATGGTCGAGAGATTTGTGCAATTTCGGGAGGGAATAGAAGGTAGGGGTAGTGGGTTCTTTAACATAAAGAAATTTCCATGTGTTGGAGTCTATAATGCCTTTTTGATAAGCTGCAAATATCAGCTGTTGGTATTCGGATATATAGTTAACAATGAGTGTTTTAGAAATTGGTCTATACCACTCGCGATTGTTTAAAATATCCAGGCACATTTGTTCGTAGAAGGACACATCCATCACCACCACATTGCCACCCTTGTCGGCTGGCTTAATGGTGAGTTCAGGATGGTTTTGTAGGGATTTGATGGCCCTAATCTGAGCCAAAGTTAGATTGGAGGGATACGCGGAGTTGAAATTTAAGCCCTCGATGGTGTTAGTGACCTGTTGTACAAAGGCCCATATATTGGGATTTGTAGAAAGATTTGGAAAATTCACAGATTTGGGTTTAAAAGAAACAGGAGGGGGGAAGGGGGGAGCACCAAGGGCGGCGGCCTCAAGATTGGTAGGATCAAGAGAGTCGTCACCATCAGTGCACCCCTCCTCCCAAAGTGACATTAATTCCTCGAGGGCTTGTATTTCCGCTAGGGTGGGAACCTGTTGGGAAGGATTTACATGCACATTCTGAACAAGTGCAGTATTGGATTGAGGTTTGTCATAGATTACTTTGAAAAGAAGTTTACGTGCAAAAAGATGCACGTCTTTAATAAAGGCGAATTTGTCAAAGTCGTTAGAGGGACAAAATGTGAGGCCTAATTGGAGTACATAGATCTGATCCGCATTGAGTGGAATAGAAGATAGATTGATTACATCAGGGGTGGTTGGTCTTGCTGGATCATTGGCATTTGTGGGTGTAAATCGGGGGATGGGCTTGGGAGAGACTCCTGGCCCTGCCCTAAAAAAATAGGTGCAAGTTTAGGGTCTGCTGTGGCAGAGCTGGCTGGAAACATGGAGGTGATAGTGGGTTCACTTACCCTTCGGGAGGTGATGTGCGTTTGAGGGTGCGGTGGTGCCATTATGCCTGCAGGTGTCTTGGTAGAGGATGATTTGGGAATCGCTGACGACTTGGGTTGTGCTTTGGTGAAGGGAGTGGATACGTGAGCGGTCTTCGAATGACCTGTAGGTGGATGTGGTAGAGGAGTGGGTCCTAGTGTGCGGTGGAGTGACTCCGAGGATATGGCCGAAAGATCGCCTTTTCTTCTTTTTGCTAATTGTTCCTGTGTCAAGTCTTGGTAAACAGTGGAGGTACTGGATGAAAAAGAAGCAGATAAATTGTTAGAGGCATGGTTATTCGAAGTGGGTATATTAGTGGAAAAGGGTTTGTTTCTAGCTTTGGTTTCCTTGGCATTGTCCCAATTGTAGGCATATCCATTTTCATGGGCTGCTAAGTCTCTTAAGAATTTGCTTTCTTTGTCATTAATAGTCGTAAGTGTATATTCCTCCAGGTGTGCGCGCAGGGTTTTATCCCGCTTGCTATATCTGGGGGAAGAAAGACCAAGAGCATGATCTGTGTACCATCGATTGATTGCAACATCAAGTTGTGCCAACTCGGTGGTATATTCGTGGCACAACATGGAGAGCATGTTGAGAGAGCATGATATAAGATTGCTTTCCCAAGAGGTTTTTAATGTGTCGTTGATTTTTTTGATATTGGGGAAAAGTTGTATTCTTAATCCCCAAGGTATTATTTTGTGTTCCGCATATTTTTCAAAGTAGGTTTTATGCCAGTAAATTCTGACTTTTTTTTCCAAGAGACGTTGTAGTCTGATAAATGCCCTATCCAGCTCAGCATCGGTTATGGTAGAAGCATTTTGGGATGCCTGGATGCGGGTCATAAGACCCTCCCAGGCTTCTCCACAGAAATCCGCCATGGCTCCACCCGGGGTCCTAAAAGGAGAAAGAAACCAGTCCTATAATGACACAAAAGATATACACGGATTAATATGTGTTCCAATGATTATCACAGTCACAGTAAGGTGAAGATAAGAGGAGATATAATTTGTCAAGATGGCATGTAACTAAGGAAGGATAGTGGGTTAGTTGGGAATAAACGAAGATAGAAAGATATATAGTTGTATTGGACAAGTATATATAGTATATATGGGAATATTCAAATCAACATATCAGGGACCAAAACTAGCCAAAAGGACATAAGCATTAAAGCTTGTATTGCTCAAAAAAAGTAAAAGTGGCTAGATGGTACCAGAGGATACAGCACCTCATCCCCTAAATAATCAAATGTTAAATGGGTGTGTGGACAAGGGATTATAGCGGTGCTAGGGTCAGGAAGATTAGAGGAGAAAAGATGAAACAAAGAATACTAAAATTACAGATTTTATTAATAGTCTATCATAAATACAATGTACATTATAAACAATTCAAACAGTAATTATACAAATTTTGTGGATACATGTACTGTAAGTGACCCTATAAATGGTCAAGTGGGCCGGATGGCAAGTGGCCGTTGAAGGAGGGGGGGCTCGTTTTCCTACATGTTTCGCCAAAACATTGGCTTCTTCAGGGAACAGGAGCTCATAAGGTGGATATATATAAAAAGTTCTGTGTGGTGGACATGAAAACACATGTTAGAAATAGTAATTTGACCAAACACTGCATAGTAAAAACAATAACACACTGCAACTGTGGCTGGACATTCATGCGACCCTAAGCTCCACACCACTGAACGGAACTGCGGACATACCTGGGGCGTCAGTGCCCAAGACGGGAGGGAAGAGAGGGAGAGGGGGAACACAGCCACCCAAGGAGATCCCCACAGGGGAGCAGGCAGACCGCGCCGTAAATTATGCCTGCAGGGGGCATACAGTAGACCTGGCAAGGGAATGTAAAGATAGTCATGTGTCATAATGCACTGTGGTAGTTATTCCAGGAATAGAGAGTTGCGCATATGTGTATTGTATTAAAAAGAGATGAAAAAATATATATGTATATAAATAGGTATAAATGTATCTATATCTCTGGAAAAGGTGCAGACTTACATGTATATCTAAAAGCTGTAGAGAGGCAAGGTCAGGAAGTGCCTGTGATATATGTATGCACACAGCAAGGAAAGGACATCAAGGTTGAACCATATCTGCAGACCACTTAAAGCAGGCCTAATTAGAAAAATGGATAGTGTTAGGGGTCTTGTTGTTGTTAACTGGGGCCAGATATGGTAGTTTATGCCTATACTTACTTGATGGTATCTGCTGTAAGAAAAGATTCTCAATTTACGGCGCGGTCTGCCTGCTCCCCTGTGGGGATCTCCTTGGGTGGCTGTGTTCCCCCTCTCCCTCTCTTCCCTCCCGTCTTGGGCACTGACGCCCCAGGTATGTCCGCAGTTCCGTTCAGTGGTGTGGAGCTTAGGGTCGCATGAATGTCCAGCCACAGTTGCAGTGTGTTATTGTTTTTACTATGCAGTGTTTGGTCAAATTACTATTTCTAACATGTGTTTTCATGTCCACCACACAGAACTTTTTATATATATCCACCTTATGAGCTCCTGTTCCCTGAAGAAGCCAATGTTTTGGCGAAACATGTAGGAAAACGAGCCCCCCCTCCTTCAACGGCCACTTGCCATCCGGCCCACTTGACCATTTATAGGGTCACTTACAGTACATGTATCCACAAAATTTGTATAATTACTGTTTGAATTGTTTATAATGTACATTGTATTTATGATAGACTATTAATAAAATCTGTAATTTTAGTATTCTTTGTTTCATCTTTTCTCCTCTAATCTTCCTGACCCTAGCACCGCTATAATCCCTTGTCCACACACCCATTTAACATTTGATTATTTAGGGGATGAGGTGCTGTATCCTCTGGTACCATCTAGCCACTTTTACTTTTTTTGAGCAATACAAGCTTTAATGCTTATGTCCTTTTGGCTAGTTTTGGTCCCTGATATGTTGATTTGAATATTCCCATATATACTATATATACTTGTCCAATACAACTATATATCTTTCTATCTTCGTTTATTCCCAACTAACCCACTATCCTTCCTTAGTTACATGCCATCTTGACAAATTATATCTCCTCTTATCTTCACCTTACTGTGACTGTGATAATCATTGGAACACATATTAATCCGTGTATATCTTTTGTGTCATTATAGGACTGGTTTCTTTCTCCTTTTAGGACCCCGGGTGGAGCCATGGCGGATTTCTGTGGAGAAGCCTGGGAGGGTCTTATGACCCGCATCCAGGCATCCCAAAATGCTTCTACCATAACCGATGCTGAGCTGGATAGGGCATTTATCAGACTACAACGTCTCTTGGAAAAAAAAGTCAGAATTTACTGGCATAAAACCTACTTTGAAAAATATGCGGAACACAAAATAATACCTTGGGGATTAAGAATACAACTTTTCCCCAATATCAAAAAAATCAACGACACATTAAAAACCTCTTGGGAAAGCAATCTTATATCATGCTCTCTCAACATGCTCTCCATGTTGTGCCACGAATATACCACCGAGTTGGCACAACTTGATGTTGCAATCAATCGATGGTACACAGATCATGCTCTTGGTCTTTCTTCCCCCAGATATAGCAAGCGGGATAAAACCCTGCGCGCACACCTGGAGGAATATACACATACGACTATTAATGACAAAGAAAGCAAATTCTTAAGAGACTTAGCAGCCCATGAAAATGGATGTGCCTACAATTGGGACAATGCCAAGGAAACCAAAGCTAGAAACAAACCCTTTTCCACTAATATACCCACTTCGAATAACCATGCCTCTAACAATTTATCTGCTTCTTTTTCATCCAGTACCTCCACTGTTTACCAAGACTTGACACAGGAACAATTAGCAAAAAGAAGAAAAGGCGATCTTTCGGCCATATCCTCGGAGTCACTCCACCGCACACTAGGACCCACTCCTCTACCACATCCACCTACAGGTCATTCGAAGACCGCTCACGTATCCACTCCCTTCACCAAAGCACAACCCAAGTCGTCAGCGATTCCCAAATCATCCTCTACCAAGACACCTGCAGGCATAATGGCACCACCGCACCCTCAAACGCACATCACCTCCCGAAGGGTAAGTGAACCCACTATCACCTCCATGTTTCCAGCCAGCTCTGCCACAGCAGACCCTAAACTTGCACCTATTTTTTTAGGGCAGGGCCAGGAGTCTCTCCCAAGCCCATCCCCCGATTTACACCCACAAATGCCAATGATCCAGCAAGACCAACCACCCCTGATGTAATCAATCTATCTTCTATTCCACTCAATGCGGATCAGATCTATGTACTCCAATTAGGCCTCACATTTTGTCCCTCTAACGACTTTGACAAATTCGCCTTTATTAAAGACGTGCATCTTTTTGCACGTAAACTTCTTTTCAAAGTAATCTATGACAAACCTCAATCCAATACTGCACTTGTTCAGAATGTGCATGTAAATCCTTCCCAACAGGTTCCCACCCTAGCGGAAATACAAGCCCTCGAGGAATTAATGTCACTTTGGGAGGAGGGGTGCACTGATGGTGACGACTCTCTTGATCCTACCAATCTTGAGGCCGCCGCCCTTGGTGCTCCCCCCTTCCCCCCTCCTGTTTCTTTTAAACCCAAATCTGTGAATTTTCCAAATATTTCTACAAATCCCAATATATGGGCCTTTGTACAACAGGTCACTAACACCATCGAGGGCTTAAATTTCAACTCCGCGTATCCCTCCAATCTAACTTTGGCTCAGATTAGGGCCATCAAATCCCTACAAAACCATCCTGAACTCACCATTAAGCCAGCCGACAAGGGTGGCAATGTGGTGGTGATGGATGTGTCCTTCTACGAACAAATGTGCCTGGATATTTTAAACAATCGCGAGTGGTATAGACCAATTTCTAAAACACTCATTGTTAACTATATATCCGAATACCAACAGCTGATATTTGCAGCTTATCAAAAAGGCATTATAGACTCCAACACATGGAAATTTCTTTATGTTAAAGAACCCACTACCCCTACCTTCTATTCCCTCCCGAAATTGCACAAATCTCTCGACCATCCACCTGGTCGCCCAATCGTGTCTGGTCGTCAATGCCTCACAGAATCTGCCAGTGCTCTGGTAGATAAATATCTGGCACCCCATGTTGTAGCTTTGCCTTCATATATAAAGGACACTATCCATCTCCTTCGTATATTAGATGGCCAATCCCTGCCCAGTGGCACATGGTTGGTAGCCCTAGATGTGGAAAGCTTATACAATGTAATCCCCCACAATAGAGGTATCTCAGTTATCAGCAAACTCATTCGTGCCAGAGGCCCCCAATATGATGAATACGGGGACTTTGTCCTCAAATTATTGAGGTTCATACTCACACGCAATTATTTCATGTTCGGCTCCTCCCACTTCCTCCAGGTGCAAGGTGTGGCTATGGGGACCAAGTGTGCCCCTGCCTATGCCAACCTGTACCTGGGGGGGTGGGAGAGGGAACTTTTTGACTCGATTCACTTCAACCCCTACCTGTCCAGGATTATATCCTGGTACAGGTATATCGATGATATACTTCTGTTTTGGGCCGGTACTAAGGAAGAACTTTCCTCATTTGTACACAGCCTTACCGACAACACATACAATCTAAGATTTACCATGGAGTGCAGCCAGTCTCAGATCCATTTCTTGGACCTCCAGATTGGTGTACAACCCAATGGCCAAGTCTATACTACTCTATACCGCAAACCCTCTTCGGGCAATACAATCCTACATGCCCAGAGTGCCCATCCTGAGCCCCTCCTTCGAAGTATACCATATAGTCAATATGTCAGGATTAAACGCAACTGTACCCGCGATGAAGATTTCTTCAGGGCGGCACACGACCTCTATAATAGACTCTTAGACAGAGGCTACAGCCACTCTCTCTTAAAGAAAGCATTCCATAAGGCAAAAAAACTCAACCGCAAAGACCTGGTTTTCTCCGACAAACCATTGGATTCTAAACAACCCACACGACTCATCACCCAATTCTCCAATCAGCATACCCAAATCAAAGATGTCCTCAAACAATTTTGGCCCTTACTCACATCTGATCCTACTATTGCCAAATATATTAACACTTATCCTGATATTACTTATCGACGCTCTCCCTCTCTCCGTGATCGTCTGATTCATAGTCATCATTCTACTGACATTGCACATAGGCCCACTGCCACTGGTACCTATCAATGTGGCAAATGTGACATATGTACATTTGTTGCCAACTCTCAGGTTGTTAATCTACCCGATGGAAACACACATACCATCAGACACTATGTCACCTGCGCCACTGTTGGGGTTGTATACCTGGCCCAATGCCAATGCGGCGCATTCTATGTTGGCAAAACCAAGCGCCCCTTTCAGACCCGCATCCGGGACCATATTAAACCACTATACAAGAACACCACCACTACGGCCATTAATAGGCATATCGCTGCCCAACATAACTCCGATCCCCATGTTATTTTGTTTTCCGCACTTGAACATATCCCCTCACATGTAAGAGGCGGCAGTACTGATAATTCACTATTACGACTCGAAACCAAATGGATTCATATATTAAATGCTACCATCTTCCCAGGACTCAATGAATATATTAGTTTTAAGCCCTTCCTTTAAGTTTTTCTTTTCCATGCCCCTTCCCCAGACAACGTCGTTTGTGGTTTTTCCTCTCTACCCTATCTCCTCCATCCCTTTTTCCCTCCCCCCCCCCCCCCTCTATTCCCTTCTCAGTTTCTCATTCTCTTGTTTTCCCTGTCTTTCTTTCCCTTTGCTGCCATGGCTCCACCCGGTATTTCATCCATAAAATCCTTTTCTGACATGGACCAATACCTTGCTCTCTACATTGATTATAAATGCTTTTTTCCTTTTCTGAGACAAGCTGGCAAATTGATTCAATATATCTTATATCCCTGTATATTCTATAAGTGTATATTGCCTGTATTTATTTGCGACTTAAAACTCTTTTTTTGTCATTATTGAACAATATTTCTCGACACAACTGTTGTAATACATATATTGTGTGTTTCCTTTTTTATATATTCTTTTCTATATATTGGTTTTGCATTGTATTTTCAATTTTTGGTTGCAGGTCTCACTGTCGTACTGGGACCCAGTGGTTCTCTATGCACACTGCACACATTGTGGCTGGATGTCGTGTGCTGACACACAGTAATTTCCACCTTCCCCAGTGGCCCCTGTGGATCGTTGGGCAACCTTTGGGATATCCTCCCATCCTGTGTCTCGGCGCACTACACTTCGTGCCCCATTGTTCCCCACCACTGGACTGCGGTTGTCCCTGATGCCTTGGCTAGCCCCACGACTGGGGGGATTGTCTGTGGCGTGGGTGGTGGGCGGCGGCCCCGTGGGCTCTCCCGGATTGGGGGTGACATGGCTAGCGCTGTCTTTGCCTGTACGGACGCCAAGGCGCAGACAACTGTCTGCCCCTGGGTGCCCACGTCTGTTCTCAGACCCTCTGGTCCTTTATTCCATCGGCAGATTGGGTGAGATGACACCTTGGTACTTCCCATTCCAGGGATGTTCGCCTCTCCAATCGCCACACGGTCCGTGAGATCTGAGCATGCGCGCGCATTGCATGATGGAACTCGTAGTTCCTAGGCACCGTGCAGTGCACAGCCGTGGCTACCCCTCGTTTAGCGTCCGCACACCTGATCATCATCTGATCAGGTGTGGGGGGTATATGAGTAACCGGCCAGTCCCTCAGTTCTCATGGACGAGGGACGTGCCTGTATTCGCTCTGCACACAGCTACAAGGTAAACTTCTGCCTTTCAAAACACCCTGACTTCATGTTGTTTACATGAATTATTTATTATTCCTTTACATACTTTTTAGAACGTACTTTGGACCGGCCTCTTACTCTGGTGGTTAACACTGATTTTCTCAAGCAACACGGTGTGCTTCATGATGAATTAGGTAACAGATTCCTTTTCACTAGCCTCACCTGTGCCCAAGTACATTTTAAAGCTTCCATTTCCCTACCTTTCTGATCCTCCTTTTTTCCTTTATATTTCACATAGGATCCACTGTTACTTTTATCCCTTTTTCATCCCAGCACCGGTACTATATACCTGTGAATGTACCGCCATGAGAATCTTTTCTTACAGCAGATACCATCAAGTAAGTATAGGCATAAACTACCATATCTGGCCCCAGTTAACAACAACAAGACCCCTAACACTATCCATTTTTCTAATTAGGCCTGCTTTAAGTGGTCTGCAGATATGGTTCAACCTTGATGTCCTTTCCTTGCTGTGTGCATACATATATCACAGGCACTTCCTGACCTTGCCTCTCTACAGCTTTTAGATATACATGTAAGTCTGCACCTTTTCCAGAGATATAGATACATTTATACCTATTTATATACATACATTTTTTGTTCTCTTTTTAATACAATACACATATGCGCAACTCTCTATTCCTGGAATAACTACCACAGTGCATTATGACACATGACTATCTTTACATTCCCTTGCCAGGTCTACTGTATGCCCCCTGCAGGCATAATTTACGGCGCGGTCTGCCTGCTCCCCTGTGGGGATCTCCTTGGGTGGCTGTGTTCCCCCTCTCCCTCTCTTCCCTCCCGTCTTGGGCACTGACGCCCCAGGTATGTCCGCAGTTCCGTTCAGTGGTGTGGAGCTTAGGGTCGCATGAATGTCCAGCCACAGTTGCAGTGTGTTATTGTTTTTACTATGCAGTGTTTGGTCAAATTACTATTTCTAACATGTGTTTTCATGTCCACCACACAGAACTTTTTATATATATCCACCTTATGAGCTCCTGTTCCCTGAAGAAGCCAATGTTTTGGCGAAACATGTAGGAAAACGAGCCCCCCCTCCTTCAACGGCCACTTGCCATCCGGCCCACTTGACCATTTATAGGGTCACTTACAGTACATGTATCCACAAAATTTGTATAATTACTGTTTGAATTGTTTATAATGTACATTGTATTTATGATAGACTATTAATAAAATCTGTAATTTTAGTATTCTTTGTTTCATCTTTTCTCCTCTAATCTTCCTGACCCTAGCACCGCTATAATCCCTTGTCCACACACCCATTTAACATTTGATTATTTAGGGGATGAGGTGCTGTATCCTCTGGTACCATCTAGCCACTTTTACTTTTTTTCATAATTAACCATTTAACCAGGATGGCAAGTGACATCCCCATCTGGTGGCAGGTGACACGCTTAAGGCTCCCAATGATTCTGCATTATGGTGAGTTGAACTATTTTATATTACAATGTACAATGTAATGATAGAAATAATATGTTTTCAATCATCCTGACACCATATCAACCATGGTGCCGGGATGATTGAAGCACTAACACTAGCCATTGCCCTAAAAAATTGCCCACGAAAAATCGCTTACCCCCCGTGTGCTTACACACACCCGCCACCCCCCCCCAGCACAATTTTCTTGCACACAGCCGGTCCCCGGTGCCAAAAAGGTTGGGGACCGCTGCAATAGATGGTTTGAGAATGTGTATGTATACATTCATCTTTTTGGGGCATTAGAAGGCTGGACATAAATACATAGATTTTTCTTTGTTTTGTGTGTTTTTCTTCCTTCTTCTGTTTGTTTGATTTATTTACTGGTAATATGACATTTTGTCTCATGGATATCTTGTTTATGGGCATTTTTGTTTTTATCAATTTCTCCCTTTTTTGAGGTCTGTCAGTGTTTGCATGTATATACGTACATTTTAAACGTTGTAATGTTTTTAACTTGTGAGCTGAAATGTTTTTTGCATTTAGCGTAATCCTAAGCAGATGGTTTTGGGTGTGCCTGATAAGGGTTTAGTCCTTAGGCCAGGTTCACACTGTAACCCGCTGCGGATCGCACAGGAGCGCTGTGCTTCCCTGGTCCCCGTTTCAGGAAGGAATCAGGGCCGATTCTATGCCTGAATTCGGCCCTGAAATGGAGCCAAAGACGCACAGCGTTTCTGTGCAGTGCGTTCCGCAGCCGCAATGGAGATATGTGAACCGGCTCCATAGGGAGCCAGTCACATTCTCCTGCTATGCGAATTAGATGCGGAGCAACCCGCATCTAATTCGCATAGGTGTGAACCCAGCCTAAAAACAGCCTGCTTGGTGTATGCTACTTTTGTTGTGAACTGCTTGTCCTGTGTTTGTCTGATACACTTGTGACAATAAAGGTACATCAAGCAAGTTTTTTGGAAATTCAGAGTGTGATCATTTCTTCATTTTATTCACATTGGACGGTGGTGAGCCTGGGATCTGCCCCTGTCATCCATTTGCACCTGAAGATTTGCCTGGAGCAGTGTGTGCTCTTCTTTTGGTTCTTGTTTGGAGGTCAACCAAAAACAGGGTTGTACTTTCCTCAGCAGCTGTTGACATTCTCAGCTGATGGGGTGGGTGCAGTCACTGTAACATGAACTTAAAACGGTCTACCACAAGGTTCACGAGTCCCTCCTGGACACTGACACAATAACCGGTTTACATTCTTTCCAACCAGGCGACTGACAGCGGTACATGATATATAGGATGTTCGTATTGGTATGAGGAAATTAAAAAAACTAGGAAAGACTCCAAGCAGACACTTGTCAATAGAACTTAACGATACATTTTTAGAGGGTAAAATTAGTTATAGTTGGCTCTTGCCCCTCCCTCACAAAACCAGTATGGGTATCGGGACAACTAGGTAGCCCACAAGTGTGCTTCAACTTTAGTTTCGGTAGAGAGGATAACTTTGTAACAGTTAATCTAATCAACAAAACCCCCTTTTTTTAAATAACACCTCTAGACCAGATTATATCTGTTGGAAGGAAGGGTGTGACGTTCAGACCGAGGGAGTCATCCCCAGTCTATCCTGTTTCTACTCAATGCAGGTGACCGTCAGCGTGATTCCCCCTGTGCAACTCTGACTGGCCCCTAATACTTCTTATGTGGTACCGCCGCTTATAAGATAATTCCCCTTAATGCAAGAGGTTCTTGTGGCCTTGTGAAACTCATCCCAGCATCTCACATCGCGGATGATCGTGAGGATCTGATGGCGCGAGAGAAGGTAAGAACGGCAGTAAAAGCTAGAAGAGAATTGTTCACCAACTCCGACAAAGGCTGGGCATGGTTTCCTGCTTGGATGGGGTGGGGGATTGAACTTATGAAACGATTAAACAATTTCTCATCCATTGTGGATGAGATATTCAATGAAACCGTAGAAGCTGTAAGGGAGATCTCACAGGAAAAAAGACAGATCAAGATCCTTCTTTTACAGGAAAAGATGGCCCTTGATAATCTGTTGGCATTCAAGGGGGGTTTCTGTAAATTCATAGGAAAAGATTGTTGTACCTGGATTGAGGATACCAGTGACAAAGTTCAGGCCAATATGGAGAAGGCTAGATCCCTGCAAGGCAAAGCCAGAGCTATAGCTAGTGAAGGTTGGAATCCTTTTAAGGGTTTGGGAAACTTTGGGGATTTTTTTATTTTTCAGCGGATCATGGTTGAAGGAAGTAGGGATATATATTTATATATGTTTCTATTCCTCCTATATGTAGTGATGAGGTGCTCCTGTTGCCTGATTGGATGAGTGAACAGAGCCCCAGCAGATGACCACATCTTCTTCGCTGAGATGAGACACCCCGAAGCCCAGTCCACATACCAGACACAGAGGATCCCAGACCGACCGGCGATTACTACAGCTCACCATGTCGTGTCCCTATAAGTCATCCCTCCAAAAGAAGAGAGTCTACAAGTCAAGCCCTGTTATGAACTCGGAAATTTTTATTAATGTATGTTGTCAGATGTCCCCCAGTGTCAGTTTTGCTGTAATACGCTCATGCGAGCATGTTCGCACATACAGACGTTGGTGGAAGACCATTGGCTGCGGAAACCTTCCCGTGGACACGGCAGATCTGTTTGCTCTTTTAAGGATGTTCGTTCATGCCTCACCAAGGGACTGGCCACTTCATGGCGATTGCATTTACACTCCTAATAAGCAGATCTTCGTACATGGGAACCATAGCATAACCATACAAAATTATGGCCCACTGAGCCATGATAGAGTATGGCTCGCGTCATTGGTAGCAGTGGAAGTACGCACACGATCGTGTTCAGAGCCATGTAAGTAGTGTTCAAATTGTGAGACACTTTTGTCTCACGGGATGCTTGCAGCATGGCTCTGCACATGTCACTACTGTAATTCTATTTGAATATATACAAGTGTGTGATTGGTTCTTTTGAAAGAATACAAGTGTCTGATTGGCTGATTCTGAAGTCACCACCTTCCTTTGTTTATTCATGTTGACAGTATAAATAAAGGCAATAGAGCATTCAATGGAGGATTCTGCTAAGCTCAACGTGATACCAGCATCTGTGTCTGTGTTACTTGGAGATATACAAGCGCGCTTTCCCAGCATTATACATTATATGCTGCCAGACCCCCATCTATCACCTCTGAGACAATGAGCAGTCATTTGCGTAGTTTTGTTGCGTTTTTTGCGGGATACAACTTGGTTGGGGTAAAGGAAGATAAGGGATGCCCATAGCACTTATTGAATTGTCATCACATTGGTAGAACATTAGTTAGCAGCTTTAGCCCTGAAAATTATGCACCTCTAACATTCACAGTCTATTTCCTCTGCATATCTCCACTGCAGACTATTGCTCCTCTTCCTCTGCACTCACTCCTGGAGAATATCACTCCTCTAGATTCCTCTCTTCTTGTACAAATCCTCTACTGCAAAACTGTTAGATTCCTGTTGCTTCACTTCCAGTAAGACAAGAAGGGATCACTCTGAATAACCCCAGCTTGCTGGCTGTACTTTGTTACTGTAATAAAGTCTCTGAATGGTGTCGCCTGAGCAAATCAATAAGCCAGAGGCATACAATACCTCTCCCTAGTGGCTCAGTGCATTTGGTAGCTACATAGTCTCTTGGATGATATTACCAGAGTGCTTTACTAGGCCAGAGATACTCGGTACCTCTCCCCGGCGACCTAGCACATGGTAATAAGCGGACTACTATTCCTAGCCAGTCCATAACTGCAAACGCTGCGTTCCCCGGCCACAGATCAACACTCAACACTTTTCCTCACTGACCTTCTCCAAAGTGCAAGTCCTGTGTTCCCCGGTCACAGCAGCTTAACGCTAACTCCATGGTACAAAGTCTTTATCCAGGAATCCATCCTAGCGGCTACTCCAGCCCTCCTCCACTCTCGGTGCGCCCCCCACGTGGGGATGCCCTTCGGCAGTTACCTACAACTCCATTCTCCTTTTTCCTGCACTGCCCAGAACTTCTTAGCAGCAACTTATATGGGAGGCCTGCCCCCTGCCAACACCGAAAGGGAATTGGTCAAAGCTCCTCACATGAGATGCCTGCCACTCAAACTTCAGGTCCAACCTCTGTTCCAGATCAATCTTCCTGAAAGCAGGGGAGGCACCTCTGAGTCAGAGCACAGGTGATCACACCCACTACTGCACTAAACACTCCTAGCCCCAAATCAAAACAAACAGGCCTAACCTAAAGTACAGGCCTGTCTAAATTTGCCTACACTGTTATCTTAAATCCAGAAAAATCCTATTCTAGCACCTACCTAAACGGTAGAGGGTGCTAAATGTGTAAACAATCCCACAATGAAGTAATAGCAAACACAATATACATGAAATTACATTGAATAAATGAAAAGCATGATGTGCAAAAAACAGGTAAGAAAACACAGTACAGTGAGGTCAAATGCCCCATGTGTCACCCTAGGCACAGATAACAATCGAAAAGAAATATATAAGATAAGATAAGATAGGATAAGTCAATCAAAAAATTATGGGTATCAGGGCACCGGACCATGGATTCCAATGCGGGGGGGGTGTTTTTTGAAGCACCTGAATAGGCTTCAAAAAAGGGTGGGCTAGGGCTAATACACTAGGGGGGTGGTAGTAGTGCCACGCCACTGCCAACCCGGGGGGAGGTGGTTGTTTGCCACCTCCCCAAAAGAAAAACCCACTAGCCGCCACTGCAGTATGCCATACCTGGCCAGTGCCAGCTGGAAATTGCTACTCCACTCAGAACAGGCCCCATTTTCAGAGAATGCATTCTCTGATTGGACGAAGGGGAGAGGTGGGAGGGTGACATCACGCTCTCCACCTCTTATGAATTACGGCTGATAGCCCCCCTGCAGAGTGCACACAGAAGAAGTTGTCCACATAAAAGTGGAATTTCCCAACTCCCAGTATGCAACTAAGGAGGTAAAATGTTCTATAAGTGGAAGAAAGCTACAGGGTGAGAAACTACAGCAAATTACCTCTATTTTTGGATGATAGCATCAGGGGTGAATGTAATTTAAAGCATTATAATTACTTCCACAGCTTCATGATGTAGGACATTACCCACCTGGAGATGGACAGAGAGGGCAAGGGTCCTTCTCTGTTGCATGCTGACAGGGGACAGGCTTTTCTTCTGATGTGGGGCTACATTGTAAAGAAAACAACCTTGAAGAACTTGCATATCTTTTGTTTTGATGCACCTCAAATGTGTTTAGCTGAGTTAGTCAGTTGAGCTTTATAGTATAACTAAAGCAAACATTTTTTTTCTAGTTTTGGATAGAGTTGAAAAGAGATTAGAACACCTGTTATGGAGTTTCACCCTCTCTATTTACTCTGTTCTCTGTTATCACTGAAAGTAAAGAAAATCCTAAAATTTGGATTGTTCCCAGAACAGTAATAGGTGAAATCTTGCAATGTGGACACTAGTTCTGGTGACAACCAGGGATTCCCTCACTTTGGCGGGATTTTCTCTTACATCCTGATTTGGCTAAGGGACAGGAAGTGAAATCACCCCAATTGGACACAGAAGTTTTGCCTCAGGTTCCACCTTATTCACAGCTTGGCTATCCAAAAGGTTAGAATCCAATAGGTCCTTCTGATCACCAATATGAATTTTCAGTGTTACATGCATTTATGTGTATGTGTCTTTTCACTTGAATTGTAGGGTGTGAGTCTTTGGGCCTACCATGAACTCTAGGGGGAGGATATTTGTCCCTTAGGTTCCTTCCCTGCCTTGGGAGGTCTCTCTTTGACAGAGCCTCTCACCTAGTACTCACTCAAATTTGGCTGACCATGAGGAACGGGGCCTGTTTGGCCTTTTGACTAGATGGACATAAGTGTTCCTTGCCCCCGTCAGGAGACTTAAACCCCTGGGAGTCAGGGAAGGGTACTTTCTCTTGGGGAGAGGACCATGGGACACATCCTAAGTGTACTTTTTTGTGCGTGTTTGGATACACTGTTTTGGTTCACTTTGGTGTTTTGATTTTGTGCGGAAACAAAAATAATTTTAGATGGACTGAACCTTTAAATAACTCTTGAAACAAAACAGGAGGTAAATTTGTGTAAGCAGCAGTGTGTTTGAGAACTCTTTTGAAAAGGTTAGTTCTTCCGTTTGGTAATTGCTACAACCATTTACCCAACACGCACAAAATTAGAAAAAAAAAAATCACCCATCTCTGACAGCTTAATTATCACAGTATTCATTTAATTTGATGCAAATTATTAGAATGTTCCATTCAGGAAAGCAAATAACATGACAAATGATGTTGTTCAGTAAACAGATTAATGATGGGTATGCTAATCTTGGTGTTAATAATCCCTTAACAGCCAAAATAATGTTTGCCATAAACAAACTTATTTTTTCTGTGTAATTTCTGTATAATCAGTTTTTTCCCCAATGCTGATAAGCAGTAAATATTAAGTTGATGTTATGTGCTTAAGTGCATGCATCAACAGTCGGCCTTAATAAAGTATCACCTTGTGATGGTAACATAGCGAAAGGTAGCAGAGTAAAGGCGGATTACATGGACTGAAATTTGGCTGGTTCAGCAAGGACCAGACGAATTTGATCCATGTATGGGCAGGGTGATTGTACAGAAGTTGATCTACCGACTGACTTCTGTACAACCGCTCTGTCTGATTTTTTCTACTCAATCAGTGCTGTTGGCTATTGCCAGCAGCGCTGATCAGTGTATTCTTAACCACTTCAGCCCCGGAAGGATATACCCCCTTCCTGACCAGAGCACTTTTTGCGATACGGCACTGCATCGCTTAAACTGACAATTGCGCCGTCGTGAGACGTTGCACCCAAACAAAATTGCCGTCTTTTTTTCCCCACAAATAGAGCTTTCTTTTGGTAGTATTTTATCACTGTAAAACAAGGAAACGGAGGCGCCTCTGGGTGCAGACTTTAAAACAACTTTTAATAAAAAGGCAACAACATAGTTTGCACTCACATTTTAGAAGAAATGTTCAGGCATAAAAAGTCCCAAGGCAATCAAGGGGGTCCATGAGGTCAAACTCTCCCAGCCGTGGATATGTGTCCTCTAGCTGGTTCCAGAAGCGATGGATGTAGAACGGCCGACAGCGAGGGAGAAACACCAGAACGAGGCTTGGAGAGCAAACAGTGATCCAGGCGAGAGATGATGATGTCACACACTATGCAACGCGTTTCCTGAGCCGGATAGCCGTGAGTGACGCCACGGCTGAGCTCCTTTGTCAAGCTGATTGGCAAGGGGCTGTGAGGGAAATAAGAGAGAAAGTATGGATACCGAATGTGGAAAATGGACCATAAGGGTCAGCTTTGTTTCTTCAGGCTGCTGGGCTGGGCTCACTCTCTCTGCTAAAAAAAAAAAAAAAGAGCGACAATTTTGAAAAAAAAGCAATATTTTTTACTTTTTGCTATAATAAATATCCCCCAAAAATATATATAAAAAACAAATTTCTTTCCCAGTTTTGGCCAATATGTATTCTACATATTTTTGGTAAAAAAAAAAAAAAAATTGCAATAAGCGTATATTGATTGGTTTGCACAAAAGTTATAGCATCTACAAACTAGGGGATAGATTTATGACATTTTTATTATTATTATATTATATATTATTATTATTTATTTATTAGTAATGGCGGCGATCTGCGATTTTTATTTATTTATACAGCAATCAGTGCTACAAAAATGCACTGATTACTGTGTAAATGACAGTGGCAGGGAAGGGGTTAAACACTAGGGGGCGATCAAGGGGTTAAGTGTGTCCTAGGGAGTGATTCTAACTGTGGGGGGGATTGCCTCACTAGAACATGACAGAGATCACTGCTCCCGATGACAGGGAGCAGTAGATCTCTGTCATGTTGCTAGACAGAACAGGGGAATGCCTTTTTACAAAGGCATCTCCCCGTTCTGCCACTCCGTGACACGATCACGGGCCCCCGGTGGACATCGGAGTCTGCGGGACCCGCAAGCACAGTCACGGAGTACGTGGCGCGAGCACACCCCGGCCACAATGCCGCGATTTAAAGGGGACGTACCTGTAGGCCCATTTGCCCCGCCGTGCCATTGTGCTGACGTATATCGTCGTGCGCTGGTCGGCATGTGGCTAAGGCAGGGAAGTCTCCCCACTGTCAAAACAAAGGCTCAGCGGGAGGATTCCGCCATCCACATTGAGTGTGTGAATAGGGGAATCAAGTAATTTTTTTCCATTAAACTCGCTGGTTGAATGAAAAAAATGTATCATCCATGGGCTGCTTTACGAGTGCTATGGACCAGCTCTGACCCCAAATTGAAGTGGATCTAATTTCAAGAACAGAAATGTGAGCTTAGCTATTCAATAAGACACAGAAGTTTACTTTAATTTTACTTAAGACAATTGCAGCGCAGGGGATGATTTAAAGCAGGGGTCTCAAAGTACCGGCCTGCGGGCCTTTTGCAGCCCGCGGACCGGTTATAAACGGCCTGCATGCAGGGCTGATCCTAGGCGGGTGGTAGCGGCTCTGAGTTTTCGCTCTGTTTCCTCTCCCCCGCATTCTGCTGCAGCCCAGCTCACAACACAGGAGAGCAGAGTGGAGGGAGGATCCACCCATTTCCCTGCCCACCTGTTCTGTCGAGAAATGCTCCCATCGAATAGTGCCCGGTCTAAAGTACGCATGCGCCATAGGTAACATCACAACAGCTGATTTTACCATCAGCTGTTGTGACGACGAGATAGCGCAGGCGCACAATAGCTAACAGAATTTTTTTCTGTCAGATTATGCCCCGCGCTCCCGTAGAGAGTTTATGTCCATAATGGGCGGATTTCTACACGTTGTGGGTGGATTTAAGGCACTTGGGGGCGGGATTACATGTCCAGTGCTGCAAAACAAATAAAACTTTGTGCTGGGCGGATTTTTACATTTCTTGTGGGCGGATTTATGGGCACTTTGGGGCAGAATTAGATGGCCAGTGCTGCAAAAAAAATAAAACCCTCGATTGTTTTTAATGTAACACCCTTCTAGAATGGGTTGCTAAAGAGGTTCAGGTAAATTTAGCTTTTTTGGCTCCTCTGTAAACATTGGAGCAGTGTTTGATTATTTTTGGCTGTTCTGGATCTCACAGGCTGCAGTCTCAACTACTTCCCCCCTGCCTTCTAGAAGAAGTCTAGAATGTAGTGGGCTGAAATATTTATGTGGTCTCAGCCAATCCCTGGGGTGGAGCGCCCTGTAGGTGGCTGAGAAGGGGAAGAATAGTCTGAGGCCTGGAGCAGCAGGGTTCTTGTCCAGGAGGAGAAGACCCCAGCATGAAGGGCTGCTGCCCCTCTGGGCAGGTAAGCTGAAGCCTGCAGGAGTTCCCCAAGGCCCCACCTCAGTGGGAGCTGGAGGGGACCTGTTACAGAGAGTTTATTGTGGTCCCATCTCAGTGGGAGCTGGGGGGCCTATTTTGCTGGAAGCAATTTGAGCCAAGTTGAGAGGGTGCACTGAGGATGTGGCCTGGAGATTCACAGAAGTGGTGTCTTGCCAGTATTGGACGGGAGATATTCGAGTATCTGGGGACACAGTGAGTAGGGGCCTGGAGGCAGGATCCTAGTGACTGTCCATCATTTAACCACTTCAATACAGGGAACTTTCACCCCCTTCCTGCCCAGGCCAATTTTCAGCTTTTAGCGCTGTCACACTTTGGGTACAGCCTTGCATGATCATGCAATTGTCATTCAAACAAAATGTTTACTATTTTTGTGAGACAGATAGAGCTTTCTTTTGGTGGTATTTACTCACCACTGGGTTTTTTGTTAAACAAATGAAAAAAAGTGACAATTTAACCACTTGAGCCCCGGACCATTATGCTGCCTAAGGACCAGAGGTCTTTTTCCAATTTGGCACTGCGTCGCTTTAACTGCTAATTGCGCGGTCATGCAATGCTGTACCCAAACGAAATTTGCGTCCTTTTCTTCCCACAAATAGAGCTTTCTTTTGATGGTATTTGATCACCTCTGCGGTTTTTATTTTTTACGCTATAAACGGAAAAAGACCGAAAATTTTGAAAAAAAATGATATTTTCTACTTTTTGTTATAAAAAAAATCCAATAAACTAAATTTTAGTCATACATTTAGGCCAAAATGTATTCGGCCACATGTCTTTGGTAAAAAAAAATGTCAATAAGCGTATATTTATTGGTTTGCGCAAAAGTTATAGCGTCTACAAACTAGGGTACATTTTCTGTAATTTACACAGCTTTTAGTTTATGACTGCCTATGTCATTTCTTGAGGTGCTAAAATGGCAGGGCAGTACAAAACCCCCCCAAATGACCCCATTTTGGAAAGTAGACACCCCAAGGAAATTGCTGAGAGGCATGTTGAACCCATTGAATATTTATTTTTTTTGTCCCAAGTGATTGAAAAATGACAAAAAAAAAAAAAATATTTACAAAAAGTTGTCACTAAATGATATATTGCTCACACAGGCCATGGGCCTATGTGGAATTGCACCCCAAAATACATTCAGCTGCTTCTCCTGAGTATGGGGATACCACATGTGTGGGACTTTTTGGGAGCCTAGCCGCGTACGGGGCCCCGAAAACCAATCACCGCCTTCAGGATTTCTAAGGGTGTAAATTTTTGATTTCACTCTTCACTGCCTATCACAGTTTCGGAGGCCATGGAATGCCCAGGTGGCACAAAACCCCCCAAATGACCCCATTTTGGAAAGTAGACACCCCAAGCTATTTGCTGAGAGGAATATTGAGTCCATGGAATATTTTATATTTTGACACAAGTTGCGGGAAAGTGACACTTTTTTTTTTTTTTCATAAAGTTGTCACTAAATGATATATTGCTCACACAGGCCATGGGAATATGTGGAATTGCACCCCAAAATACATTTAGCTGCTTCTCCTGAGTATGGGGATACCACATGTGTGGGACTTTTTGGGAGCCTAGCCGCGTACGGGACCCCGAAAACCAATCACTGCCTTCAGGATTTCTAAGGGTGAAAATTTTTGATTTCACTCTTTACTGCCTATCACAGTTTCGGAGGCCATGGAATGCCCAGGTGGCACAAAACCCCCCCAAATGACCCCATTTTGGAAAGTAGACACCCCAAGCTATTTGCTGAGAGGCATGGTGAGTATTTTGCAGCTCTCATTTGTTTTTGAAAATTAAGAAAGACAAGAAAAAACTTTTTTTTTTTAAATTTTTAAATTTTCAAAACTTTGTGACAAAAAGTGAGGTCTGCAAAATACTCACTATACCTCTCAGCAAATAGCTTGGGGTGTCTACTTTCCAAAATGGGGTCATTTGGGGGGGTTTTGTGCCACCTGGGCATTCCATGGCCTCCGAAACTGTGATAGGCAGTGAAGAGTGAAATCAAAAATTCACGCCCTTAGAAAGCCTGAAGGCGGTGCTTGGTTTTCGGGGTCCCGTACGCGGCTAGGCTCCCAAAAAGTCTCACACATGTGGTATCCCCGTACTCAGGAGAAGCAGCAGAATGTATTTTGGGGTGTAATTTCACATATTTCCATGGCATGTTTGAGCAATATATCATTTAGTGACAACTTTGTGCAAAAAAAAAAAAAAAAAAATTGTCTCTTTCCCGCAACTTGTATCGCAATATAAAATGTTCCATGGACTCGACATGCCTCTCAGCAAATAGCTTGGGGTGTCTACTTTCCAAAATGGGGTCATTTGGGGGGGTTTTGAACTGTCCTGGCATTTTATGCACAACATTTAGAAGCTTATGTCACACATCACCCCCTCTTCTAACCACTTGAAGACAAAACCCTTTCTCACACTTATTGTTTACATGAAAAAGTTTTTTTTTTTTGCAAAAAAATTACTTTGAACCCCCAAATATTATATATTTTTTTAAAGCAAATGCCCTACAGATTAAAATGGTGGGTGTTTCATTTTTTTTTTTCACACAGTAATTGCGCAGCGATTTTTCAAACGCATTTTTTGGGGAAAAAACACACTTTTTTAAATTTTAATGCACTAAAACACACTATATTGCCCAAATGTTTGATGAAATAAAAAAGATGATCTTAGGCCGAGTACATGGATACCAAACATGACATGCTTTAAAATTGCGCACAAACGTGCAGTGGCAACAAAATAAATACATGTTTAAAAGCCTTTAAAAGCCTTTACAGGTTACCACTTTAGATTTACAGAGGAGGTCTACTGGAAAAATTACTGCACTCGATCTGGCCTTCGCGGTGATACCTCACATACATGGTGCAATTGCTGTTTACGTTTGACGACAGACCGCCGCTTGCGTTCGCCTTAGCGCGAGAGCAGGGGGCGACAGGGGTGCTTTTTTTTTTTTTTTTTTTCTTTATTATTTTTTTGCTTTTTTAATCTTACTTTTAAACTGTTCCTTTCATATTTTTTTTTTTAATCATTTTTATTGTTATCTCGGGGAATGTAAATATCCCCTATGATAGCAATAGGTAGTGACAGGTACTCTTTTTTGAAAAAATTGGGGTCTATTAGACCCTAGATCTCTCCTCTGCCCTCAAAGCATCTGACCACACCAAGATCGGTGTGATAAAATGCTTCCCCAATTTCCCAATGGCGCTATTTACATCCGGCGAAATCTAAGTCATAAAATGCTTGTAGCTTCCGGTTTCTTAGGCCATAGAGATGTTTGGAGCCACTCTGGTCTCTGATCAGCTCTATGGTCAGCTGGCTGAATCACCGGCTGCATTCTCAGGTTCCCTGTTGAGACAGGAGAGCCAGAGAAAAACACGAAAGACGGTGGGGGGGGGGGGCATTCCCTCCCACGGCTTGTAAAAGCAGTCTAGAGGCTAATTAGCCGCTAGGATTGCTTTTACATGAAAGCAGACCGCTGGCTGAAAAGAATGATACCAAGATGATACCTAAACCTGCAGGCATCATTCTGGTATAACCACTCAAAGTCGTGAATGGCGTACCTAAAGACAACAAAAAAGGGTTAACAATGGTTAACAATAAAGCACAGTAAACAGTAAAGTATAAATAATTACATACCTGAAAAACAAACATGATAAAACATAATAACAATAACAATAACAATAAAACATTGCAGAATAGAATACAGTAAAAAAGAGCAGAACAAGAGAGAGAGAGAGAGAGAGTAGAGAGAGAGAGAGAACAATAAAACGACAACTATTTTTTTTTATTTTATATATTTATTTTTTTTACACTTTTTTTGTAACTAACTTTTATAACTGTAACCGGTTCCAGGTTCGGGTCTCTCAAAATGCGATGGCATCTTGGGAGACCCTGTGAAAGTGTGCCTAGTCTGTGCAATGCTGTACCCTACGCTAATACTCAACTAGTGAATGGTAGCGTTCAAAACATTCACCAATGCAAAGACCAGGATTGTCAGGACAGGAGGGACAATAATAGCGGGTGTCACGCCTATATCTGCACTTGCTGCAGACACAACATCTTTTTTGGGGGGTTCGTTGGGTAGGGGTACTCGGGAGGACATAAAAATGCCTCTCATGCAGCCGACTGCATTTGGTTGGGGATGTGAATGGGGGAAGTACGGGCGCTGCAGAAGCGGTGGGTTCCCAATTAGGATTGGCGAATGCAGCAGGAAGGGCATTATGGGCACGACGGGCCTGTGTTTGTCTTCTTGGTGGCAGTGGGACACTACTTGTGCTTGCCACCTCACCAGCTTGAACTGCACTTATGGGACTCGCCACGTCACCAAGTGTTACTGCAGTGCTGGTTTGACTATGACCGGGGTGTACTACGCCACTGGTGCTTGCCAGTTCCCCAAAACGCTACCAAAAAAACTATTAGCGATCGCAGGGATCAGGCCTGACTCTGCGAACGCTGCAGTTATGCGTTTAGTGTTTTGTAAGTGTCAGTGATCGATCGATACTGCACTTGGGTGGGCTGGGCTGGGCCGGGCGGAGGGGCAAAACGCAGGTGCTAGCAGGTATCTGGGCTGATCCCCCTAACACTGCGTTTTTGGGAACCCTAAACTGCTGGTGACGCTAGTATAGATCTGATCGGATCAGATATTGATGCGATCAGATACTATACCACTAAGGGAGGTGTACGGTGCGTGCGTGGGTGTTAGCGGTACTGGCGCTAACCTGACGCTGCCTGGGGCTGGTGCTTACCAGTTCACCAAAATGCTACCAAAAAAACTGTTAGCAATCGCAGGGATCAGGCCTGACTCTGCGAATGCTGCAGTTATGCGTTTAGTGTTTTGTAAGTGACAGTGATCGATCGATACTGCACTTGGGTGGGCTGGGCGGAGGCGCAAAACGCAGGTGCTAGCGGGTATCTGGGCTGATCCCGCTAACACTGCGTTTTTGGGAACCCTAAACTGCTGGGGACGCTAGTATAGATCTGATCGGATCAGATATTGATCCGATCAGATACTATACCACTAAGGGAGGCGCATGCTGCGTGCGTGGGTGTTAGCGGTACTGGCGCTAATCTGACGCTGCCTGGGGCGACGCATATCACCGCCGGGCGATTAGGGGGCTAAACCTTTATTCGGTAATAAACGGCGGGTGCCCTGACACTATAAAAAATAAACAAACTAACCAGCGTCAACCGTAACGGTTATACGGTGATCAGTGGTGAAAGGGTTAACTAGGGGGCAATCAAGGGGTTAAAACATTTATTAGGTAGTATATGGGGGTCCCTGACGCTATAAAACGCTGACGGTGAACCTAAATATTTACCTCACTAACTAGCGTCACCAGCGACACTAATACAGTGATCAGAAAAATGATCGCTTAGCGACACTGGTGACAGGGGGTGATCAAGGGGTTAAAACTTTATTAGGGGGGGTTAGGGGGGTACCCTAGACCTACAGGGGGGTAACAGTAACTGTGCTAACACAGTAACTGTCACAAACTGACACCTAGCAGTAATCAGAAAAAAAAACAAAAAAAAAAAACTGCTGGTGTCAGTTTGTGACGGGGGGGGGGGGGGGGGGTGATTGGGGGGCAATCGGGGGGGGGGATCGGGGTGTAATGTGTGCCTGGCATGCTCTACTGTGTGTGTGTGTGTTGGTGCACTCACTCACATGTCGTCACTCCTCGGGCCGGAACGGAAACTACCGACCCGAGGGGAGATGACATCACTTCCTTTGCTGCTGTTTAGCATACAGCAGCAAAGGAGTGTTCCCATTGGCCGGCGGCGATCGCGAGGGGGGGGCCACGAACGGATGGCCTCCCCCTCGTCTCCGATCGCCGGGGAACAAAACGGGACCGCCTTGGGCGGCGGGGGGGGGGTCCGATCGGACCCCCCACCCGCGGGAGGCAAATCACGTACATGTACGTGATTTTGCCTGCCCGTGCCGCCTTGCCGACGTACATCGGCGTGAGGCGGTCCTTAAGTGGTTAAAAAAAAAAAAAGTTTTTCTTTGATTCCATTATAAAATTTTGTAAATAAGTACGTTTTCTCCTTCACTAATGGGCAATGATGAGGCACCACTGACGGGCACTGGTGAGGTGCCACTGATGAGCACTGATGGAGAGGCACTAATATGCAGCACTGATGGGCACTGATAGGCAGAACAGATATGCAGCACTGATGGGCACTGATAGGCGGCACTGATAAGTGGCACTGATGGGAAGCCTTTGTGGGCATTAATAGGCGGCAATGATGTGCACTGATAGGCGGCTCTGATGTGCATTGATAGGCGGCACTGATGTGCATTAATAGGCGGCATTAGTAGGCGGCACTGACAGGCATCACTGATGGGCACTGATTGGCATCACTGATGAGCATTGATTGGCATCACTGGTGGGCATCACTGTTTGGCTCTGATGGGCATCGCTGATGGGGCTGGACTGATAATCACTGCACTGATTATCAGTGTGATGCCCATCAGGGGAGCCGCTTATTGGCTCTCCTCTACTCATTTGCTGTCAGCTGTGAGTAGCTGTGTGGACACAGCTTAGCACATGGTAAAGAGCCTACGTCATAGACTCTTTACCGTGATAGAAGATGCGATGTGTCGAAGCGACAAACCACACTACCGCTCACCGCGCTGCGCACCCCCGGGCGGCTTGTTCTGAAGGACATCACATGACGCCCAGTCAGAATGGGAGAGCCACCGCCCCGCTGACATTTTAGTATATGCCGGGCGGGATGTGGTTAACCCCTTGTGTGACTGAATTAGTGTTGTTAAAGTGGGTCTTGCCCTGCTGGGAGTCCCAAAAGTGCTTGTGTTTCTAGTCTTTGCCAAGAGGGGGGGTATCCCTGAAGAGAGTAGACAGAATAGTAATTGTACTCCAGTTACTTTGAGCACTAAATTTGGAGTATTCCAAAAATTCCCCTACACCCCAACCAAGTTCAACTAGCAATAAAGTATAAAAAAAAGACATCCATTGCCTAATTATTGTGAGAGAATCTGCCCAAGTGTTGTGTGCCTGGTTGCCTGTCGACTCAAACAGGAAGAGAACCCGAGAAAAGTTCAGTGGGACCATCAGGGGTTGGCACTACATTAAAATGTTACTAAACCTAGGACCCTGTATTCACTATATTTGGTCTCCCACAGTACACAGAACATGGAAATGCAATTATTTAGGTAAATATAAATTGCTAAATACTTTTTCTCAACAGCAGTTTATAGCAGCCTTGTGACTTCTATCAGTGTTTGGTTAAAGCTTGTAGGAGGAGTTTTCACTCTACTCTGGCTGTCCTATGAGGCTGCAGGACTTTTGACCCTCTGTCTGGACAGTGTTGATTGGCCCTGTGCTGATCACATGCACCCCCCCTCCCCCCAAGGAAAAAAAAAACAAACACTTTAGTAATACACTCCAAACTGAGCATGTGAAGAGTGCCCCTGAGGCTCTGTACTATCAGGTGAAGGATTGGGGAAGGTGAAAGATGGGGAGGATCAGAGAAGACAGGATCAAACAGCCTTTTTACACAATGCGGAAGATTAACTCCTTAGTTCCCACAGTGAGTATAACAAGCATGCTTTACTGCATATACAGACTGATTTTACTGTTGTGAGTTTAGTAACACTTTAAAGGGGTTGTAAACCCACGTGTTTTTTCACCTTAATGCATTCTATGCATTAAGATGAAAAAACACCTGGCAGTGACCACCCCCCTAGCCCCCCGTTTTACCTACCTGAGCCCCATATTTCCCCCTGGGAGGACATGCTGTCCCTCCCTCCGCAGGGTCCCGGCTCTTGATTGTATAGATTGATAGCAGCCCAGCCACTAGCTCCCGCTGCTGTCAATCGAATCCAATTAAACGGGCACCGGGGGCAGGGCCAAATCCGGCATTCGTGTCTATGGACACAAATGCTGGACTCAGGAGCACGCCCGCAAGGTAATCCCCCCCTCCCCCCCCCGGGAGAGCGCTCCTCCTAGGGGGTTATCTGATGTGAGGAGGAGCAGCGAGAGCCCCCGGGGAACCCCAGAAATGGACGATCGGGGCCACACTGTGCAAAACGAGCTGCACAGTAGAGGTAAGTATGATATGTTTGATAATTTAAAAAAAATTAAAAACAAGCTTTTACAATCACTTTAATACTGTACAGGATTTATATAGCGCTAACAGTTTGTGCAGCACTTTACAAAATAAAGGAAGACAGTGCAGTTGCAATTCATCATGTGTATGATGGGGAAGGTGTCTTACCTGCAGCCTGGAGCTGGTATGTCGGCGGAGTTCGGGCTGTGCTGGCAGAGAAATGTGCTGAATGTTGGTGAGTCTCTCCTCCCTCCCGGACCCTACCTCTCACCCTCCGCTCCTTCACTGGCTGCTGTACAGCGAGCTGCTCCCAGCCTCACACTTTTCTCACTTCCACTTGGTAGATGTCCACCCCTTGGTGCAGGGAGAAAATTAGGGAGCTCAATAGGTGGGTCAGGTCGGTATTTCAGCCTGCCCTAATGAGCTCCAATTAATACAATGGGAGACTGGCAGCAAGCCAGTATGCGTGGAGAAGCTCAGTGTTCTAAATACAGTTGTAAATTATTTTTTGGTCGGAAGGCCTGTTGCTAGGCAGATTAGAAAAAAAATTTGACTTTTTTCTAATCTACCTAGCAACAGCAGAAGAGAGAAAGATATAAAAATCAGGAAAGGGAACTCAACATAAAAAATTATATAGTTTATTTTTATTAAAATTATTTTTCCTACAACAAAAACTGGTGGAGCGCTGCCCCAGGAGCCCCCATGGACGAGCCTCCACAAATGGATGCAAAGGAACATATGTCCCCTGAAGATGAGGAGATGCCAATATCACCAGAGGATAAGTGGCTGTACCAAAGGTTCTCCTTTAGAGCCCTTTCACACTGGGGCGGTTTGCAGGTGCTATTGCGCTAATAATAGCGCCTGCATACCGACCCGAAAGTGCCGCTGCTTTCATTCCAGTGTGAAAGCCCCGAGCCCCGAGGGCTTTCACACTGGAGGGGTGCGCTAGCAGGATGGGAAAAAAAGTCCTGCTAGCAGCATCTTCGGAGCGGTAAAGGAGCGGAGTGTATACCGCTCCTTCACCGCTCCTGCCCATTGAAATCAATGGGACGGCGCGGCTATACCGCCGGCAAAGCGCCTCTGCAGAGGCGCTTTGCGGTGGTTTTAACCCTTTCTCGGCCGCTAGCAGGGGGTAAAACCGCCCCGCTAGCGGCCGCATACTGACAGTAAAGCGCTGCTTACAATAGCGGCGCTTTACCGCTGACAACGCCCCTGCCCCAGTGTGAAAGGGTCTTATAGTGGGAGCCTGAAGCTAATGTCAATGCCACCAACAGTTTGAAGCATCTCAAATTTAGGGAGTTAACTGAGTGCTCTCAGGAATCAGAAAGGAATTTTTCACTAACTGTAGCAAATTGGTTTATGCTTTATAAAAGACATGAGCTTGCACTTATTCAGAACCAGGTTCGAGTCATAACCCGGAAGCTTGCTGTCATTCTTGGTCCAACTGTACCCCACAGTTGACGTTACAAAAGTGCGGGGATGTTGATGACATTATTGACCTAATGTGGTCACGTGGCCATTGTAGGTTACTGTTTTTAATGTCATGAGCATCCCTGCCCCTTTATAAAGTCAGTTGCATGGCTGGTAATTTGCCACCTGCATCTCATTGGACCAGGAATGAGAGCTGGCTTCTGAGTTTAGAACTGAACCCAGTTTTGAACAAACTCAAGCTTATCCCTACTTCATAAGTATTTTCTTTGTCTTCTGAATCCAGCTTTTTGGTGGGTTCTCTAACAAGAGACTAAAGCCATCGCCAATGCCACCAACAGATGGGAGCTCCTAATATTTAAAACATCAACCAAGGGAGTTATCCTATGGCCACCAGGGGTCAGGAAGGAATTTTTCCTCAATTATAGCAAGTTGCCCCATGCGTCATAAGGGTTACTTATTGAAGGACACAAAGATATGGTAAATCTTAGATGTGTGGGTTATATGCAGCTACCTTCAGGGAGTGGACACTGGCACACAAAAAGAAAAACTTGAAGGCACACCTACTGTAACCACACCTATAATGGTCACACAGTCACACCACTTTTGTCTGGTGTCCTAGGTATGCTCAGGAAACTTCTTGATCTTTTTTACTGAATTATTTTCTTTTATCAACATACTCAGTTGTCTGCAGGTGTCTTTTCTCTTCAGAAAGATATTTATTAAGCTGATTGTCTCTTTACAGCAGCTATCCAGATCATCTGTTCTTTGGCGTAGCCTTGGAGGCTACCCCGGACCCAGTTGGACCAAAGATGTGGGTTCTGCTTGGAATGTGACCTTGTGATGCAAGAATCTGCTCATGGTGCTTTCCAGACTTTGTATCCAATGCTAATTAGCCACAGAGGGCTTTTTCTAATCCAGAGCCATGACACTGCTCTGTCCTGTGTCTGAAACCCCTTTATAAATGTGTCTATGCAAGATCCAAAGACTTCTTGACTAACTACCGTATATACTCGAGTATAAGTCGAATTTTTCAGCACATTTTTTTGTGCTGAAAGTGCCCCCCTCGACTTATACTCGAGTCAAGCACTTTTCTGCAGCAAAAAATGTCATTTTCCGAACCGAATTTGGGGCCCCGTATCTTGGGGCCACTTGGTGCTAGGAACCCCAAATTTGATGTGCAAACCCAGTGGAACTGGTACCACAACATATCCAAAGCTAAAGTTCCTAGCACTAAGTGGCCTCGAGATACGGGGCCCCAAAATCGGTTTGGAAAATGTCATTCTCTGCTGCAGAAAAGTGCTTGACATTTTCTTAACTGATTTTGGGGCCCTATATCTCAGGGCCACTTGGTGCTAGGAACCCCAAATTCGGTGTGCAAACCCAGTGGAACTAGTACCATAACATATCCAAAGCTGGGGTTCCTAGCACCAAGTGGCCCTGATATACGGGGCGCCAAAACCGGTTCAGAAAATGTCATTCTCTGCTGCAGAAAAGTGCTTGACATTTTCTGAACTGATTTTTGGGGCCCCGTATCTCGAGGCCACTTGGTGCTAGAAACCCCAGCTTTGGAAATATTATGGTGCTAGTTCCACTGGGTTGGCACACCAAATTTGGGGTTTTTGGAACTAAGTGACCCCGAGATACGGGGCCCCAAATTTGGTCAACTGTGTCCATCTGCAGCAATGTCATTTCGGGACCCTTTGGGTTCAGAGACCCCAAATTTTGGCTGCAGCTAGGGGGCATCTAGGAACCCTTAACTACCAAGTTTGAAGTTCAGGGGATCTATGGCTGCAAATGGGCACAGTGATGCTGCAAATGGGCATTGTTGACCCTCTTTTCCACTTACAGTAGCTGTGCATTTCTCATCCTCGTCTTATACTCGGGTCAATAAGTTTTTCCCATTTTTTTATGGTAAATTAGGGCCTCGACTTATACTCGGAACGACTTATACTCGAGTATATACGGTACTTTTAATTCTCTGCTTTAGTACTTTACAGGAAGTTGCAGAGCACCATACGGGTGCAGATCAGCACCTCTTATCCTCTGACTGTACCCTGACACCTTTTTATTTTCACTGTATGGTTTCCTTGGCATTCCTGTCATATATAGACATTCTCCACACTTTGGCATATTATATTAGTCTTTTAGAGTCCTTTGGAATTCAGTGTGTCTAGTCTGTCACCCAGAGACTCTGTCACCGAACTAGGCAGCCGCCTAGGGCGCAACCACGGCCTCTGTCCTGGGGAAGCTCCAGGTGTGTGTGAGCTGGCTCTCCTCTTCATCGCTCACCCCATTCAGTGTCAGGAACACATCCGTTGTGTGCCGCCACCAATCCCCCATGTGTCCCGCTGAGCACCACGCTGCGCTGTGACATCTCCTCACACAATAAAATCTCACAGCGCCGCTCCGGGACTCCTTTGCTCCAGCCTGTCCCTCTGGTGTGGCGCTGTGTGTCTGTGGTGCAGCGTCTGTTAGCTGACCTCCCACCCAGCGGGGACACCATGGAGCGGGTGGATGGCGCTGGCCTGGCCCCGGTGGGGACACCATGGAGCGGGTGGATGGCGCTGGCCTGGCCCCGGCGGGGACACCATGGAGCGGGTGGATGGCGCTGGCCTGGCCCCGGCGGGGAGATCATGGAGCGGGTGGATGGCGCTGGAGGGGACTCCTAAGCAATTCTGCACACCCAGTGCTGAGGAGAGCCCTGACGATGTTTGATGAAGCCACGAAGAGCAGAGGTAAGGAGGAGGATGGATTTGCACTGAGCTGTGTGGGAGAGGGGAGGGGGGGTGAGTAGTGCAGGAAGTAGAAGTCAGGGGGGTCTGTGTATGTGTCAGGTAGGTGTGTCAGGTAGGTGGGTCAGGTGGCCATTGTAGGTTACTGTTTTTAATGTCATGAGCATCCCTGCCCCTTTGTAAAGTCAGTTGCATGGCTGGTAATTTCCCACCTGCATCTCATTGGACCAGGAATGAGAGCTGGCTTCTGAGTTTAGAACTGAACCCAGTTTTGAACAAACTCAAGCTTATCCCTGCTTCATAAGTATTTTCTTTGTCTTTTGAATCCAGCTTTTATGTCACGTAGGTCAGTGTAGGTGTCACGTAGGTCAGTGTAGGTGTCAGTGTAGGTGTCACGTAGGTCAGTGTAGGTGTCAGGTAGGTCAGTGTAGGTGTCAGGTAGGTCAGTGTAGGTGTCAGGTAGGTCAGTGTAGGTGTCAGGTAGGTCAGTGTAGGTGTCAGGTAGGTCAGTGTAGGTGTCAGGTAGGTCAGTGTAGGTGTCAGTGTAGGTGTCACGTAGGTGTCAGGAAGGGGGGCCAGTGTAGGTGTCAGCTAGGTGGGTGAGTGTATGTGTCAGTGTAATAGTCACGTAGGTCAGTGTAGGTGTCAGGTAGGTCAGTGTAGGTGTCAGGTAGGTCAGTGTAGGTGTCAGGTAGGTCAGTGTAATGATCAGGTGGGTCAGCGTAATGTGAGTAGTGTAGGTTAGTGTAGGTGTCAGGTAGGTCAGTGTAATGGTCAGGTGGGTCAGGTAGGTTAGTGTAATGGTCAAGTAGGTTAGTGTAATGTGAGTGGTGCATTAAGTAGGAGTCAGGTGGATCAGTGTATGTGTCAGGTAGGTGTGTCAGGGGGTCAGTGTAGGGGTCAGATAGGTCACGTGTTGCAGGGGCAGGGTAAGGTGGAGTCAGGGGCGCAGCTGGGGGGGGGGCTCAAAATTAGGTATCGCCTAGGGTGTCAAAGCAGCCCTGCACTGTCACCTTTTCATTTTACTATTGCCGTTTTACTATTGAGCACTCTTTTTTCCACCTGCAGGAAAGAGATTTAACTATGCTATTTGTGCTGCATTACTTACGCAGCACAGATGCAAAAGCAAAGTTATCTATGCATGCAGGATCTTGCTGGCAGAATTTGACAGTAAGATTCTGCGTAATAAGTACTCTATATGCTGTACCCTCTGAGCAATATTTACATGCACACAGTGTACATGGCTCTGTTGTTAGGATGTAGGCAGCTTCTTTGTTAAACCACCTAGAATCCCTCCACTGCTAGGATGCAGTCGGAATCTCAAGGAAGCCACCTAGCTGCCTTTATTCTTGTAGGGACGCAGACTGCCTCTCAGTGAAGCTGCCTAGCATCCTTCATAAGCTGGGATGCAGGCAGATTCTCAATAAAGCCATCTAGCATCCTCCCACTGCTAGGACTCAGGTGGCTTCTCAATAAAGTCCTCTAGCTTCCTTCAGTTTCTTGCACGCAAGTGGATCCTCAAGGAAAGCACCTAGCGCTCTTCCATAGCTCGGATCTAGGTGGATTCTCAATGAAGTTACCTAGCTTCCTTAGGTTATTAGGACACAGGTGGATTCTCACTCGCCTACAGTCCTTTGGTTGCTAGAACACAGGTGGATTTCCAATTAAGCCACCTAGCATTCTTCAGTTGCTAGGACACAGTCCACTTCTCAAGAAATCCAGCTAGCACCCTCTTGTTACTTGGACACAGGCATATTTTTAAGGAAGTCACCTAGCATCCTTTAATTGCTAGGACACAGGCAGATTCTCAATGAAATAAGATAAAAATAGTGCTCTGCGCCATACAGCGCAGCACTATTGTTATTTTATTTCATTTTAGGGTTGGTATTACCTTCAGTGCTTGCAGCAGTATACATTTTATCTATTTAGTGGCGCGGGGATATTTCCATTTTACAGATTCTCAATGAAGCCACCTAGAGTCCCTCAGTTGCTAGTACGCAGACAGCGTCTTAAGTTCACTGATAAAAACTATGCTTTTTTTGCAACTGTGTGCATGCCTGAAGGCGGTCACTCCTCAAGGCTTTATTGCATATTCATAGACACACTCACAAGAGATCTTCAGAGACAGAACACAGCAATTTCACGGCTCTGGAATTGGTAAGTGTTAACTAATGTGGGACATGAGGCTTGCATGGGCGTACGCAGAACTTTTTTCAGGGGGGGCATCATTTTAGGGTCACCCATGCGCTGCCCCTTTTTGACAAAGTCATTATCACATTGTCATGGTCAGAGACAGCAGGTGTAGTACAGTCCCTCGGATAAGTAATGGATAATGACCGACAGGCCCTCTTACCAGACCCAGCGAAACTACAGCAGTGATCCCTCCGGCTGGACGATCGCTCACTCTAGGTTCCCCAGGGGCGATTTTGGTCAGTAGTGTAGCATGTCTCTACCCTGCCAGTGGCTCAGTCTCTCTCTCTGGTGGCACTGGGCAGCGTGGCTCTCTCTCTGATGGTGCTGGGTAGCGTGGCTCTCTCTCTGGTGGTGCTGGGTAGCGTGGCTCTCTCTCTCTGACGCTGGGTAGCGTGGCTCTCTCTCTGACGCTGGGTAGGGTGGCTCTCTCCCTGGCGCTGGGTAGCGTGGCTCTCTCCCTGGTGGCACTGGGTAGCATGGCTCTTTCTGGTGGTGCTGGGTAGCGTGGCTCTTTCTGGTGGTGCTGGGTAGCGTGGCTCTCTCTGGTGGCACTGGGCAGCATGGCTCTCTCTCTGGCTTCCGCCCACCACACGCCTCTTTCTTTGTCCTGTAGCACTCACTCCCTCAGCTTTTTTCCAGGCTGCAATCTCTCTCTTGATCGAGCTGTAGCCTCCTTCCTATGGAAAATGGAGCCGCCAATCTTCAGGACTACATGTCCCATGATGCTCTCCTTTCCTAGTGTCCTTTGATTGGCCCTCAGTTATGGCCAATGGGGAAGGAATGGAGCAGGCAGGAAGCTGGGCGTGGAACCTGGTGAGAGCCACCATCTCTTCTCCCTGACAGGAGAAGGGGGGGCGAGTGGGGGGAAACCTGACAATCTGCAGCTCGCCTTTCTCCTGACACAGCGCCGCCGAGTTCTCTGCTGGACTGAGCAGGAAAAAGAGCCCGCAGTCACACTACACTGATGGGGGGGCTTGACAGCACCTTGATGGTGTCACCCCGCTGGCTGCCCGCGCCCCCATAGCAACACCACTGTGCTGAATGTGCCGATCCAATCCCTGATTCCAGGGTGGGGCACTTGACCCCCCTTGCCCCTACCTGTGGACACCCATGGAGGCTTGGTAAATGCCACACTCAGAGGCCAGTGCGATACGGTCACATTTCAAGCAAGCCCCACATCTTCAGTCCAGCAGGGTCCAGATAAGTCTCCGAGGATATATCAAATATTAGCCATTCTGAGTAGCTGCTGTAAAAAGACTATTTCAGGCAGCATAATAAAAGTAAAAAAAATTTAGACACTTTCTCAGCAGAGCCTCCTAAGATGCCAGCAAAAAAAAGGTGGTGTGATAGTTAGGGATAGGGTTATAGTGGGTGGGCCTTCAACTTTTCTATTTGCCAGTGTCTGGCTCCTGAAGGCAGGTGCATATACCTTGCATGTCTATTATTTATTTTATCTCTGAGTTCCACAATGAACTCCTAGAAATGAATTTGACAGTACAGTACTGAACCCTGTTCTCATTTATAATGAAAGACTAAGGCTCGGTTCACACTGGAACCAGCTGCGGATCGCACAAGAATGCTGTACGTCCCCATTCTCTGGTTTAGAGACGAATCAGGGACGAATCTGTGCCTGAATTTGGCCCTGAAACTGAGCCAAAGACACACAGCGTTTCTGTGCTGTGCGATCCGCAGCTGCCCCGGAGATATGTGAACTGGCTCCATAGAGAGCTGATCACATTCTGCAGCTATGCGAACTGGATGCGGGGAAATCCGCATCCAATTCACATAGGCGCGAACCCAGCCTCAGGCTGACATGAACGTCATCAACAGATGGGAGCTACGTATTTTTGGCGTGGCAATCCATGGAGTTATGCAGTTGCTATCAGGGGTCAAGAAAGATTTTTTTTTTCCTCACTTTAGCAAATTGGTTCATGCTTCATAAGGGTTTTTTCACCTTCCCCTGGATGTGTAACAGCAATCCAGCAGCTGTTGCATACTTGACCTAAATTTAAAAAAAATCCTAATGTATTTATGAATATTGGAAACTTATTTGTAGAATACATGAATCATCTGATTTTCTAAAATACAAAGGAAAGTGAAGTAAATCCATGTGCTCATCAAGCTCTAGGTATCCAATTATGTTAAAGGGAATCTAAAACAAAAAAAAAGCCAATGGCTGCAGAACTAATCAGTGTATTCTGACAGTGGAGGAGTCCCTTGCTGTCAGAATGCAATATCACAGGGAAGGATGCCACGGGGACGCCATGGGGAAGCCATGGGGAAGTCCCCATGCGTTTTTTTTTTCTTTTTCGGTCCGTCGCGGCGTGATAGAAGAAGATGAATGGACATTGTGGGACATTTTTATTTTTTAATAAAAGACTTGTCCCAAGCTGTGTTTTGTCGTTTTTAACATTTTGACCCTTTTTTTGTGAAATGGTAGGGGTACCTTTGTACCTGTTACCATTTTACACAGGGGGGAGGCCGGGATCTGGGGGCCCCCTTGTTAAAGGGGGCTTCCAGATTCCGATAAGCCCCCTGCCCGCAGACCCCCACAACCTCCAGGCAAGGGTTGTGGGGATGAAGACCTTGTCCCCATCAACATGGGGACAAGGTGCTTTGGGGGGCTACCCCAAAGCACCCTCCCTATGTTGAGGCCATGTGGCCTGGTATGGTTCAGGAGGGGGGGCGCTCTCTCGTCCCCCCCCTCTTTCCCTGCAGCCTGCCAGGTTGCATGCTCGGATAAGGGTCTGGTATGGATTTTGGGGGGGACTCCTACGCCATTTTCAGGTCTGGTATGGATTTTGGGGGGACTCCTACGCCATTTTTTTAAAATTTGGCGCAGGGTTCCCCTTAATTTTCATATCAAACCTGAAGGGCCTGGTATGGATTTTAGGGGGACCCCCATGCATTTTTTTTGTTTTAATTTTGGTTCAGGGTTCCCCTTAATATTCATACCAGACCCAAAGGGCCTGGTAATGGACTGGGGGGGGGGGGGATTTTTTTCAATGAGTTTTATCTATATTGCCGAGATCCGACAATTCATTACAGCCGCAATCAGTTTTGAATGACAATTTTTCCTTAGAAATGTCATTTTGCTGCGGTGCTGTTGTAAACACGGAAAAAATGTGCCACTTTATAGGCATACTATAGACAGCCCCAGGCACAATATTTAAAGGAATATTTCATTTTTATTGTTTCACTTTAAGCATTAAAAAAAAAAAATCGCTGCTCCCGAAAAAAAGGGACGTTTTTAAAACATTTTTTTGCATTGATACATGTCTCCTGGGGCAGGACCCGGGTCCCCAAACACTTTTTATGACAATAACTTGCATATAAGCCTTTAACATTTTGAATATTCATGCTCATGTCCCATAGACTTTAACGGTGTTCGTGTGTTCTGCCAAATTTTTTGCCTGTCCGCATGTTCTGCTGCGAACCGAACAGGAGGGTGTTCGGCTCATCCCTAGTCTTCATTCCAGGTTCGCAGCCTCCGGCTACATGAGTGGCCAAGGGTGCGATGACGTCACTCCCGCTCATGCACGCGGGAGCTGCCATTTCTGGCACAGGCTCTGAAGGTCCAGCACTGGAAGCCGGACCTGCAGAGCACATGCGCCCATGGTGTCATCAGCTGCATGCACTCTGAATATCTCCTAAACGATGCAAGTTCAGGAGATATTCACAGTATCTACAGGTAAGCCTTACTATAGGCTTACCTGTAGGTACAAGTGGTAGTACAGGGTTTACTACCACTTTAAGAGGAAGGGTGTGGTTTACAGATGACAGGTATTTAAATTAGGGGGTGCGCGATTTTAGTCCACCAACTTGCTTACCGCTCAACATATTGCCAACCACTTCAATAGCAAAATCAACACAATTCGCAAGGAGATATCCAGCATTAAAATTCCTCCCCTATCCAACATATCAGGTCCAACACCACACTCAATACTCTCCTCCTTTTGCCCAGTTACCACAGAAGAAGTTGATAAACTCCTCTCCATGGCCCACCTCACTACATGTCCCCTGGACCCTGTCCCCTCTCAATTGCTGCGACCACCTTCCCACTCTATCCTCAACTCCCTAACCCACATCTTCAACCTCTCCCTCTCCTCTGGCACCTTTCCTTCCTCGCTCAAACATGCACTGGTTACCCCCATACTCCAAAAAACCCTCACTAGACCCCACCTGTTTGAATAACTTAAGACCTATCTCCCTTCTCCCGTTTGCCTCCAAGCTCATCGAACGCCTTGTTCATGACCAAATGAGTCGCTACCTCACGGACAACAACCTTCTCGACCCCCTACAGTCTGGCTTCCGCCTACAACATTCGACTGAAACTGCCCTACTAAAAATCACCAATGACCTAATAACTGCCAAAACCAATGGCCACTACTCCATACTCATAATTTTAGACCTCTCTGCTGCCTTTGACACAGTTGACCACCTGCTGCTCCTCAGCAAATTACACTCCCTTGGCCTCCGTGACTCTGCATTATCCTGGTTCTCCTCCTACCTATCTCAGCGCACTTTCAGCGTCACTTACAACTCCATCTCCTCCGCTCCCCTTCCTCTTTCTGTTGGGGTACCCCAAGGGTCTGTCCTTGGGCCTCTCCTTTTCTCACTCTATACCTCTTCCCTGGGCCAGTTGATCACCTCCCATGGCTTCCAATACCATCTCTATGCCGATGACACACAGATCTATCTCTCCACTCCCCAACTCACCCCCACTATCTCCTCACGGATCTCAAACTTGCTGAATGACATATCGGTATGGATGTCACACCACTTCCTCAAACTTAATCTTTCTAAAACTGAGCTTGTTATATTTCCTCCTTCACGGTCCCCCTCCTGTGACTTCACCATTAATATCAACAACACAACCATTGATCCCTCCACACATACCAGAGTCCTGGGTGTAATCCTTGACTCTGACCTCTCCTTCAGCCCCCATATCCAATCACTGGCTAAATCCTGCCGCCTTAACCTCCGCAACATCTCCAAAATTCGACCCTTCCTGACTAATGACACTACAAAACAACTTATTCACTCCTTGATTATTTTCCGCCTCGACTATTGCAACTCTCTCCTTAATGGCCTACCCTTAAGCAGGCTATCCCCCCTTCAGTCTATTATGAATGCTGCTGCTAGACTAATACACCTCACTAATCGATCCGTGACTGCTGCTCCTCTCTGCCAATCCCTTCACTGGCTTCCCCTACCCCACCGTGTAAAATTCAAAATGCTAACCATAACATACAAGGCCATTCACAACATCGCCCCCATCTACATCACCAACCTCATCTGCAGATATCGCCCAAATCGCCCCCTCCGCTCCTCCCAGGACCTCCTGCTCTCTAGCTCCCTTGTTACCTCCTCCCATGCTCGCCTTCAGGACTTCTCCAGAGCCTCTCCCATCCTCTGGAATTCCCTGCCCCAGTATGTCCGATCAGCCCCTACCCTGTCCACCTTTAGGAGATCCTTGAAAACTCATTTATTCAGGGAAGCCTATCCCACACCGACATAACTGTCCCTGAGCCACCCCCATCAAATCATTCTTTGCAGCTATTACCTTTTGTACCACCACCCCCTCCCTTTAGAATGTAAGCTCTACAAGCAGGGCCCTCCTGTACCTTTTGTATTGAACTGTACTGTAATTGTGTTGTCCCCCTTATACATTGTAAAGCGCTGAGTAAACTGTTGGCGCTATATAAATCTCGTATAATAATAATAATAATAATAGTCAGGCCTAGGGCAGCACTAAACCTAAATACACCACTGCTGCCAAGTACTGATACTTTGCGTTGCAAATCGCGTCAATGCAAAATAAATGGCTCAAATCGCACTGCAAAGAATTGCATGCTATTTGAACAGGAATGTGGTGCGATTCCTGTCCGATTCGTATGTGATTTCTCCCACCACTCCTATGTCTGTGTGTATAGAAAGGGAAGCGCCATCTAATGGGCAGTTTCTTAAAAAGGTTTTAACTCACATTAAAAGGGGTTGTAAACTCTCGTGTTTTTTCACCTTAATGCATCCTATGCATTAAGGTGAAAAAACTTCTGACACTGACCGGCCCCCCATTTTACTTACCTGAGCCCCGTTTTTCCCTCGGCGAGGATGTGCTGTCCCTCTCTACACGGGGTCCCGGCTCTTGATTGGATAGATTGATAGCAGGGCAGCCATTGGCGCCGGGGGGCGGGGCCGAGTCCAGCATTCGTGTCTATGGATGCAAATGCTGGACTCGGGAGCGCACCCGCAAGGTAACCCCTCCCGGCGAGCGCTTCTCCTAGGCGGTTATCTGATGCGTGGAGGAGCCGCGAGACCCGCCGGGGTTCCCCAGAAATGGATGATCGGGGACACTTTGTGCAAAATGAGCTGCACAGTGGAGATAAGCATGATATGTTTGTTATTTAAAAAAAAAAAAAAAAGCAAGCCTTTACAATCACTTTACAGTGTAAGTTCACTATTACAGAAAATCTGTAAGGTGAACTTACACTGGAGCCCCTTCCCATCGCACTAAGCTGGAGTCCGGCGATCCCCCCACTCTGACAGATCGTATCCCTGCTTTACCAGTCTGGGGATTTGAAATCCCTGCGGCTTTCTCTCTTCGCCTGCGGTGACAGAAGGAGATACGCGGATTCTGATTGGTCAGCGCCACCCATGTGACAGTGCCGACCAATTAGAATGCCCCTATACGTACCTCCTGACGAGGTTCGTTTAGGAGATTGAGATGCAGGGGATTTCTAAGCTCCGGACCAGTAAAGCGGCGACTCGATGTTTCAGTGTGAGTGATCGCCGGACTCCAGGTCAGCGGGACCGGGGGGGGATGGGGAGGGGGTCCAGTGTAAGTTCATCTTACAGATTTTTCCGTAAAGATGAACTTACCCTTTAGGTACATATCTGGTCAAATGCAAAATCTGCATAGTGGCCCTGTCCCACTGATGATAACACATTATGGCCACTGGAGGTGCTCACAGAGCTAGAGGAGACAATCCGGGACCCCTGTGGATATAGGGTGGAAGTGATGTCAGCTTGGGGCTTTGAAACAATCAGAGGATGCAGCAAACACCATTATCAGCGTTCCCATGAGACCAGAAATGACGTCAGAACCAGAAGTCACGACGCACTTCTGGTTCTATGTCATTTCTGGTCTTGTGGGAACGCTGATAATGGTGTTTGCTGCATCCTCTGATTGTTTCAATGCCTGTTTTTAACTTACTTCTGTAAGTATAACCTTTTATGTGCAATAAATTTTCTTTATCCTCTTAGGTCATATCATAGCTGAAGACGTTTATCCTCTGAGGTCACTGATACTTTTAGTAGGAGGGGTGATTATGGACTGACCCCCACAGGTTTGTTTGCCAGTGTCCAATCCTCCTGTAGGCAGAAGGTATCCAGTGCGTCCCCTCACACACAGTATAAATAGCAGGAGGGGGGAGGAAACGTTTTTAGGACTAGTTGGTGTTAGGCTGGAATTTTACTTCATACTATACTCTGGAGCAGTGATGGCAAACCTCTTTGAGCCGGAGTGCCCAAATTGCAACACAAACCAACTTATTTATTTCAAAGTGCCAACACGGCAATTACCATCTTTGGCGAAGCTGTGTGTGTTTGACAATGGAACACATGTGTATGGTGCCTGGGCCCTCTTTATATGATGTTTGGAGGACTGTCATAACCTTATGAAATAAGGCTTAGGACAATCCTCTAAACGCCATATTAAAAGGATAGACAACGTTGTCACCCTAAAAAACACACTCAAGGGCCCAGGCACCATACACATGCATTCCACTGTCAAACACGCACAGCATATCGGCTATACACATACATAGCTGTAATCAGATCACTGCTCCTCATCATGACACAGCCCAATGATTTCTGATGTGTCCCATGTTAACCCCCCCACATCACAGCACATGCTCATCAAGTTCTGTATATTTTCCTCTTATTGTTTCTGATGCAGACACCCAGCCACCTAGGTGATGATCGCCCACCCAAGGAGGGACTGCAGTCAGTTCAGTACTTACCTGGCTCCAGGGTCCAATGTTGGTGTGCCTGGCAGCAGCTTTTCCTTTTGTTGGTGCCTGTGATCGCCCTCTTCCTACTGCTGCCCCTCCTCATCTACAGCCACCATCATGGCCTCCTATTGGCTCTATCCCCATGTGTTCCGCCTGCCAAACTTCATTCAACCCGGCAGCAACACTTCGTCTCGTCCACCCCGGACCAGCTGTGGCACGCGTGCCATGGGTTCGACATCGCTGCCCTAGAGTGAAGAATGTAGACTTGGTTTAAACTGCACAGTATTCTGTGGCTTTTTTGTGTGCGCACAACGCAGAGATTTAATATTGTATCATTGTCAGGCTTCTATTTTTAGGACAGGTCCCAGACTTCTTGATTATTTATTGCAGAATTTCAAAACCAATCACAGACCGACCTATGATTGGCTCTCATTTGTCAGATAAAATTAACAGCTATTGGTACTTTTTTCCCCACTCTTGCAACTCTTACCCTTGTTTCGTACCCAGTGAGAAATTTGAGATCTCTGGATTTCTGGAGAACTCTCGCTCGATCCTCTTCTGCTGCTGCTTTCACAACCTGTGTGATTTAGAGTGGTATTCAGTGGATCTATTAGGTTCAGAAGTATGAACATTAAGGAGTAACAACCAAAACTGGCCATCAGATCACTAATACTGCCCACTTTCTGGTGCCATCTACAGGCGAAAAGGTCTGTAGAAGAGGCAGAGGTTTCGGAACTGGAGAGAGCACAGAAAATGCAACAAATTGCATGACAGCTTTTTTGATGTCCCAACAAGGGACACTACAACTCTAAGGCCCCTTTCCTACGGATGGACCAATTGGGTCTGCCTATCAGTTTTTCAGGCGGAGCCCTTCGGACCATCCATAGCTCTCTAAGGAGCGGCAGATGTCAATGGACATGTGTCCGCTGACATCCAATCCTATCCTGTGCGCTAAAAACTGATGGATGAGGAATTGTTCCCCATCTGTCCTGTGGATCGGATGACGCTCGGATGGAAACGGACAGGCGATCCATTTCCATCCAACAGCTTATAGAGGAGCTCTGCATCAGTGGAGTGGACACGGTCCTGTCATCCCCCTGCTTAGCGGACAGATCTGCTGGTGGACTGAGCCAGTGTGAAAGGGGCCCAACTCTCTTTCCCAATATAAATGAAAGGTGGGTTTTAGACAATATACTGTACACTAAAATATTTAAAATTCACATTCTTAAATGGTAGCAGAAAGTCACTCTTAATATAACCCCTTCACGCTGACGTAATGCAAATATGCGGCCTTCAGCTTCAAGGGGCATCACCCCGGTACCGTTTTTTTTTTTAGAGCCGATGGTCGACTTTCTTGTAATAACAACCGATGTGGCTAATCAGCCGCTTAGCTGCTATTACAAGCAGCAGGAGGGGATGTCCCCCCCCCCCCCGCGCCACCTTCAACAGCTCGCCCGGGCTCCCCCATCCCACCGGGAGGTCCGAACAACCAGCCGCCATGTTCGCCAGCCGGAGACACGGAAATCGGCTTTGATGGGGTCTCGTATTTAGTAACCCAGAAGCGATGTTATGACATCACTTCCTGTTTACTGGAGTCTTAAAGGCGCCACATTTTTCTTTAAAAATACAGTATACAAAACAGCCAAACTTGGTGTTTTGAATGCTTTTAAGTGCAAGGGGTATTTGGGGTCCCCAGATCCCTCCATAAAGAGTATCTGTCACTGCCTATTACTGTCACAAGGGATGTTTACATTCCTTGTGACAGCAATAAAATTAATAAGGAACAGTGCAAAAAATAAATAAAATAAAAATAAATAGGAAATAAAAATAGAAATTTAACTCGCTACATGCTCGTGTGCAGAAGCGAACGCAAACGTAAGTCACGACCGCAAATTTAAGCAGTGTTCAAACCACACATGTGAGGCATCACTGCGATCGTTAGCGCCAGAGAAATAATTCAAACACGAGACCTCCTCCAACTCTAAACTGGTAACCGTTAAAAATGTTTAAAGCGTTTTCTATGGAGATTTTTAAATACCGTAGTTTGTCGCCATTCCACAAGCGTGCGCAATTTTAAAACAGGACATGTTAGGTTTCTATTAACTTGGCGTAACATTATTTTTCACATTATACAAAAAAATTTGGCTAACTTTACGTTTTGGTTTTTTTTTTAATTCATGTCTTTCTTCCCAAAAAAATTGCGTTTGAAAAACCGCTGCTCAAATACAGTGTGACATAAAATATTGCAATGACCGTCATTTTATTCTCTAGGGTCTCTGCTAAAAATATATATATATGTTTGGGGGTTCTAAGTATTTTTTTAGCAATACATACTGATTTTAACTTGTAAGCAACACCTGTCAGAAAAAGGCTTATGCTCCAAGGGTTTAAGGACATGGCCAGTCCAACCTATGAATTATGAAAAAATACAATGACACCTGTACATCAATCTAAATGTAAGTTCTGTGCTATATAATGTATGTACTAAAGTGAATCTTTTCAGCTGCATCAAGATTACCATGGGAAAATGTAATCGGATAACTGATGGTATAAAGTGGTGTGGCGCTTGAAATTACTCCCAATTCATAAAAAGTTCTGAGTGCAATAAATAGATCCACCCAACCCTATTTGCATAATATACAATCAATCCTAGTGTTGTTAAAAACTCTAACAAAAGTGAACATATAAATTCATATACATTCATTCAGGCTCATAATAAAGTGACTAGTGCATACATCTGATAAAGTCCCAATTCATATATCCTTGTGTTAAAAAATTAATATGACAAGTCCACTTGTGCCCAGATAAAGTGCTCAGGGCTTGAAGACTATCTTTTTTTCTTTAAACATCCAGTACGTGCTCCACACCGTGCTCCCCCTCTTATCACCTCACTGTGTATGCCCCATCGGACTTTTTCCGTCGGAAATTCAGACGGACTTAGATAGAGAAAATGTTCTTTATTTTTCCGACTAACAAATTACTATGCTGTTTCGATGAGATTAGCAGAAGGAGCCCAAAGGGTGGCGCACTGGCTATTGCACTTCCTTTTTCTAGTCCCATCGTACGTGTTGTACGTCGCCGCATTCTTGATGGTCGGTCTTTGGTGTGACCGTGTGTATGCAAGACAGCTTGAGCGGAATTCCCTCGGAATTTTCCGTCAGAGAAACCTTCAAAGTTTATTCCGACGGCATAACTATCATAAGCTGGTCCTTTTTGCCGACTATCTTTTAATGTTCACCTGCTTTGGGAACCTCAGCAATTTTTAAATACAGTGGAACCTTGGATTACGAGCATAATCCGTTCCAGGAGAATGCTTGTAATCCAAAGCACTCGCATATCAAAGTGATTTTCCCCATAGAAGTCAATGGAAACGAAGATAATTTGTTCCGCATTGACTTCTATTACATGCAATACCACATGTGGCCAAAGGTGGGGGGGGCAGCGGAGAGCCATGGAAATACTCGGGGACAGCTCGACTGAACTCGGAAAGGCTCGGAAACACTCGGGAACTGAGTATTTCCAAGTCATTACAAGTATTTCCGAACTGCTCCGAACCGTTCCGAGTGTCCCCGGAGCCCCCGCACCTCTGGCCAAATGTGGTACTGCACCACCCATTAGCTTGAATTCTGCTTGTTTTGCGAGACAGGACCAAGTCAGAATTAAAAAAAAAATAAGTTGCTTGTCTTTCAAAACGCTTGTTAACCGCATTACTCGTAAACCAAGGTTCCACTGTAAATGCTTCCAAATTTGAAATTTTAAAGATAGCATAGTTCTACCTGAAATATTATCAATCTGCTTTAGCACTCCTTATGATGCAGTTCTAAAATTATGCAGTGAGATATACTGTAGAAAATTCAATGGCACATAATACACACCTCAATATATTCGTGTGTGAATTTCTCCTCAAATTCTCGACTGGCTCCAAAGTCCAACAGCATAACCTAGAACATGAAAGCCTGTTATTAAAGAGGAACTCTAGACTCGTGTTTGTTTGGTTATACATCAGCAAATGAGCTGCCAAGTGTAAGACAAATAGATGTTCTGTCCATAGGCGTGCGCACGGGGTGTGCCAGGAGATTCGCTGTAAGATGCTGCAAGAGACTGTATAGGGAGTTGCCTGTGAGACAGTTTCCCATTGAGCAGTCAGGGAGGCATGTTAGAGCCACTTAGTGCTTTAAACTGTAATGTAATGTCACTGATGCAGATAGGAGCTGTCAAAACTCGGGGGTGGGCGGGACCAAACAGCTAGCCTATCAAACACGCTGATGTCGAGGGCAAGAGCGGGCAGCTCCGTGTATGTGGCTCTGCCCCCTTTCTATGAGCTATTAAATACCAGCCCGCCCAGCCCCTATTCCTTTGGCTGGTGTTTGATAGCTGATAGAAAGGGGCGGAGCCACATACACGGAGCGGCCCGCCCAGCCCCTATCCCATTGGCTTATGTTTGAAAGGCTAGCTGTTCGGTCCCACCCACCCCCAACATCAGCTCCAAATTCTGACAGCTCCTCTCTGCAAGCAGTGATATTACATTACAGTTTTTGAGCAGCTCTTACATGCCTAGCTGACTGCTCAATGGTAAACTTCATAGATCAGTGCCAATTGGTGCCACCTATCAGTGCCGCCATTTAGTGCCACCTGTCAGTCCCATCAGTGCCACCTGTCAGTGCCAATCAGTGCCCACCAGTTCTGTCAGTGCCCATCAGTGCCACATGTCAGTGCCAATCAGTGCCCCCCAGTGCCACATGTCAGTGCCCACCAGTGCCACATGCCAGTGCCCACCAGTGCCACATGCCAGTGCCAATCATTGCTCATCAGTGCCACCTGTCAGTGCCAATCAGTGCCCACCAGTGCCACCTGTCAGTGCCCAACAGTGCCACCTGTCAGTGCCAACCAATGCCACCTATCAGACAATTCGCGCCACCTGTCAGTGTCAATCAGTGCTGCCAGTCAGTGCCAACCAATGCCAACTATCAGTGCCAATCAATGCCCAACAGTGCTTCCAATCAGTGCCACCTATCAGTGCCACCTATCAGTGCTGCCCATCAGTGCTGCCCATCAGTGCTGCCCATCAGTGCTGCCTATCAGTGCCAACCAATGCCATAAATCAGTGCCCATCAGTGCTGCCTATCAGTGCCACCTATCAGTATTCATCAGTGCTGCCAATCAATGTTGCCTAGCAGTGCCATCCATCAGTGCCCATCAGTGCTGCCTATCGGTGCAGCATATCAGTGCCCAGTGCTGCCTATCAATGCCCATCAGTGCCACCTATCAGTGCTGCCCATCAGTGCTGCCTATCAGTGCCAATCAGTGCCACCATGCAGTGCCTATCAGTGCTGCCAACCAGTACCGCCTATCAGTGCCCATCAGTGCTGCCTATCAGTGCCCATAAGTGCTGCTAATCAGTGTCACCTATCAGTACGGGCTATCAGTGCTGCCTATTAGTGCCTATGAGTGCTGCCTATCAGTGCTTCCAATCAGTGCCCATCAGTGCAGGGATGGGGTGATGAACTCAGCAGACAGGCACATTGTCCATGGGGTGCTGGCCTGGTGGGGCACAACTGAAATCTGTTGATGTTTATTATTTCCACATGCCGATCTTTAGTATAATAGGTAATCACCACACTACTATTTACAATAAACTACTGGAGGTAAAATAAAAAAAAAAGTGTAATTGAAAGGGCTGCCGCTAAGCACTGTTATATGTTCCCACACCACAAAAAACAAAGTGCAGCGCTAACTTACTAATCAATAACTTAACAATTGTGAAACCCTCTAATGTATGGAAATCTCAATAAACGTCAATATTACCACAATACCGGTGATATGTAACGTTACATATAATACACATCAAACTTAAAAAATGAAACTTAGCAGGGATGGTGGAAACCCCTCCTATAGATATTTGCCATACAGATTAACTTCAAGTGCAATAATTCCAGTGATATGTGATTTCACATGTAATACACATCAAAATTAGAATAATGCCCCGTACACACGGTCGGATTTTCCGATGGAAAATGTCCGATCGGAGCGTGTTGTCGGAAATTCCAACCGTGTGTGGACTCCATCGGACATTTTCCATCTGATTTTCCGACACACAAAGTTTGAGAGCAGGATATAAAATTTTCCGACAACAAAATCCGTTGTCGGAAATTCCGATCGTGTGCACACAAATCCGACGGACAAAGTGCCACGCATGCTCAGAATAAATAAAGAGATGAAAGCTATTGGCCACTGCCCCGTTTATAGTCCCGACGTACGTGTTTTACGTCACCGCGTTCAGAACGATCGGATTTTCCGACAACTTTGTGTGACCATGTGTATGCAAGACAAGTTTGAGCCAACATCCGTCTGAAAAAATCCTAGGATTTTGTTGTGGGAATGTCTGACCGTGTGTACGGGGCATCAGACTTTTTTAGGGATGGGACTTAGCAGGGATGGTGGAAACCCCTTCTATAGATATTGGCTATACAGATTAACCTCAAGTGCAACAACTTTTTCTCTACCGCCAAAATGCTGTAAACATCATTTTCGCCTGATATGTTTTGGCTGGTGCATCTCTAGTTTGTAGACACTATAACTTTAGCGCAAACCAATGAATATATGCTTATTGGGGTTTTTTTATCAAAAATATTTAGCAGAATACATATTGCCCTAAAATTATGAATAAATTAGAGGTTTTCAATTTTTTTATTGGATATGTTTTATAGCAGAAAGTAACAGTATGCATTTGTCTCAGGACAAGTTTCCTTTAAATTAAATTTAGATGGATTTCAGTTACGGTAATGGTAATATGAATGCATGAAAGAAAAGCCTTCATCCTGAGGCATGGCCACCTCTAGGCAGGAGAATCAGGTTGAAGGCAAGCTCTGTGTGAGGCCGAGGTACTGACTGCCTGCTCAGGAATGGTCACACCAATGATTCAGAATTATCAAAGAAGCACCGGAGGTCCTAAGCCAATGGGAATCATTATCAAAGAAGCACCGGAGGTCCTAAGCCAATGGGAATCATTATCAAAGAAGCACCGGGGTTCCTAAGCCAATGGGAATCATTATCAAAGAAGCACCGGGGTTCCTAAGCCAATGGGAATCATTATCAAAGAAGCACTGGGGGTCCCAGGCCAATGGGAATCATTATCAAAGAAGCACCGGAGGTCCTAAGCCAATGGGAATCATTATCAAAGAAGCACCGGGGTTCCTAAGCCAATGGGAATCATTATCAAAGAAGCACCGGGGTTCCTAAGCCAATGGGAATCATTATCAAAGAAGCACCGGGGTTCCTAAGCCAATGGGAATCATTATCAAAGAAGCACCGGGGTTCCTAAGCCAATAGGAATCATTATCAAAGAAGCACCGGGGTTCCTAAGCCAATGGGAATCATTATCAAAGAAGCACTGGGGTTCCTAAGCCAATGGGAATCCATTCCAGTGAATGGGTATTTCGGCGCTTTAACTGGTCTTTGTTTTATGGGAGCAGAAAGGGTGACGATCCGTTATTGGCAAGCCTTCTATCAATTTTTGAGACAGATTGTGTTTCAGGTATTTTTCTGCTTAGAATACACTCACCGGCCATTTTATTAGGTACACCTGTTCAATTGCTTGGTAACACAAATTGCTAATCAGCCAATCACATGGCAGCAACTCAATGCATTTGGGCATCTAGATGTGGTGAAGAGGACTTGCTGAAGTTCAAACCGAGCATCAGAATAGGGAAGAAAGGGGATTTAAGTGACTTTGAACGTGGCATGGTTGTTGGTGCCAGATGGGCTGGTTTCAGTATTTCAAAAACTGCTGATCTATTGGGATTTTCACACACAGCCATCTCTATGGTTTACAGAGAATGATCCAAAAAAGAGAAAATATCAGGTGAGCGGCAGTTGTGTGAACAAAAATGCCTTGTTGATGTCAGAGGTCAGAGGAGAATAGGCAGACTGGTTCCAGATGATAGAAAAGCAACAGTAACAGATGGGCTACAGCAGCAGAAGACCACTCCGGGTGCCACTCCAGTTAGCTAAGAACAGGAAACTGAGGCTACAATTTGCACAGGCTCACCAAAATTGGACAGTAGAAGATTGGAAAAATGTTGCCTGGTCTGATGAGTCTCGATTTCAGCTGCGACATTCAGATGGTAGGGTCAGAATTTGGCATAAACAAAATGAAAGCATCAATCCATCCTGCCTTGTATCAATGGTTCAGGCTGGTGGTGGTGTAATGGTGTGGGGGATATTTTCTTGGCACACTTTGGGTCCCTTAGTACCAACTGAACATTGTTTAAATGTCACGGCCTACCTGAGTATTGTTGCTGACCATGTCCATCCCTTTATGACTACAGTGTCCCCATCTTCTGATGGCTCCTTCCAGCAGGATAATGCACCATGTCACAAAGATCAAATCATCTCACCACTGGACAATGAGGTCTCTGTACTCCAATGGCCTCCACAGTCACCAGATCTCAACCAATAGAGCACCTTTGGGATGTGGTGGAACGGGATATTCCCATCATGGATGTGCAGCCAACAAATCTGCAGCAATTGCGTGATGCTATCATGTCAATATGGACCAAAATCTCTGAGGAATGTTTCCAACACCTTGTTGAATCTATACCACGAAGAATGAAGGCCGTTCTGAAGGCAAAAGGGGGCCCAACCCAGTACTAGCAAGGTGTACCTAATAAAGTGTCCGGTGAGTGTATATTTAATTTTATTACACAGATAGCTGTGATTTGATGATTTGAGGTTTTGGTAGTAGCTTACAGTTTGAAGAGTAAACATTTAGGCTCTGAAGCGGTCATCCTGATTAGTAATGAAGGCTTTGGAGTGGTCATCCTTATCCTGGCTTTACTACCTAGTGAGACACCAACCTCGGACAAGCAAGCAACTTGGGAAGTCTGAAAGTGCCATCCTGCATTTGTCGGGCCATTCACATTTCTGCTTGTCATTACATATTTTGTGCAATATGTGATGGATGTTCCTGCTTAAAGTGGAGCTATGGGCAAAATTAAAAAAATGACATATGATACAATCTGTCATTAGCGTTAGCAAAGTCCGTTTTTCTTTTATCCAAGTCCCTGTACCATAGTAAGAGACAAACCAAAAAATGAAAGCATAGCTACACCCCCCTATCCTAGCTTAGGCATTGATCAGCAGTTCCCATGGTGCCTGTGGGCAGCTGAGAGTAATGCCAAAGTCTGGCTACCAGGAAAGATGTGGACCTAGGGGGTGGAGACTTCTTGCCACCCAAAACTCTACAAAGCTAAAAAGGCTACAGCACCCTAAACAGAACTCCTTAAGATTCTGCAAAACAAAAAGTTTGTTTTTTTTTAACATCAGCCATACAGTGCATCCTGAAAGTATTCACAGTGCTTCACTTTTTCCACATTATATTATATTACAGCCTTATTCCAAATTGGATTCGATTCATAATTTTCCTCAAAATTCGACAAAATACCCCATAATGACAACATGAATGAAGTTTGTTTGAAATCTTTGCAAATTTATTACTTTTTAACAAAAAAAAAAAAAAAATCCCATGTACATAAGTATCACAGCCTTTGCCCAATACTTTATTGAAGCACCTTTGGCACCAATTACAGCCTCAAGTCTTTTTGAGTATGATACTACAAGCTTGGCACACCTATTTTTGGGCAGTTTCTCCCATTTTTCTTTGCAGGACCTCTCAAGCACCATCAGGTTGGATGGGGAGCGTTGATGCACAGCCATTTTCAGATCTTTCCAGAGATGTTCAATCGGGTTCAAGTCTGGGCTGTGGCTGGGTCACTCAAGGACATTCACAGGGTTGTCCCATAGCCACACTTTGTTATCCTAGGTGTGTGCTTAGGGTCGTTGTCCTGTTCAAGCCAAACCCGAACACTTTTGCGGCGCACAGCAATTTTTTTGTAGTACATGCTATATGATTGTAAAATACCTTGGGTTACCCAAAGAGAGTAGTAATGAGGTGTGCTACAGTGAACAGTGGCTGTGGCCCGATAGCATTAACAGTGGGGGGGGGGGGGGACTTAAAGGGGCATAGTTAAATAAAACAAAAGCATTAGTGTACCCATAAAATATGATTCGATTAATAAAAGAAATGTCAGTTAAAATATGAAAATAGCCTACCTTAAAAGCGGACACTGTCAGCCAGTAGGGCAGAGGACGGTGTCAGTAGGGCAGTGGACGGTGTCAGTAGGGCAGTGGACGGTGTCAGTAGAGCAGAGGACGGTGTCAGTAGAGCAGAGGACGGTGTCAGTAGGGCAGTGGACGGTGTCAGTAGGGCAGTGGACGGTGTCACCCGGTGAGAACTGTATATATGGATGGTGTATAGGGGGGTGGAGAACAGTATATATGGGGGTGGACTGTATATATGGATGGTGTATGGGGAGAGGACTGTATATATGGGGACTGTGTATATGGGGGGGCTGTATATATGGATGGTGTATTGGGGGAGGACTATATATATTAGGGGGACTGTATATATGGGGGGACTGTATATATGGATGGTGTATGGGGGGGGGACTGTATATATGGGGGGGGGGCTGTATATATGGATGGTGTATGGGGGGGGGGGGAGGACTGTATAATGGGGGGGAACGGTGTATATGGATGGTGTATGAGGAGTGGAGAGAGAACTATATGGATGGATGGTATATAGTGTATGGTGGGGGGAGGGGGGTGTACGTATGTATGTTTGTATAGTGTATCTTGGGGGGAGGGGGTGTATGTAAATATGTATGTATAGTGTATGGTGGGGGATGTATGTATGTATGTATGTATATAGTGTATGGTGGGGGGAGGGGGTGTATGTATATATGTTTGTATAGTGTATGGTGGGGGGGGGTGTATTTATATATGTATGTATCGTGTACGGTGGGGGAGGGGGGTGTATATATGTATGTATCGTGTATGGTGGGGGGAGGGGGGGTGTATGTATAGTGTATGGTGGGGGGAGGGGGTGTATGTATGTATGTACAGTGTATGGTGGGGGAGGGGGTGTATGTATGTATGTATGTATAGTGTATGGTGGGGGGAGGGGGGGTGTATGTATAGTGTGTGGTGGGGGGAGGGGGTGTAAATACAGTATGTATGTATATTGTATGGTGGGGGGAGGGGGGTGTATGTATAGTGTATGGTGGGGGGAGGGGGTGTATGTACGTATGTATAGTGTATGGTGGGGGCCAGGGGGGGTGCATGTATGTATAATGTATGGTGGGGGGAGGGGGGTGTATATATGTATGTATAGTGTATAGTGGGGGGAAGGGGGGTGTATGTATATTGTATGGTGGGGGGAGGGGTGGGTGTATGGTGGGGAGAGGGGGTGTATGTATGTATGTATGTATAGTGTACGGTGGGGGGGGAGGGGTGTATGTATGTATAGTGTACGGTGGGGGGAGGGGTGTATGTATGTATAGTGTATGGTGGGGGGAGGGGGTGTATGTATGTATAGTGTATGGTGGGGGGAGGGGGTGTATGTATGTATAGTGTATGGTGGGGGGAGGGGGTGTATATATGTATGTATAGTGTATGGTGGGGGGTGTATGTATAGTGTATGGTGGGGGGGGGGAGGGGGTGTATGTATGTATAGTGTATGGTGGGGGGAGGGGGGGTGCATGTATGTATAGTGTATGGTGGGGGGAGGGGGTGTATATACAGTATGTATGTTCAGTGTATGGTGGGGGGAGGGGTGTATATATGTATGTATAGTGTATGGTGGGGGGAGGGGGTGTATATATGTATGTATGTATGTATAGTGTATGGTGGGGGGTGAATGTATAGTGTATGGTGGGGGGGAGGGGGTGTATGTATATATGTATGTATAGTGTATGGTGGGGGGAGGGGGGGTGCATGTATGTATAGTGTATGGTGGGGGGAGGGGGGGTGCATGTATGTATAGTGTATGGTGGGGGGAGGGGGTGTATATACAGTATGTATGTATATATGTATGTATAGTGTATGGTGGGGGGTGTATGTATAGTGTATGGTGGGGGGGAGGGGGTGTATGTATGTATAGTGTATGGTGGGGGGAGGGGGGGTGCATGTATGTATAGTGTATGGTGGGGGGAGGGGGTGTATATACAGTATGTATGTATAGTGGGGAGAGGGGGTGTATATACAGTATGTATGTAGAGTGTATGGTGGGGGGAGGGGGGGGTGTATGTATAGTGTATGGTGGGGGGAGGGGGTGTATGTATGTGTGTATGGTGGGGGGGAGAGGTGAGTATACTTTGAAATCCTGACATGGATGGTAAAAACTTACCTTACAAGCTGGGCTCCAGTCCCAGCGCGATCTGTGCACACATTCCAGCAGGGAATGGGGAGGCTCCGCCCACCTCCTTGTCCCTCCTGCTGGCAGCCAGAGGATTGGAGGAGAGCACCCGGCCGGTAACATGGAGGCTCCGCCTCTGTGTCCCGACTCCGTCACTCAGACAGGAGCAGAAATCAAGCAGCACTAAGGCAGTGCTACCGACCCGAACTCCACGGCCGCACTGATGACACAGCTTCAGCACAGGGAGCCACGGGTCTAAAATGAATAATGTGCCCGGGTCTCAGGCAGGCAGAGACCCGGGCACATGTTTCAAAACCCGTACTGTCCGGGTGAATCCCAGACAGGTGGCAACCCTAGTTAGAAGATGAACTTTCACCCCAGTCTGAGTTCCAGAGCGCTCTGGAGCAGGTTTTCAACAAGGATGTCTCTGTACATTGCTGTATTCATCTTTCCCTCCATCCTGACCAGTTGCTCAGTTCCTGCCACTGAAAAAACATCCCCACAGCATGATGCTGCCACCACCATGCTTCACTGTAGGGATGGTATTGGCCAGGTGATGAGCAGTGCCTGATTTCCTCCAGACATGACACTTTCCAAAGAGTTCAATCTTTGTTTAATCAGACCAGAGAATTTTGTTTCTCATGGTCTGAGAGTCCTTCAGGTGCCTTTTGGCAAACTCTAGGCAAGCGGTCATGTGCCTTTTACAGAGGAGTGGCTTCCGTCTGGCCACTCTACCATACAGGCCTGATTGGTGGAGTGCTGCATAGATGGTTGTTCTTCTGGAAGGTTCTCCTCTCTCCACAGAGAAACACTGGAGCTCCGTCAAAGTGACCATCGGAGTCTCGGTCACCTCCCTGACTAAGGCCCTTCTCCCCTGATTGCTCAGTTTGGTCAGGCGGCCTGATCTAGGAGGATTTCTGGTGGTTCCAAACTTCTTCCATTTACAGATGATGGAGGCCACTGTGCTCAGTGGGACCTTCAATGCTGCAGAAATTTTTCTGTACCCTTCCAAAGATCTGTGCCTCAAAATAATCCTGTCTCTGAGGTCTACAGACAATTCTTGAGACTTCACGGCTTGGTTTGTGCTCTGACATGCACTGTTAACTATGGGACCTTATATAGGCAGGTGTGTGCCTTTCCAAATCACATCCAATCAGCTGAATTTACCACATGTGGACTTCTATCAAGTTGTAGAAACATCTCAAGGATGATCAGGATGCACCTGAGATAAATTTTGAGTGTCATGGCAAAGGCTGTGAATATGTACATGGAATTATTTTTTGTTTTTAATATATTTGCAAAGACTTCAAACAAACTTCTTTCACATTGTTATTATGGGGTATTGTTTGTAGAATTTTGAGGAAAATAATGAATTTAACCAATTTTGGAATAAGGCTGTAACATAACAAAATGTGGAAAAAGTGAAGCGCTGTGAATACTTTCCGGATGCACTGTATACCCTGAAGCCCTTCACCAGATGTCCACAATCCTGCCTGCCAGTGCCTGACATTATAATCTATTGTGTTATAAACATGCACACACAATAAATGATGTAACTGGCTAAGGAGGGGTCACTGTAATGTAGCTGACATGGTCAACAGGTACTGATAAATAGAAAATCCCTGTGTGTGCAGAATGTCAACTGAGTGTATTAGTTGTTGATCAACCTAACTACTAAGATCCTCTTTTCCATTCTAACACCCCTTGCATGAGTAGCAAATAAAGAATTATAGGGCGTACACACGGTCGGACTTTGTTCGGACATTCCGACAACAAAATCCTAGGATTTTTTCCGACGGATGTTGGCTCAAACTTGTTTTGTCTACACACGGTCGCACAAAGTTGTCGGAAAAGCCGATCGTTCTAAACGCGGTGACGTAAAACACGTACGTCGGGACTATAAACGGGGCAGTGGCCAATAGCTTTCATCTCTTTATTTATTCTGAGCATGCGTGGCACTTTGTCCGTCGGATTTGTGTACACACGATCAGAATTTCCGACAACGGATTTTGTTGTCGGAAAATTTTATCCCCTGCTCTCCAACTTTGTGTGTCTGAAAATCCGATGGAAAATGTCCGATGGAGCCCACACACGGTCGGAATTTCCGACAACACGCTCCGATCGGACATTTTCCATCGGAAAATCCGACCGTGTGTACGGGGCATTAGACTTACCTGAATCTTTTGCCGCACTCAGCTTCCCGCAGGTAGTCCCACTCCGAGGACAGCTCTTTCTGCAGGACCTGAACACTGTTCTCAGGAAACACACCTGGGCATAGATCAGACTGATTTTACCTGACTGCTTACTATTATGTGACAAAGCAAGCTATGCTGGCTCTAAATGGCTGCAACTTATTTGGTTTTAAATCCCAAACACTTTTTACCTTAATTTCCTTCCTTTTTTTTTATGAAACCCAAACTTTTTATTTTAATGCAGAGAATAGATGAAGGTAAAAAACCTTCAGCCTCTACAACCACTTTAAAATGGTTTTCACCAGAGTTACACTTTACCACTTACCTCTAGATCAGGGGTCTGCAAACTTTCTAAACAAAAAGGGCCACTTTACTGTCCTTCAGACTTTAGGGGAGCTGGACTATGTCCAGTGGGAGTAGAAAATGTGTTGATGTCCAGTGGGAGTAAACAATGCCCCATTGTTGGTGTCAGTGAAAGGAATAGTTCCCCAGTGTTGGTGTCAGTGAAAGGAATAGTTCCCCAGTATTGGTGTCAGTGAAAGGAACAGTGGCCCATCGTTCGTATGAATGGAAAGAATATTGCCCCATCCTTGATGTCAACAGAGCAAATTGTGCTCCATTGTTGGCATCAGTGAGAGGAATAATGGCCCATTGTTGGTGTCAGTGGGAGGAATAGTGGCCCATTGTTAGTATGAATGAAAGGAATAGTGCTCCATCCTTGATGTCAACTGGGTGAATTGTGCCCCATTGTTGGTATCGGTGGGAGGAATTGCGCCCTTTTTATGGTGTTACTGGGAGGAATAATGCCCCATTGCTGGTGTCAGTGACAGGAATTATGCCCCATTGTTGATGTCAGTGGAAGGAATAGTGCCCCATTGTTAGTATGAATGAAAAGAATAGTGCCCCATCCTTGATGTCAATGGGATGAATTGTGCCCCATTATTGGTATCAGTGGGAGGAATTGTGCCCGTTTGATTGTGTTACTGGGAGGAATTATGCCCCATTGTTGGTGTCAGTGAATGGACTAGTACCCCAAGGACCGGATAAAGGCAAGGAAAGGGCCACATCTGCCCCCCCAGGCTGCAGTTTGGAGACCAGATCACAATAGTACATCCTTACTCATATGCTGTGTTTATGTAGACAGAACATTTGGGTTTATTCAAGACAAAAGAAATCAGGTTGCTCACATTGTGCAATACCTACACATTCCTCCTGGTTTCATCCCTTTGCCCTAATACTACACGTACTGATACAAATACAATAAAGTCATTACAGAACAGAACAGAAAGGTGAGAACTTACTAAAACTTGAGCAGACAGAATCTAGAGCAGCTGTGCATAGTAACCAATCAGCTTCTATTTACATCTTATTCAGTTAAACTTTGAAAATAAAAGATAGAAGTAGATCGGCTGCTATGCACAGCTCCTCTCCTCTTGGCAAATCTCCCCCAAAGATATTTGAAGTAATTTCTCTAAGGCTACTTTCAGACTGGGGCATTGTGGGCGTCAGCGGTAAAGCGGCGCTATATTTAGCGCCGCTTTACCATCGTTTTAGCGGCGCTATTCGCCCGCTAGCAGGGCTGTTTTAACCCCCGCTATCGGCCAAAGAAGGGTTAAAACCACTAGCAAAGCGCCGCTTTGCCGGCAGGTTTGCGGCACTGCCCTATTGTTTTCAATGGGTAAGGGCGCTTTAGGAGCGGTTAATACACTGCTCCTATAGTGCTGCAAACATACGGCTTGCAGGACTTTTTTGACCGTCCTGCAAGCGCACCGCTCCAGTGTGAAAGCCCTCACAGAAGAGGCGCTTTACAGGTGCTATTTTTAGTGCTGTAGCGCCGGTAAAGTGACTCAGTGTAAAAGTAGCCTGAGACCCCTTTCACACTGGGGCGCTTTGCAGGCACTACAGCGCTAAAAATAAAAATAGCGCCTGCAAAGCGCCCTGAAACAGCTGTGTCTCCAATGTAAAAGCCCCGAGAGCGGTGCGCTGGCAGGACGCTGAAAAAAGTCCTCCTAGCTGCATCTTTGGAGCGGTGAAAGAGTGGTGTATACACTGCTCCTGCCCATTGAGATCAATGGGGCAGCACGGCTGTACCGCCGGTATAGCGCTGCTGCAGCAGCGCTTTGTGGGCGGTTTTAACCCTTTTTCAGCTGCTAGCGGGGGTTAAAACTGCCCCGCTAACGGCCGAATACCGCTGCTAGAACGACGGTATAGCGGCGCTAAATATAGCGCCATTTTACCGCCGACGGCGTCCCAGTGTGAAAGGGGCCTTAAAGTATGCTTTTCTAGGTAAAATGGTTTTGCTGTAATCGGGGCACTATGTGGCACAGTGACAGCCATAGAAGACACACATGATATATGATATTTACTCACTAACAGCAATTATTATATAAAATCTTGTATGTTGTTTTTTAGGGTTTCAACTGAAGGATGTACCACTTGTTACTCGGTTGTGTAATGCCATTACATTGTAACTCTTACCATCAGGCAGAACGAGGCTCATCTTGAGGACAGACAGCAGATTGTCCACATCACTCTTGATGCTCTGAGCAATTCCCGGATACTGAATGGGGAGATGATGGGAAAGGGAACATGAGCTGTAGAATAGATAGATAGATATAGTACAAAGAACTACATTCACATGGTGTACTTTAACTAGCACATGGAATAATATGTACAATGGATTTTATGTCTGAAATTAACCACTTCAGCCCCGGAAAGTTTTTACCCCCTTAATGACCAGGCCATTTTTTGCGATATTGCACCGAGTTGCTTTAACTGACAATTGTCGTGTGACGCTGTACCCAAACAAAACTGATGTCCTTTTTTCTAACAAATAGAGCTTTCTTTTGATGGTATTTGATCACTTTTGCGGTTTTTATTTTTTGGGCTATCAACAAAAAAAAAAAAGACTGACAATTTTGAAAAAAAAACAATATTTTTTACTTTTTTGCTATAAAACATATCCAATAAAAAAAATGTAAAAAATCAAATGTATTCATCAGTTGAGGACGATATGTATTCTGCGACATATTTTTGGTGAAATTTTAAATTACAATTTTTCTCTATTTTCTTTTCTTCCTTATTTTCTTTTCCTTCCTTTTTTTTTTCTTTTCTTCCCTCTATATTTTTTTCAATGAGAGTGGACCATTTAACCTCTTCAGCTCCGGAAAGGTTTCCCTCCCTTCATGACCAGGCCATTCTTTGCGATACGGCACTGCGTTACTTTAACTGACAGTGACGCTGTACCCAAATAAAATTAGCTTTCTTTTGGTGGTATTTGATCATCTGTGCAGTTTTTATTTTTTTGCACTATAAACAAAAAAAGACTGACAATTTGGAAAAAAACAAACAAATATTTTTTACTTTCTGCTAGAAAAACATATCCAATAAAATGTAAAAAATCTAATATCTTCATCAATTTAGGCCAATATGTATTCTGCTACATATTTTTGGTAAAAAAAAAACAATAAGTGTATATTGATTGGCTAGCGCAAAAGTTATACCATCTACAAACTATGCAACAAAACAGAAATGTTCTCCTTTTCTGTTTTGTTGCATATTTCAGGGATGGAGGTGTCACCAGACCTTCCTCTTTTATCTATAAACTCTGGGATATTTTTATGGCATTTTTATGTTTACTAGTAATGGTGGCGATCAGCGATTTTTAGTGGGACTGCGACATTGCAGCGAACAAATTGGACACTAAGTGACACTTTTTGGAGACACTAAGTGACACTAATACAATGATTAGTGCTAAAAAAAATGCACTGTCACTGTATAAATGACACTGGCAGGAAAGGGGTTAACATCAGGGGCGATCAAAGGGTTAAGTATGCTCCTAGGGAATGCTTTCTAACTGTGGGGGGGGGGGGGTGGACTGACTAGAAGAAGAGAGACATTGGTGTCCCTGATTAGCAGGAACACAAGATCTCTCTCTCCCTCTGTGACAGAAAAGCGGTCTGCCTTGTTTACATAGGCAGACTGCCATTCTGTCTCTTCTACGAATGATCGGCGGGTCCTGGCAGACATCGCAAATCGCCGGACCTGCTGACTGGCTCCTACTGTGTCCAATCACAGCAGGAGCACGGCTCCAGAACCGACAAAAGGAAACAAGTACAGGTATGTTCTGTCATGCAGCCGGGCCGCCCTGCCGCAGAATATGTGTGGTGGGTGGTCCAGAATCGCGTAAAGGATAAGTCCAGCCTAACACTGAAATCACTACATTTACAGACATCCACGATCAAACATTATTCTATCTAGCCCTGTAAAGAAGAAATCAGTATACATACCTTTTCTGAAACTGATCCGACCCGATCCCACGCTGAGCTGTCAGCCGCGGCTTCACTGTGGAGGTGGATGCCGAGGACACAGCCAACAACGGAAGCCCAATAGTAAGTCTATGGGCGACGCCACTCCTCATTAATTTCCCAGCCGTTGTCGGCCGTCTCATCTGCAGAGCTTCCACCGCTGGAGACCGGACCAGAGCGGCTTCATTAAACGTATTTCTTCTTTACAGGGCTGGATAAGTTAGTGTTAGATTGTGGATGTCTGTAGATGTAGTGATTTTAGTGTTAGGGCGGACTTCCACTTTAAAGCAGAGCTCTGTGTAAGTATAAAAACACACATTAGTCCAGTTACATAGACATAAACTTTAAAAATAGATAAATAAATAAAAAAGATACTGTAAGATCCGGCTAACATAACCACTTATTTTCTGTCTTTATATTATCTTCCCAAAAAGGTACTGCAGAAATTATACTGGTAGCCAAAGATTGTAGCAATCAGGTTCTACTGACTTATAGAGTGAACCAACAGGGCAACCTAGGCAGGATCCATGGGCCCGAGGTATGTCCAGGGGACAGCTACAACCTTCAAGCTCCTGAATTAAACCAGGCGGATAACAAAGTTTGTTAAATTTACTATACAGATGTCTGTCACCTCAAAAAGAAGGATTTGTTTGTAGGATGTTGGTTTCTAATGGGGTAGGCTATACCAGGCAAAGGCAGACTGACAAAGGCAGTTTCTATGTACCTTTTGCAATTCTTATCAATACCAACTGAAGAGATTTGGGGGGGGGGGGGAGCAATGTTGCTACTGTGCTTGCGACCCCATTCTGCCTTAGGGCCGGTTCCCACTAGTGCGATGTCTGAGATCGGATATGATTCACACCGCACTGCAGTGCAAATCACACGCGATCTCTGTGAGATGCGATTTCAGCCATACTGACAGTATGGCTGAATTTGCATCAAACTCGCACAGGACCCTTTTTTTGGTCCGCAGCAGAATCGGATTGCATGGGTGTTCACACTCATGCGATCCGATTCATGTCCGAGTTTGCAGATCGCATTGCGATATGCAAACTGATCTGGGGGTGTCATTAACTTTTCATTGACACTCCCAGCAGTCCGCATAGGGCAGTGTGAACTGCTGCCAAGAGACATGCGATGCGGGAACACGCAGTGGATTCGCAGGGTTCCCGCTTCGCAGCAGTGGTGACCGGCCCTTAAAGTGTTACTAAACCCACAAGTCAGTCTGTATATGAGGTAAAGCATGCTTGTTATACTCACTGTGGAACCTAAGTGGTTAATTCTCTGCATTGTGTAAAAAGGCTGTTTGATCCTGTATGCACAGATCCTCCTCTTCTTCCACTGAATTCAAAACAGGTTCGGATAAGACATAGTAACTGGAGTCAGGCTGCACATGCTCAGTTTGGTGTGTATTGCTAGAGAGTTTTTTTTTTTCCTTGGGAGAGTGCATGTGATCAGCACAGGGCCAATCAGCACTGTGCAGACAGAGAGTCAGGGGTCTTGCAGATTCATAGGACAAACTTGGGAAAATTAAAACTCCTCCTATAAGCTTTAACTAGGCACTGATAGCAGTCACAAAGCTGCTATGTACGGCTGATAAGAAAAGGTATTTAGCAATTTATATTAACTGAAATAATTTCATTTCTATGTTCTATGTACTGTGGGAGACCAGAGTACTGGGTTTAGTAACACTTTAATCTATCTTAGTATACTACCAGGGCTTGACAAATCCTAGGTGCAGGTCACCATGGCGACAAGCAAAGGCTTTCTGGCTGCCACCCAAATGCTCCACACACCCCGCACGTGGCTATCCTCCACCATGTATCCTGGGCTCCGCTTGCCCATCTGTGGGCCCGGGACCAGCATAGCAGGTGCCACCAAGTAGAGGGGAGGGGCCACACGTCTGTTCTCCTCCCCTTCTGGTTGCTGACCTGGAAGTGACGTGTGACAACACTTTTGGGTCCCCATTTACAGTTTCCTCGGCCATCAAGGCCTGGAGAGAATGTAATGCAGTGTGATGTGGAGCACAGGGGAGACATGTGGGGTCTTTTAGACCCTGGTTGTCTCATTAAAGAGAACCTGTCACCAATAGAAATATAAAAAAAGTTAAGTAGAAAAAACTGTTTCTTTTTTAATTGTAAAAAAAATGTAAAGTTACACCGTAGCACATAAAATGCCCCAAAAAATTGAGGCCCCCCCCCCACATGTAGGCACTTAAACGCAGGCATCGGGGCACCTACTCCTGAAAACATTGATTGCAATGCACGTTACATATCGTTGCGCACGTCGGAATGAGAGCAATGATTCTAGCCCCGGACCCCCTACGTAATGCTATACTGATGACCTAGGGGGCTTTCATATTTCATATATTACCTATGGAATATATAGGGTACTGAAATTTGATGCTATTTCAGAGGCGCATTTCAGAGGCGCATGCAAATTTGAGGTTTTTGACATGTTGGGTATCTATTTACTCGGTGCAATCTCAGTTTACTAAATAATTGGGTGATTTATTGCTGTAATATCTCTAGCGTATCAGCTTTCAGAAAATATATAATGTTTTGGGGGTTTAATGTAATCTTAAAGTGGTTATTACCCAAAGAGGTAGATTTACTGGCAGCCCTTCACCTGTATCTAGCAATAACAAACTCTGTAAGTGTTTTTTTAACACTTTGCATCTAAATACCTTTTTTCTGTTATCGTCACGCCGGTCACGTGACTCCCAGCTGCTCTGCTACTCCGATCCAGGGCTACAGCGGGAGGAGCCGAGATCTCCTTCTAACGTCAGCCAGGAGGTCACGTGACTGCCATGTTGGCAGCTCAGCCCCTCCCAGTGTAGCCCTGGATAGGAGTAGCAGAGTGGCCGAGAGTCACGTGACCGGCTTGAAGATAACAGAAAAAGGGTATTTAGAGGTAGAGTGTGTTATTGCTAGATACAGGAGAGGGGCTACCAGTGACATTTCCAAAACTTTTGTACTAATAGTGGCAGGGGAGGGCAGAGACAGTTCACACAGACACAGAGCTGACAGGCAGGGAGGGGAGGGGGGAGAGGAGAGAGTAGGACAGGAGTGCTGCGGATGATGGAGACACGTAAACTGACCCCGGTGTCAGGGCTCAGAAGAGGGCAGAACCAGGCAGGATCCACCAGGTTTTTTACAGCTTAGAGAGGGGCAGGTTAAATAGCACAAGCACTGTGCTGTTTAACCTGCTATAAGGAAACAGGATTTCTTTTTTTTTTAATCTTTTTTCTTTTTAGGGTTACAAACACTTTAAGGACTAAAATGATTTTTTTTTTTTAAACGTGTGCAAAAAAAAGCAAAACCGGCTCTGGCGGCGAAAGGGTTAAAGGATAAGTTCACTTTTTGGAACATTTTACATGTTCCACCCATAGGATTTGTTATATATTTAAAAAACTAACTTTAGCTGGCTCCTAGATTCAAAGCAAATTGGACAAGCCCTAAATCTTCATAGCCACCTCACGCCCATCCAGCAGCTTTGCGAGGTGTACCTGACCAATAGAGGCTGCTGCAAAGGGTCGCTCCTCAAAATATGCCAGTTTGTCTCTCCAGTCAGGGCCCAGTTCCTCCTCTAGGACTTTCTGTGAAAACAAAGGAATAAATAGGTCCCCATTATCCTTCTGGACAATATAACCTTAAAATTGACAGTAAATCTGGAATTGCGCCCACACTCACCGTCATCTGCCAGGCTGGCATATAATCTGTACTCTGTCTAACCCTCTCAAAAATCTTCTGCAGCTGTGGACTAATGAAACTATTATCTGCGGATCAAAACAGACACAAAAGTGATAAATATATGTTTTATTGACGCAAATATTCAAGAAGCAGCAAGAGAGGTTCAAAAAGAACAGAATAACAGAATGAATGAAAGAGCGCCAGGGAGATCCTTGCACTGCAGGTCCTCATGTGCGGCTTCCTTTCCAACAAAGAGAACACAAGGATGCACTAATCCCCTACCACTGATTAGTTCTCAACCAACATTTCTCATATACAACATGAGCAGCTATCCTGCATAGCCATATGCCTTATAACTAGCCTACATGGTAAGCCCCTCTTTATTATCATCTCTTACCCCTTTAAAAATGCTGTCTCTTTTTCAGGTCATATGGTTCATTTTTTACCTTCCTTTATTTTATGCATTTTTTTAGATTATTATTCATCACCTTTACCAGTCTTCTAAGCTTGTCTCTCAATCCATCTCCAGGCGATTCTGTCTTATCAACTAACCTGTTTTTAAAGCGTGGGTCTTTTTTGAGGCCTTGATGCCCTATTTATTTTATTTTACGTGCGGTCGTTGACCCCACTCATATCCTAAAAAATTGTGTGTCCTACACACACTTCAAGCTTGCATAGTCATTATACCTTCCTAATCCATAATATATTTGATTGCCAGGTCCTTTATATGCCCCCTGCAGACATAGATACGGTGCAGCTTTGCCTCTCCTCGGCTGGGGACCCCCCGCCGGGCCTCCCCCGGGTGTCTGGCTTTCAGGTATGTTCAGGATCCTGGGGCTTTGTTCGGTTACCTCCCCTTGTGAATTAGTCCAGCCATATGTCTATTTGTTTGTTTATATGATGTCTTTGTATTTTTATGCATAGATTCTTATATATTGCAACTAGCTCTCACCATTCCCTGAGGAAGCCAATGCTTTGGCGAAACATGTAGGAAACTGAGCTCTTGCTTTGAAGGCCGCCCACCCTTGGCCCACCCTACTGCACTGTGGTCATGTACAATACATATGTTAATCTCAGCTAATGATTTTATCGTCTCCTGTATGTATTTAATTTTGAATTTTGTGAAATAAAGTATTTTTTGTAATTTTATATCTGCTATCTTATCTTCATATCTCTTTTCTCTGGCACCGCGATAATCCCCTGTCCTCCCCATCTGATCAATCATTAATGTATTTTGGGATGAGGCGCTGTATCTAAATTAACCTATCTAGCCATATCTCCATTTTCCAACAAAGAGAACAATGAGTGCCACAATGGTAACATAATCAAACCTAACTCCAAATCTTATGAGGCTAGCAAGCAACAGTAGTAGTGCCTTAGATCAGCCTTTTTCAACCAGAGTGCCTTAGAGAAAATTGTATATAAGCCAGCAGGTGGATCAAGCCTGCCTTTTAGTTCCACAAAGCCACAGGTTTTCATTGCGCACCATTACACCATTTCAGTTGCCGGCATCCTAACAACCAATCAGTTGATAAGGCGGACGTCGGGCGCCTGCACAGATCCCTTGTTTTCTAATCCCGTCTCTCTCCGTCAGCACTGGGGTTACATTGGCTGAGTGAGGGAGAAAAACATAGGGGAAAAGAGAAACATTAGACTACTAGTCAGTACCAGTGTGCAAGGGTGTATTTGTTTTAGAAGAATAAATCAGTTGTAATGCCGGGTGTTTCCTATGTGTGTGGATGTTGCCTTGTTATGTAAAACTTTTAATTTTTTACACTTAGACCCCTTTCACACTGGGGCGGTAAAAATACCGCCTGCAAACCGCCCCAAAACAGCCTCCGCTGTTTGTTCAGTGTGAAAGCCCGAGGGCTTTCACACTGAAGCGGTGCGCTGGCAGGAGAAGAAAAAATCTCCTGCGAGCCGCATCTTTGGAGCGGTGAAGGAGCGGTGTATTCACCGCTCCTGCCCATTGAAATCAATTGGACAGTGTGGCTATACCGCGGCAATACTATACAAATGGTTTTAACCCTTTTTAGGCCGCCAGCGGGGGGTTAAAAACCGCACCGCTAGCGGCCGAATACCGCGGTAAAACAGCGCTAAAAATAGCGCTGTTTTACCGCTGACGCCCCCTACCGCCCCAGTGTGAAAGCAGCCTTATAGACTAATAAGGAACTTGCAACTCTCATTCAGAATCTGTCTGCAAATGCAATTAGTCTGCTGAAACAAACCACTATTTCTTCACACCACCAAAAGGTAGGAATCAGCTACAAGGTTTGTTGAAATCTTATAATGCACATTGATCACCCAGAGGAGGTAGCTTTTTTCTAAAGAAAAGTGGAGTTACTCTGGCGCTGTAAAAGGTCAACAATAGACGCCACTACTGAGAAAAGTTGCGCCACTTGCCCGCCTTCTCCTGCCCTCTCTGCAATTACTATTGCTGGTTTTACTACACACCCACAATGCATCCTGTTCTGTGAATGGGCAGAGGAGATCCTTTAATTGAACCGCTCCTTCTCTATCCATAGAAGACAATGCATTGTGGGAGAGAGTAGGAATACGCCTTTTGTGAATGATGCAGAAGACAAAAGAGGCCAGGCGGTTGGCGCAAATTTTCTCAGTAGCAATCTGCATGATATTTAGCAGAACCAGTCACCTGAAGGTAACAGGAGAGCCACCAGTGCACAAACCTAGTGTGTTTGTGTTTGGTGATGTATTCCGACCCCCACCCCACCCCAAAAAAAAAAAAACCCACGAAAGTAATAAATACAGTATATACACGCATATATTATACATATACACACATACACTAAAACGTTAGCTTTAAGCACAAGTGAATGGATGGGGGGCTACATAGTGATGTATGACAAGTTGCGGCATGACAAATACTGAATACTCATACCACCCAACTTTTTGGGGTGGGAATGAGGAACACCAATTAGCAAACGTATGCAGGCATAGGACACACCCCCTGCCACACCCCTCAAAGGAGAATTATACAAAAAAGAAGATTAGTTAAACCCACAAGTGCTTTTTTTACCACTCCTATTCCTTTATATTGGCTTTTGAAATTTACAAATGCAGCAATTTAGAATTTGGATGAAAGGTTTAGCACTGGGAAACAGTTTTTGTAAGATAAATAGTGCATTTTATATACAACTATATAGATCAGACCAAAATGAGGGACAAATGAGGAAGAAAGGGGGACAGAGGGACATTGCTCCAAATCAGGGATAGTCCCTCGTAATCCGGGACAGTTGGGATCTATTGTAAATCAATCAACCCCTTTATGTCCCATTCCCAATGGACACGAGTGAACTCGCCAACCGGTATGGCCCTGATGGTGTGGGACGGGTGACAGCTGGAAGGATGCAAAGTGTCATTACCAGATTACTACTGCAATGTACACCAGATTATTATATTAGTAAATGCTATGGGGGCCCCAGGAGGGGATTACAGGAGGTAGGTGAGAGCAGAAATGAGGGTGGAGGGGGATACACAGGAGATTGTTCACCTTGTAAAGATGGAAGGGGGGAGGATGTATGCTGTGTGTTAAGCTGGCCATACACTATACAATCCCATCATACAATCTCTGTACACTCTCCTTTATACTGGCCATACACCATACAATCTGTTTGTACAATCTTTTAAACTGGCCACATACTATACAATCTAATTATACAATTTCTGTATAACTTCCTGTAGATTTGCCAAAACTATATTTGTATCCAATCAGGCAGGCCCTTGCACTGCACAGTTGAAGGTAGATCTAAAGGAGATTGTACAATCGAATTGTATGGTGTATGGCCAGCTTTAGGGAAACAAGAATGACAAGCATGGTGCAGTGTAGGGATTCATAGAACACAGGACAAGTAGGGATGGGGACAAGGAGGAGACGGCACATGATAGAGTTTGGTGTATTTTGTCATATGATTCAAACTGCAGCCCCGGGGGCCGGATGTGGCCCTTTGCTTGCCTTTATCAGGCCCTTAGGACACTATTTCTCCCACTGATACAAGTCACTATTCCTTCTACACCAACAATGGGGCACAATTCTTCCCACTGAGCCCAACAATGGGGCACTATTCCTACCACTGAGCCCAACAATGGGGCACTATTCCTACCACTGAGCCCAGCAAGGGGGCACTATTCCCACCACTGAGCCCAACAATGGGGCACTATTCCCACCACTGAGCCCAACAATGGGGCACTATTCCCACCACTGAGCCCAACAATGGGGCACTATTCCTACCACTGAGCCCAACAATGGGGCACTGTTCCCACCACTGAGCCCAACAATGGGGCACTATTCCCACCACTGAGCCCAAAAATGGGGCACTATTCCCACCATTGAGCCCAATGATGAGGCACTATTCCTACCACTGAGCCCAACAATGGGGCACTATTCCTACCACTGAGCCCAACAATGGGGCACTATTCCTACCACTGAGCCCAATAATGAGGCACTATTCCTACCACTGAGCCCAACAATGGGGCACTATTCCTAAACCTGAGCCCAACAATGGGGCACTATGCCTACCACTGTGCCCAACAATGGGGCACTATTCCTACCACTGAGCCCAACAATGGGGCACTATTCCTACCACTGAGCCCAACAATGGGGCACTATTCCTACCACTGAGCCCAACAATGGGGCACTATTCCTACCACTGAGCCCAACAATGGGGCACTATTCCTACCACTGAGCCCAACAATGGGGCACTATTCCTACCACTGAGCCCAACAATGGGGCACTATTCCTACCACTGAGCCCAACAATGGGGCACTGTTCCCACCACTGAGCCCAACAATGGGGCACTATTCCCACCACTGAGCCCAAAAATGGGGCACTATTCCCACCATTGAGCCCAATGATGAGGCACTATTCCTACCACTGAGCCCAACAATGGGGCACTATTCCTACCACTGAGCCCAACAATGGGGCACTATTCCTACCACTGAGCCCAATAATGAGGCACTATTCCTACCACTGAGCCCAACAATGGGGCACTATTCCTAAACCTGAGCCCAACAATGGGGCACTATGCCTACCACTGTGCCCAACAATGGGGCACTATGCCTACCACTGAGCCCAACAGTGGGCACTGTTCCCACCACTGAGCCCAACGATGGGGCACTGTTCCCACCATTGAGCCCAACGATGGGGCACTGTTCCTACCACTGAGCCCAATGATGAGGCACTATTCCTATCACTGAGCCCAACAATGGGGCACTATTCCTAAACCTGAGCCCAACAATGGGGCACTATTCCTATCACTGAGCCCAACAATGGGGCACTATTCCTACCACTGAGCCCAACAATGGGGCACTATTCCTAAACCTGAGCCCAACAATGGGGCACTATTCCTATCACTGAGCCCAACAATGGGGCACTATTCCTACCACTGAGCCCAACAATGGGGCACTATTCCCACCACTGAGACCAAAAATAAGGCACTATTCCTACCACTGAGCCCAACAATGAGGCACTATTCCTACCACTGAGCCCAACAATGAGGCACTATGCCTACCACTGAGCCCAACAGTGGGCACTGTTCCCACCACTGAGCCCAATGATGGGGCACTGTTCCCACCATTGAGCCCAACGATGGGGCACTGTTCCCACCACTGAGCCCAATGATGAGGCACTATTCCCACCACTGAGCCCAATGATGGGGCACTATTCCTACCACTGAGCCCAAAAATAAGGCACCATTCCTACTACTGAGCCCAACAATGGGGCACTATTCCTACTACTGAGCCCAACAATGGGGCACTATTCCTTCTACACCAATAGTGCACTATTTCTACCACCAAGCCCAACAGTGGGGCACTATTTTTTCCACTGAGACTAATGATGGGGCACTATTCCTTCCCCTGATACCAACAATGGGGCACTGTTCTTCCACTAATACCAATGATGGGGCATTCTTTACTCCCATTGACGCAGGACATTTTATCGGCACACTGGCCACAGTCCCTGACAAAGTCTGAAGGACAGTAAACTGGCCCTTTATCCAACAATTTTAAAGAAAAACAAAACAATATTTTTTACTTTCTGCTAGGGCTGGGGAAAAAATCGATTTAAATCTTGAATCGAGTTGAGAGGTCAAATCGATTCAAAATTTCAGCAAATCGTTTTTTTTTTAGCGGTGTCAGCGCCGGTCCTGGTGAAAAAAAAAAAAGGGCTGCGGGCAGGAGTTTTTAGGCGAGGCCGGACGCTGTGGATTAGGCCGAAGCCGCGGCCTCGCCTAAAAACTCCTGCCCGCAGCTCCTCAGGACCGGCGGGATGTCCAAAAAAAAAAAAAGAAGAAATTAGAATCGTGAATCGAGGTTTTTTTTTAAAAATCGCAGATTTTTTTTTTTTGGAGAAAATCGCCCAGCTCTACTTTCTGCTGTAAAACATATCCAATAAAAAAACAAAAAAACAAAAACAAAATACAGTTTCTTTATAAATTTAGGCCAAAATGAAATCTGCTACAGGTAAAAAAAATCCCAATAAGTGTATATTGAATGGTGTGTGTGAAGGGTAAAGCGTCAATCTGTGGTATATATACTGGAATTTGTTTTTTATATATATTAGTAATGGCGGTGAACAGCGACTTATAGTGGGGCTGTGATAGTGCGGCAGACAATCTGACACTAACTGACACTTGGTGGGAACCGATTAACCACTTGCCGAGCAGCCACTGTATATATACGGCGTCAGGTCGGCTTGATTGCGCAAACCGCCGTACCCGTATGGTGGTGAGTGCATGTGACACTGTGGGCGTGCACCCGCTGCACTCGACGCCTGCTGGCGACCCCCGATCGCGGTACACAGAGGCAGAACGCGAATCTGCCTATGTAAATAAGGTGGATCCCCGTTCTGACGAGACATCAGTGATCGGGAACAGCGATCTCTATGTTGTCTCAGTGAGCCCATCCCCCACACAGTTAGAACACACACATAGGGAACACAGTTAACCCCTTGATCGCCCCCTAGTGTTAACCCCTTCCCTGCCAGTGTCATTTATACAGTAATCAGTGCATTTTTTTTTTTAGCACTGATCAGTGTAATGATGTCACTGGTCCCCAAAAAGTGTCACTTAGGGTCAGATTTGTCCGTTGAAATGTCGCAGTCCCGCTAAAATTCACAGATCACCGCCATTACCAGCAAAAACATTAAAAAAAAGTCTATAAATCGTTCCCATAGTTTGTAGACGTGATAACTTTTGCGCAAACCAATCAATATACGCTTATTGGGATTTTTATTTTACCAAAAATATGTAGCAGAATACATATCGGCCTAAACTGATGAATACATTTTTTTTTTTGGATATGTATTGTAGCAGAAAATAAAAAATATTGTGATTTTTTTTTCAAAATCGCTCTTTTTTTGTTTATAGCGCAAAAAATAAAAACCGCAGAGGTGATCAACCGCGCAAATGTAAGACAAGCGACGCAGTGCCATATCGCAAAAATGGCCTGGTCATTAAAGGGGTAAATGCTTCCGGGGCTGAAGTGGTTAACCGACACTGCCATCCCCAGCAACACTAATACAGTGATCAGTGATAATACTATACACGGTCACACTGGCGGGGAAGGGGTTACCATCTCGGGGTAATCATCGTTCACGCCCTGAACTCGGAAAGACGAGCCGACATACAGATCCTAAAGCAGTTGTTGGTTATACAGAGATTGTACGGTCAGATTGTAATGTGTATGGTGACCCTAAGATTGTATTCACAACACATTCAGCCACTGCTACCTAGAGTCCTTTTGCAGATAGGGCGCTGGCGGCTAATAAAGTGTATTTGTGTTGTAGGCCTGTAAGGGATCGTTCACAAACACGGCAGTTCGCTTTTCAGAGGCGTTCGGCAGGCGATATGTTGAATCCCGAACTTGCTTTACTATCGCTCTGCAATCACATGTATTGCTTGAAGTGCAATTGCAGTGCCGCTCCATAGAACTACATTGGGGGGGTGGCACAGCCCGCCATAAGTGATACGCTGTTTACGTTTTTTCCACGACCGTAAAGCACGGCATCGCAGCTGAGGCGGCATGTGTGCAAATGTCAGCCGCTGTATGTTAGTGTTCAGGTGGGAGGTCCGGGAGCGGTAAAACTGTGGATCAATCACCTGGTTTTACTGCCCCCTCGGCTTTAGGCTTTGTGTGAAAGAAGTCTAAAAGTGTATCACAAAAGTTGACATGCCTTCAGCATAAAGGCTTTTTCAAACATGAGTTTAGGGGGGGTTGAGCCAAACTTTTACTGCCCTCCACCTCAGCTGCTTCCCTCTTTATCTTCAGAGGCAGCGGCCAGGGGTGCACACATGCTGCGACCGTGGCAGGAATTATATGCCCCGTCATTTTTAGCGGGCACTGCCACCTGTGATTGCCACCCACAGGTGAATAAGGTCACTCTGCAAGCTGTTGTGTTGCACTAATGTGGTGATGGAGGGGTTACATTACAGCACCCCCATAGATTAGTTGCCCTATCAGATTGTCCCCATGGATTAGTTACCCATCACAGTGGCCCCACAGAGAAACTACCCTATCACAGTGCCTCCACAGATTAATTTCCCCCCATTAGAGTGCCCCATAGATTAGTGGTCCCCATCACGGCGCCACTGTAGATTGATAGGGAAACCAGTGTCCCCATACATCAGTTGCCCCCCAATATAATACCCCCCCCATAGAATAGTTGTCCCCATCAGGGTACATATATAGATCAGTTCCCTATCATAGTACGCACATAGATTAGATGCCCCATAAATAAGATGCCCCATCACAGTGCCCCATAGATTTGCCCCATCACAGTGCCCCATAGATTTGCCCCATCACAGTGCCCCATAGATAGGTGCCCTGTCCCAGATGTCTCTGTAGCCTGGCATGCAGGAGCTAGGGGGACAAACCTGCTCCAGAGGACGTAGGACACATGTGAGCTCATTGGTTACTAGGGACTCTGGTTTCTCTAGCAACCAATGACTGCTGCTGTCCACATGGACCTGGATTTGTGGGTGGTCCGTTATTTTAGTGAAAGCTCTATGAACCATGGATCCTGTATGGGGGGGGTGGAGCCAGGGACAATTGGTGGGAGGAGACTCCTCTAGTCTCTTGGTGTATGAAGGAAGATAAACAGAGGATTCATATTGGCTGGTGGAGGGAGTGTGATGTCATCTCTCTACTGTAGTGTTCTGGGGGGGGGGGGGGGGGTGCTAGGAGAGGGAGACAGCAGCTGTCCTCAGAAATTTTGATTTTTGGTATATAGCAAGGGAGGGTTATAACCCCTGTCGGTATTTTGCCACCTGTGTCCCCATTGCGGAGATTTCCATTCACTTCCTGCCTCATAGTCAAAACAGGGAGTGAGAGAAATCCCCAAAAGTGGCAGAATGCCTGGTTGTCACCAGACCTAGTGTCCCCAACACTGACACTAAATATATATATATATATATATATATATATATATAATATATATATATATTAAATATATGTAAATATATACATATATGTATATATATATAAAATATATATTATATATGTATATATATATAAAATATATATTATATATATATATATATATATATTAAATATATGTAAATATATACATATATGTATATATATATATATATAATATATAATATATATAAAATATATATATTAAATATATATATATATATATATATATATATATATATATATATATATATATATATATATATATATTAATTTACATACATTTAATTTAACCAATTCATTACAAGTGTATGTATATATATTTAATATATGTATATATATATAAAATATATATTATATATATTAAATATATATATATATATATATTTAATAAATAAATATATATATATATATATATATATATATATATATATATATATATATATATATATATATATATTAAAAATATATATATATTAAATACCATCCACACTAAACTGTACACTTGTAATGAATTGGTTAAATTAAATGTATGTAAATTAATATATATATATATATTAATATATATATATTTAATATATATATATATATATATATATATATATTAATTTACATACATTTAATTTAACCAATTCATTACAAGTGTACAGTTTAGTGTGGATGGTGAGGAGTACATGTGGGAGGATCCCCACTTTAAGCTATGGGACTGTAAGAATGTAAGCATGTTTTTTTTTTTTAAAGGAGCCACGTCCTTGTTTATTAGATTTGCATACTAAGCCTACTGGCTGTATTTCAAATCCAGGAGGAGGCTCCTTTAAGAAAGATTGTCAGTTAGAAGATTTGAAAACAAAAAGTTGCCATGACAACACTGCACTGTGATGTCATCGGCTGCTGTTAAATACTGAACACTCAAGAGTTCATTGCCACTTGCACTGTTGACTGTGAACGGTTAACACTGTGTCTGTGTCTGGCAAGTTTTTTCTTGTAATTTGATCTGATTTTTATCCGATTTGATTGCAAATTTCTTGCTCATTTCCAGCGTGTTTCATTATTCTTCATAATGAACCGATTTAACCTTAAAAAGGTTGTTTCTCAAAATAACACCAGAGAGAAAGCCACCATTGGAAGACCTCCTATGGAAGGAGGAGATATCAGTGTCCATCCTGCAGATATCCCACCCAAAGAGCCCAGAAGAATGAAGAGGAGTCCCCGGGCTTTTCTGAGCGGCTGCTTCAGAGCCGTTGTTGGATTCTTTGGATACCAGCAGAAAATAGAAGAGCTGAATGGTAAGTAAACCCTTCCATTGGATCCCTATTCCCATTAATGACGGGTCACATTGCTATAGGGACATAGGATTTTTTTTTTTTTTTAATCAAATCCTTTTTGTTAAGTTTTTAGATACAATCAATACAAGACATACACACAACCCTGTTGTATGTGTTGTAATGTGTTCACCGATTTATGTGGGACATTGTTGTGTGTATGTACACATGCAGTCAATATTGACCAGGCTAGAATGACAATGACAGAATGGTTGTTTTGTCCAACTGAATTTTAACAGCTGAAGACTCTTTGATGTGTTAATCTTATGCAAGTCTAATTGAACATTTCAAAGGGTACATTGTTTAAAGGACCATAGAAGAAGTATTTATTGATGGTAATTAGACTTGAGGGGGTAACAATGGGATCAAGGAGTGTTTTGGGTTGACCTAGCAAAAACTCCCTCTTAGTGGACTAGTATTTCTTAGAGGACATTCAAGCTGGATTTAGTTTTTAAGTGAGGCTTGTCTGTGCATGGCTGGGAACACACAGGCCTAGGAATATGGGTTTCTGAATTAGATATACTCTGTCGGATTTCTTTGTCATATGTGGACTTTGGACTTTGTTCTGTGTTGGAAGTCAATAAAGTGCATCTCTCTGGAAGAATTGGGTTGCTGCGGAAGAGTACTTTCATCATCATTATAATAATACCTAAATATTAATAATCTAATCACCCAATATTAATACATATATTCGATCACTACACTGGTGCCGTGACAAGTGACCAGAAGAGCATTTTCGGACTTAGGAACAGAAGTCGGTGGTGACAACAATCCTGTGAGGTGGACAGAAGTCTGATGAAGAACCAAGAGCTGTGCTGTGACTCTATTGTCTGGTTGTGACATAAGAACATAAGAGAGTCTAATCTACAAAATTTAACAAGTTGGGAACCCCAGAATTATTCTCTGGAGACTGGAAACAACAAAAAAAAAAAAAAGGACTGTGTCGTGTACCAGAAGACCTGAACTGGAAGCTGAAGGAGTAACTAATGCGGTGAGTAAAATATTTCCTCTTTTTTAAATTATTAGTAATATAGTCAAAATGCTTACTCAGTGTGAAGCTAGTGTCAGTTCTGATAAAGTTAACAGATGGGTATTAAAATGTATTAAGCGCCATGGCGGTCCTTATGAAATTCCAGAAAAATGTAAGCAGACATGGACGATGATGAAGGAATTTTTAGAGAAAAATGTTTTTGATAGCAAAATTTCAGAAAGTAAAAGAAAAGGTTGTATTATACAGGGCTTGTTATCTTGCTGTCTAACAATGGAAAGTTCTTTGAATTATAAGGTTGAGGAAATTACCCAGTTACAGAAGGCAGTTGATAATAGCAACAATGTTTGTGAGAGGTTACAAAACCAATCAGACACTGAGACAGTAAATTTAAAGTTGCATGCGGTTACCATTGGAGAAGCTTTACTTGAGAAATCTAAACGTTGTGATGAATTATCAGAGGAAAATGAGAGATTAAAATTAAGAATTATGGAATTAGAGAAGAGATCTCAGGAATGCAGATATGCATCAAATCTTGGATTCAGCAATCTGCAGCAAACAGAACCTCATATTGAATCTGATAATGCATTACCAGCTGCCCCCACTGTGACTACCACAGTTTATAACAATAATAATAATACAGGTGAAGTTCAGCTTGTAATTAAGCCTTTGAAATCAAAATTATTAGACGCAATTCTTAAAGAAATAGGAATGGTTCCATACCATGATTTAAACAGATTTTTAAAATGGTTTTGTGATGTGCAGCAAGTCAGAGATATGTACAATCTCAACCCATCTGACTTAGAAAGAGTTTTGCAACATTCTGTAGGAAGTGGTCTTTGGATGAGAATTAAACAAATCTGTATTCAGCCTCTGAGGACAAGGGACATATTACTGGAATTATTATGTGTTTTGTATGGTGTACGTTCTGATGTTACTATTCATGGAAAGATCCAACAAATGCAAAATGAATCTCCCTATGAATTGTCACACAGGATAGCAACTATTATGGAATTATTGGTCGGTAATAATCTTACATTTGAGCGTGGGGGCTTGATACATATGAGTATGTTTCTAGATGCGTTGCATGAAGATATCAAACAAAATATTTTATTAGTTACCCCAAATCCTCATGATTTAAAAGACATATTGTTGAGAGCAGACCATTTATGGAGAAAGTCAAATGAGCAGGCTGTCAAAGTTGATTTAGCCACATTGTTTAGGACAAATACTGAACATAAAGATCAGAAGATAATATCCTATGATGACACCCAGAGAGGACACACCGGGTCAAACATAGGTGATATTAATATGAAAAACAGAGCTGACCAAAATAATAAGAAAAGGTCAAAGACTTGGATACCGTTCTCTCAGTTAAAACATAAATATGACCAGCTGAAAATTGAGTATGACAAGATGAGAGGGGAACGTGATACATTATTACAGCAGTTGAAGGGGGTACAGGGTGTCATGAATGTACAAGATGTATATTCTCCAGATCTGTCTTTGAATGCAGATGACACTTCTCTAGCAGTGGGGGTGAATTAGCTCCAAACTGTAAACGTGTAAATAGTGTTTTGTTTTGACTTCAAACAATGTTTAAGGACCTTGCTAATTAGTTTTGTTGGAGAGTTTTGTTTTTCAGGGACGTCTGAAGATGCTTGCATGTGAATAGCAGAAGTCTGAAATTGAATAGTGGTGGAGAATTATGGGAGAAATGCTGAATAGACAATATATCACTATACATGGAATTATAAAGCATTCATGGACTCTCTCGAAATTCATCAAGCAATGGACCTTTTTTTTCTTTTTTCTTCAACGCCCTAATTTTTAATTTTTCTCCCTTTTCCTGATATATTTTGCTTTTCATTTTTTATTTTTGTTTGTTTTATTTCTTGAACTTTATCTTAAAACCAAAGAGAGGCATTTTAACCTAAAATAATTCTCATAACATCTGTACATATTACATAACGCGTATTGATCAATATATTTGACATCTAAGGTGAGATGCTGCACAATGGCTTGGCATAGCATAAATTTTAGTATGTTGGGTGGTTTTCCTAAATTTATAAGAGGGGTGAGTGAAATTCATCACTCTAGTCATGATTTGAAACTTTGTTGATTCAGTTGTTTATAATATGCTAAAGGCTATGACATATATGGATGAAAAAGACCTTTCATGGTGAAGATACTAGCAAGAATTTCCACTGCCGCTTTGTCTGGATAGAAGATCTGATAAACATTGATGTCAAGCTGATTCTATCTGAACCATCGTGTGGGGGTATATGTATATGTTGGTATACCATTCAAGTGTAATTATGGACTGAATGATCCAAGTAACTGCTTTATTGAAGACAATGAGGGGTCGGCCTACAAGCAAATTACAAAAGCAAATTGTGGCTGGCAATCAAAAAAATTCTGATACTTGACAGGTACACATCCCAGTCATCATTGTTCAAATAGGAAATGGAAAGAAGCAGATGTGAATTGTAAAATGCTTGCAAGATGGACTCATGAATGTCAAGTGCAAGAAAATAGTTTGAAGCACAGTTTTTACTGCCATATCCAAACCTTTTGACCTTGAAAGTGAGTGCTGGTACATTGATCGTTCTTCTTGCTATAAAGATGAAAGTAGAGTGTTTGCGTAAAAGCATCTTTAAAAATGAAAAGCTTGAGCCTGGAGATGAGATAATCCTGGACTTACTTATGTGGATTGGAGTTCCCAGAGCATACCAAGTTTACGTTCAGTGAGATGGTGAGAGATGTGATGAAGTCAGACCAAAGGATGGACTGTGACATCAGCTCGTCTTTGCGCAATATTCAAGATCTTGATGTGATATAAGGCCTAACAGCTATATGGGCCACTGATGTTTACCAAATCCTTTTCCAGTCATGGTCTAAAAGTTATATTATCTAATAACTGTTTCATGGGGATATTTTAGAGGCTGGCGAAGAGAGATGTAACCAGTTTCAACTTCATATTTTATATGAGCCATTGTGAAGCATCCAGTACCTTAAATCATAATGATATTTTTTGTTGTTTGATTTATGGGTCAGTTCTAGTAGTTAGAACCGACCCAAGTGGGGGTATATGTTGTATGTGTTGTAATGTGTTCACCGATTTATGTGGGACATTGTTGTGTGTATGTACACATGCAGTCAATATTGACCAGGCTAGAATGACAATGACAGAATGGTTGTTTTGTCCAACTGAATTTTAACAGCTGAAGACTCTTTGATGTGTTAATCTTATGCAAGTCTAATTGAACATTTCAAAGGGTACATTGTTTAAAGGACCATAGAAGAAGTATTTATTGATGGTAATTAGACTTGAGGGGGTAACAATGGGATCAAGGAGTGTTTTGGGTTGACCTAGCAAAAACTCCCTCTTAGTGGACTAGTATTTCTTAGAGGACATTCAAGCTGGATTTAGTTTTTAAGTGAGGCTTGTCTGTGCATGGCTGGGAACACACAGGCCTAGGAATATGGGTTTCTGAATTAGATATACTCTGTCGGATTTCTTTGTCATATGTGGACTTTGGACTTTGTTCTGTGTTGGAAGTCAATAAAGTGCATCTCTCTGGAAGAATTGGGTTGCTGCGGAAGAGTACTTTCATCATCATTATAATAATACCTAAATATTAATAATCTAATCACCCAATATTAATACATATATTCGATCACTACAAACCCATGTACTTATTGTCTAATCATAATAAACACAAATTTATAAGCAATAATTAAAGTGGATGTAAACCCTCCATTTACAGCCTCAGATCATACACAGAGATGAAACAAATCTCCCTACATAAGTCTTACATCTGAGATCTTTTGTATTAATAAACATTTCATTTTTTTTTTACAATCTGTGTACACTGTCTATATCAGTACAGAGAGAGTCCATATTTATGTATCTATAGGTGACCAGCAATAGGGGACTTAGGGGGACATAGCAGAGCAGGGCTGGTAATCTGATCCTAGAGTGAGAGCTCAGCCCCTCCCTGCAACCAATTCTGCCCAATCACAGCACACTGACACTCACAACTGTTGTATCCAGTTCTTGAGTCAGCAGCAGCACCCAGTACACCGAGTGAACCACTTAAGGGACCAGCTTCGTTTTGAGATTTTGGTGTTTACATGTTTAAAACATTTTTTTTTGCTAGAAAATTACTTGGAACCCCGAAACATTATATATTGTTTTTTTTTTTTTTTTAGAGAATAAAATGGCGGTCATTGCAATGCTTTTTTTTCACACCGTATTTGCGCAGCGGTCTTACAAGCGCACTTTTTTTGGAAAAAAATTCACTTTTTTGATTAAAAAAAAATAAGACAACAGTAAACTTAGCCCAATTTTTTTTTTTACATTGTGAAAGATAATGTTACGCCGTGTAAATTGATACGCAACCTTTAGATCTACATGGAGCTTTCAATCAGGTCCACATCAGTGACAGCTGGTGCTCAAAATTTACGGGGAGGGCGCAAACAAACTGAAAAATTCAGAAAAAAAAAAACATCAATTGCAGCCACTGTACCCATCCATTGCTGCCACTGTGCCAAACGCAGCCACTGTACCCATCAAACGCAGCCACTGTACCCATCAAACGCAGCCACTGTACCCATCAAACGCAGCCACTGTACCCATCAAACGCAGCCACTGTACCCATCATATGCAGCCACTGTACCCATCAAACGCAGCCACTGTACCCATCATACGCAGCCACTGTACCCATCAAACGCAGCCACTGTACCCATCATATGCAGCCACTGTACCCATCATACGCAGCCACTGTACCCATCAAACGCAGCCACTGTACCCATCATATGCAGCCACTGTACCCATCAAACGCAGCCACTGTACCCATCAAACGCAGCCACTGTACCCATCATACGCAGCCACTGTACCCATCATATGCAGCCACTGTACCCATCATACGCAGCCACTGTACCCATCAAACGCAGCCACTGTACCCATCAAACGCAGCCACTGTACCCATCATACGCAGCCACTGTACCCATCATACGCAGCCACTGTACCCATCATACGCAGCCACTGTACCCATCAAACGCAGCCACTGTACCCATCATATGCAGCCACTGTACCCATCAAACGCAGCCACTGTACCCATCATATGCAGCCACTGTACCCATCAAACGCAGCCACTGTACCCATCATATGCAGCCACTGTACCCATCAAACGCAGCCACTGTACCCATCATACGCAGCCACTGTACCCATCAAACGCAGCCACTGTACCCATCATATGCAGCCACTGTACCCATCAAACGCAGCCACTGTACCCATCAAACGCAGCCACTGTACCCATCATACGCAGCCACTGTACCCATCATATGCAGCCACTGTACCCATCATACGCAGCCACTGTACCCATCAAACGCAGCCACTGTACCCATCAAACGCAGCCACTGTACCCATCATACGCAGCCACTGTACCCATCATACGCAGCCACTGTACCCATCAAACGCAGCCACTGTACCCATCATATGCAGCCACTGTACCCATCATACGCAGCCACTGTACCCATCAAACGCAGCCACTGTACCCATCATACGCAGCCACTGTACCCATCAAACGCAGCCACTGTACCCATCATACGCAGCCACTGTACCCATCATACGCAGCCACTGTACCCATCAAACGCAGCCACTGTACCCATCATATGCAGCCACTGTACCCATCAAACGCAGCCACTGTACCCATCAAACGCAGCCACTGTACCTATCATATGCAGCCACTGTACCCATCATACGCAGCCACTGTACCCATCAAACGCAGCCACTGTACCCATCATATGCAGCCACTGTACCCATCAAACGCAGCCACTGTACCCATCATACGCAGCCACTGTACCCATCAAACGCAGCCACTGTACCCATCATATGCAGCCACTGTACCCATCAAACTCAGCCACTGTACCCATCAAACGCAGCCACTGTACCCATCATACGCAGCCACTGTACCCATCAAACGCAGCCACTGTACCCATCATATGCAGCCACTGTACCCATCAAACGCAGCCACTGTACCCATCATACGCAGCCACTGTACCCATCAAACGCAGCCACTGTACCCATCATATGCAGCCACTGTACCCATCAAACTCAGCCACTGTACCCATCAAACGCAGCCACTGTACCCATCATATGCAGCCACTGTACCCATCAAACGCAGCCACTGTACCCATCATATGCAGCCACTGTACCCATCAAACGCAGCCACTGTACCCATCAAACGCAGCCACTGTACCCATCATATGCAGCCACTGTACCCATCATACGCAGCCACTGTACCCATCAAACGCAGCCACTGTACCCATCATATGCAGCCACTGTACCCATCAAACGCAGCCACTGTACCCATCAAACGCAGCCACTGTACCCATCATACGCAGCCACTGTACCCATCATATGCAGCCACTGTACCCATCATACGCAGCCACTGTACCCATCAAACGCAGCCACTGTACCCATCAAACGCAGCCACTGTACCCATCATATGCAGCCACTGTACCCATCAAACGCAGCCACTGTACCCATCATACGCAGCCACTGTACCCATCAAACGCAGCCACTGTACCCATCATATGCAGCCACTGTACCCATCAAACTCAGCCACTGTACCCATCAAACGCAGCCACTGTACCCATCATATGCAGCCACTGTACCCATCAAACGCAGCCACTGTACCCATCATACGCAGCCACTGTACCCATCAAACGCAGCCACTGTACCCATCATATGCAGCCACTGTACCCATCAAACGCAGCCACTGTACCCATCAAACGCAGCCACTGTACCCATCATATGCAGCCACTGTACCCATCATACGCAGCCACTGTACCCATCAAACGCAGCCACTGTACCCATCATATGCAGCCACTGTACCCATCATATGCAGCCACTGTACCCATCAAACGCAGCCACTGTACCTATCATATGCAGCCACTGTACCCATCATACGCAGCCACTGTACCCATCATACGCAGCCACTGTACCCATCAAACGCAGCCACTGTACCCATCATACGCAGCCACTGTACCCATCATACGCAGCCACTGTACCCATCAAATGCAGCCACTGTACCCATCATATGCAGCCACTGCACCCATCATACGCAGCCACTGTACCCATCATATGCAGCCACTGTACCCATCATATGCAGCCACTGTACCCATCAAACTCAGCCACTGTACCCATCAAACGCAGCCACTGTACCCATCATATGCAGCCACTGTACCCATCATATGCTGCCACTGTACCCATCAAACTCAGCCACTGTACCCATCAAACGCAGCCACTGTACCCATCCATTGCTGCCACTGTACCCATCATATGCAGCCACTGTGCCCATCCATTGCTGCCACTGTACCCATCCATTGCTGCCACTGTGCCCACCCATTGCTGCCACTGTACCCATCATATGCAGCCACTGTACCCATCTATTGCCGCCACTGTGCCCATCAAATGCAGCCACTGTACCCATCCATTGCTGCCACTGTACCCATCCATTGCTGCCACTGTGCCCATCCATTGCTGCCACTGTGCCCATCCATTGCTGCCACTGTACCCATCAAATGCAGCCACTGTACCCATCCATTGCTGCCACTGTACCATCAAACGCAGCCACTGTACCCATCATATGCAGCTACTGTACCCATCATATGCAGCCACTGTACCCATCATATGCAGCCACTGTACCCATCATATGCAGCTACTGTACCCATCATATGCTGCCACTGTGCCCATCCATTGCTGCCACTGTGCCCATCCATTGCTGCCACTGTGCCCATCAAATGCAGCCACTGTACCCATCCATTGCCACCACTGTGCCCATCAAATGCAGCCACTGTACCCACTGGTCCACAGGAAAAACTGACAGCCACCTGATTGCAAAGCTTGGGTGAAAATTTCTTAAAGGGGAGTGGTTTGGGGGGTGGTAAAAATGCAGCTTGGCTGTGTGTTTTTACTGTCCCTTCCCCCATCACATGTGTAAAGTAGCATCTCACTATATACTCATGGTCATTATGATCACCACACAGCATGTTACACTGACAGAGCCATAGAGAACCTGCTGTGCTCTGATCATAATGTCTATGAGTACACAATGGGGAGTGTGGGGACTGGGCCCCGGCCTGTGTGATATATCAGTGTGTGGAGGGGGATTGCTTGTCTGTGGACCAGCGTCGGGATTACTCTCAGGGTCTCCTTCAGGCTGCAGAACGGCACATACTGAGAGAAGGGAGCCGCATTACAATGGAATCCATCCGCCCAGGAAAACATAGAGTGAGCACAGGATCCCCTCACTGATACAGAGCAGGGATGGTATGCTTCCACCCAAAAATGGAGAAAAAGTCCCTCGTCTGCTCTCACCTCCTGGGCCCCTCTATTAACCTGATGGGCCCCAGGAAGGTACTATATACTTTGCCAATCAAGTAGGTGCAGGTTAATAAAGTTTTTTAGCTACCGTATATACTCGAGTATAAGTCGAATTTTTCAGCACCTTTTTTTGTGCTGAAAGTGCCCCCCTCGACTTATACTCGAGTCAAGCACTTTTCTGCAGCAAAAAATGTCATTTTCCGAACCGACTTTGGGGCCCCGTATCTCAGGGCCCCTTGATGCTAGAGACCCCAAATTTGGTGTGCAAACCCAGTGGACCTGGTACCATAACATATCCAAAGCTGGAGTTCCTAGAACCAAGTGGCCCCAAGATATGGGGCCCCAAATTCGGTTCGGAAAATGTCATTCTCTGCTGCAGAAAAGTGCTTGACATTTTCTGAACCGACTTTGGAGCCCTGTATCTCAGGGTCACTTAGGGCTAGGAACACCAAATTTGGTGTGCCAACCCAGTAGACCTGGTTCCATAACATATCCAAAGCTGGAGTTCCTAGAACCAAGTGGCCCCAAGATATGGGGCCCCAAAATCGGTTCGGAAAATGTCATTCTCTGCTGCAGAAAAGTGCTTGACATTTTCTGAACCGATTTTTGGGGTCCTGTATCTCGGGGCCACTTGGTTCTAGAAATCCCAGCTTTGGTTATTTTATTGTACTAATTCCACTGGGTTTGCACACCAAATTCGGGGTTCCTAGCACTAAGTGTCCCCGAGATACGGGGCCCCAAAGTCGGTCAACTGTGTCCATCTGTAGCAATGTCATTTCGGGACACTTTGGGTTCAGAGACCCCAAATTTTGGCTGCAGCTAGGGGGCATCTAGGAACCCTTAACTACCAAGTATGAAGTTCGGGGGACCTATGGCTGCAAATGGGCACAGTGAGGCATGCAAATGGGCACAGTGAGGCTGCAAATGGGCATTGTTGACCCTCTTTTCCACTTACAGTAGCTGTGCATTTCTCACCCTCGTCTTATACTCGGGTCACTAAGTTTTTCCCATTTTTTTGTGGTAAATTAGGGCCTCGACTTATACTCGGAACGACTTATACTCGAGTATATACGGTAATTTGTTTTTTTTAGCTAGAAATCTGCTCGCCCCCCCCCCCCCTCCTCTGGTGGCTGGGCCCGGTACAACAGGGCTGGCTGTACTGCCCTATCAGCGGCCCTGCAGCTGACAGATCCCTCCTGAGCAGCACGCATGTCTAATTGTCTATACAAACATCCACCAATCACTCACACTAGATCATGTGAAAGTAATATGTGACCATTCATGTAACCCTATATATATGTGATGAGACTACACTTCTGATTGTACAGAGCTTGGATAACATAGGGTTATAATATATGAATTGTCATACATTTCCTTCACATCATCTGTACAATACATACAGAGTGCTGGATTATATATATATGTGCTTACAGTTTATAACAGATTGTTTTCATTGAATAGTACTGCTGTCTGATTTATTGCTGTATATATTAGCAGATGAGTAGAAGAGCTTTTTTTTATTATAGACATTACTATCTGACCACTTCTCAGCCTCCAACTCCCCCCAAGTTATATCACCCCCCAGACCACTTTATACATCCAGCTGAGGGACATCATTCCATAGTCACTTTCCTTTCCTTATCTTCCCAACATCACTCCCTGGTCACCCCACAGACACTGCAAGAAATCCCTAACCATTCTGCCCCCATCATACCCTCCACCCTCCTCTCCTGTACATACTGCCTCCAACATCTCCTCCACACTCCTCTCATGTACATTCTGCCACCATCATACCCTCCACACTCCTCTCCTGTACATTCTGCCACCATCATACCCTCCACACTCCTCTCCTGTACATTCTGCCACCATCATACCCTCCACACTCCTCTCCTGTACATTCTGCCCCATCATACCCTCCACACTCCTCTCCTGTACATTCTGCCCCATCATACCCTCCACACTCCTCTCCTGTACATTCTGCCCCATCATACCCTCCACACTCCTCTCCTGTACATTCTGCCCCATCATACCCTCCACACTCCTCTCCAGTACATACTGCCTCCAACATCTCCTCCACACTCCTCTCATGTACATTCTGCCACCATCATACCCTCCACACTCCTCTCCTGTACATTCTGCCACCATCATACCCTCCACCCTCCTCTCCTGTACATACTGCCCCCATCATACCCTCCACACTCCTCTCCTGTACATTCTGCCCCATCATACCCTCCACACTCCTCTCCTGTACATTCTGCCCCATCATACCCTCCACACTCCTCTCCTGTACATTCTGCCCCCATCATACCCTCCACCCTCCTCTCCTGTACATACTGCCCCCATCATACCCTCCACCCTCCTCTCCTGTACATACTGCCCCCATCATACCCTCCACACTCCTCTCCAGTACATACTGCCTCCATCATCCCCTCCACACTCCTTTCCTATACATTCTGCCTCCATCATACCCTCCACCCTCCTCTCCTGTACATTCTGCCACCATCATACCCTCCACACTCCTCTCCTGTACATTCTGCCACCATCATACCCTCCACACTCCTCTCCTGTACATTCTGCCCCATCATACCCTCCACACTCCTCTCCTGTACATTCTGCCCCATCATACCCTCCACACTCCTCTCCTGTACATTCTGCCCCATCATACCCTCCACACTCCTCTCCTGTACATTCTGCCCCATCATACCCTCCACACTCCTCTTCAGTACATACTGCCTCCAACATCTCCTCCACACTCCTCTCATGTACATTCTGCCACCATCATACCCTCCACACTCCTCTCCTGTACATTCTGCCACCATCATACCCTCCACCCTCCTCTCCTGTACATACTGCCCCCATCATACCCTCCACACTCCTCTCCTGTACATTCTGCCCCATCATACCCTCCACACTCCTCTCCTGTACATTCTGCCCCATCATACCCTCCACACTCCTCTCCTGTACATTCTGCCCCCATCATACCCTCCACCCTCCTCTCCTGTACATACTGCCCCCATCATACCCTCCACCCTCCTCTCCTGTACATACTGCCCCCATCATACCCTCCACACTCCTCTCCAGTACATACTGCCTCCATCATCCCCTCCACACTCCTTTCCTATACATTCTGCCCCCATCATACCCTCCACCCTCCTCTCCTGTACATACTGACCCCATCATACCCTCCACACTCCTCTCCTGTACATTCTGCCCCCATCATACCCTCCACCCTCCTCTCCTGTACATTCTACCCCTATCATACCCTCCACACTCCTCTCCTGTACATACTGCCCCCATCATACCCTCCACACTCCTCTCCTGTACATACTGCCCCCATCATACCCTCCACACTCCTGTCCTGTACATTCTGCCCCCATCATACCCTCCACCCTCCTCTCCTGTACATACTGCCCCCATCATACCCTCCACACTCCTTTCCTGTACATTCTGACCCCATCATACCCTCCACCCTCCTCTCCTGTACATTCTGCCCCCATCATACCCTCCACCCTCCTCTCCTGTACATACTGCCCCCATCATACCCTCCACACTCCTCTCCTGTACATTCTGCCCCCATCATACCCTCCACCCTCCTATCCTGTACATACTGCCCCCATCATACCCTCCACACTCCTTTCCTGTACATTCTGACCCCATCATACCCTCCACCCTCCTCTCCTGTACATTCTGCCCCCATCATACCCTCCACCCTCCTCTCCTGTACATACTGACCCCATCATACCCTCCACACTCCTCTCCTGTACATTCTGCCCCCATCATACCCTCCACCCTCCTCTCCTGTACATTCTACCCCCATCATGCCCTCCACACTCCTCTCCTGTACATACTGCCCCCATCATACCCTCCACCCTCCTCTCGTGTACATACTGCCCCCATCGTACCCTCCACACTCCTCTCCTGTACATTCTGCCCCATCGTACCCTCCACACTCCTCTCCTGTACATACTGCCCCCACCATACCCTTCACCCTCCTCTCCTGTACATACTGCCCCCATCATACCCTCCACCCTCCTCTCCTGTACATACTGCCCCCATCATACCCTCCACCCTCCTCTCCTGTACATACTGCCCCCATCATACCCTCCACACTCCTCTCCAGTACATACTGCCTCCATCATCCCCTCCACACTCCTTTCCTATACATTCTGCCCCCATCATACCCTCCACACTCCTCTCCTGTACATTCTGCCACCATCATACCCTCCACACTCCTCTCCTGTACATTCTGCCACCATCATACCCTCCACACTCCTCTCCTGTACATTCTGCCCCATCATACCCTCCACACTCCTCTCCTGTACATTCTGCCCCATCATACCCTCCACACTCCTCTCCTGTACATTCTGCCCCCATCATACCCTCCACCCTCCTCTCCTGTACATACTGCCCCCATCATACCATCCACACTCCTCTCCTGTACATTCTGCCCCCATCATACCCTCCACCCTCCTCTCCTGTACATTCTGCCCCCATCATACCCTCCACCCTCCTCTCCTGTACATACTGACCCCATCATACCCTCCACACTCCTCTCCTGTACATTCTGTCCCCATCATACCCTCCACCCTCCTCTCCTGTACATTCTACCCCTATCATACCCTCCACACTCCTCTCCTGTACATACTGCCCCCATCATACCCTCCACACTCCTCTCCTGTACATACTGCCCCCATCATACCCTCCACACTCCTGTCCTGTACATTCTGCCCCCATCATACCCTTCACCCTCCTCTCCTGTACATACTGCCCCCATCATATCCTCCACACTCCTCTCCTGTACATTCTGCCCCATCATCCCCTCCACACTCCTCTCCTGTACATTCTGCCACATCATACCCTCCACACTCCTCTCCTGTACATACTGCCCCCATCATACCCTTCACACTCCTGTCCTGTACATTCTGCCCCCATCATACCCTTCACACTCCTCTCCTGTACATTCTGCCCCCATCATATCCTCCACACTCCTCTCCTGTACATTCTGCCCCATCATCCCCTCCACACTCCTCTCCTGTACATTCTGCCACATCATACCCTCCACACTCCTCTCCTGTAAATTCTGCCCCCATCATACCCTCCACACTCCTCTCCTGTACATACTGCCCCCATCGTACCCTCCACACTCCTCTCCTGTACATTCTGCCCCATCATACCCTCCACACTCCTCTCCTGTACATACTGCCCCCACCATACCCTTCACCCTCCTCTCCTGTACATACTACCCCCATCATACCCTCCACCCTCCTCTCCTGTACATACTGCCCCCATCATACCCTCCACACTCCTCTCCTGTACATACTGCCCCCATCATACCCTCCACACTCCTCTCCAGTACATACTGCCTCCATCATCCCCTCCACACTCCTCTCCTGTACATTCTGCCACCATCATACCCTCCACACTCCTCTCCTGTACATACTGCCCCCATCATACCCTCCACACTCCTCTCCTGTACATTCTGCCCCATCATACCCTCCACACTCCTCTCCTGTACATTCTACCCCATCATACCCTCCACCCTCCTCTCCTGTACATTCTGCCCCCATCATACCCTCCACCCTCCTCTCCTGTACATACTGACCCCATCATACCCTCCACACTCCTCTCCTGTACATTCTGCCCCCATCATACCCTCCACCCTCCTCTCCTGTACATTCTACCCCCATCATACCCTCCACACTCCTCTCCTGTACATACTGCCCCCATCATACCCTCCACCCTCCTCTCCTGTACATACTGCCCCCATCATACCCTCCACACTCCTGTCCTGTACATTCTGCCCCCATCATACCCTCCACACTCCTGTCCTGTACATTATGCCCCCATCATACCCTTCACCCTCCTCTCCTGTACATACTGCCCCCATCATATCCTCCACACTCCTCTCCTGTACATTCTGCCCCCATCATACCCTCCACACTCCTCTCCTGTACATACTGCCCCTATCATACCCTCCACCCTCCTCTCCTGTACATACTGCCCCCATCATATCCTCCACACTCCTCTCCTGTACATACTGCCCCTATCATACTCTCCACCCTCCTCTCCTGTACATACTGCCCCCATCATATCCTCCACACTCCTCTCCTGTACATTCTGCCCCATCATCCCCTCCACACTCCTCTCCTGTACATTCTGCCACATCATACCCTCCACACTCCTCTCCTGTAAATTCTGCACCCATCAAACCCTCCACACTCCTCTCCTGTACATACTGCCCCCATCATCCCCTCCACACTCCTCTCCTGTACATTCTGCCCCATCATACCCTCCACACTCCTCTCCTGTACATACTGCCCCCATCGTACCCTCCACACTCCTCTCCTGTACATTCTGCCCCATCATACCCTCCACACTCCTCTCCTGTACATACTGCCCCCATCATACCCTCCACCCTCCTCTCCTGTACATACTGCCCCCATCATACCCTCCACACTCCTCTCCTGTACATACTGCCCCCATCATACCCTCCACACTGCTCTCCAGTACATACTGCCTCCATCATCTTCCCCTCCACACTCCTCTCCTGTACATTCTGCCACCATCATACCCTCCACACTCCTCTCCTGTACATACTGCCCCCATCATACCCTCCACACTCCTCTCCTGTACATTCTGCCCCATCGTACCCTCCACACTCCTCTCCTGTACATTCTGCCCCATCATACCCTCCACACTCCTCTCCTGTACATTCTGCCCCCATCATACCCTCCACCCTCCTCTCCTGTACATACTGCCCCCATCATACCCTCCACACTCCTCTCCTGTACATTCTGACCCCATCATACCCTCCACCCTCCTCTCCTGTACATTCTGCCCCCATCATACCCTCCACCCTCCTCTTCTGTACATACTGACCCCATCATACCCTCCACACTCCTCTCCTGTACATTCTGCCCCCATCATACCCTCCACCCTCCTCTCCTGTACATTCTACCCCCATCATGCCCTCCACCCTCCTCTCCTGTACATACTGCCCCCATCATACCCTCCACACTCCTGTCCTGTACATTCTGCCCCCATCATACCCTTCACCCTCCTCTCCTGTACATACTGCCCCCATCATATCCTCCACACTCCTCTCCTGTACATTCTACCCCATCATCCCCTCCACACTCCTCTCCTGTACATTCTGCCACATCATACCCTCCACACTCCTCTCCTGTAAATTCTGCCCCCATCATACCCTCCACACTCCTCTCCTGTACATACTGCCCCCATCGTACCCTCCACACTCCTCTCCTGTACATTCTGCCCCATCATACCCTCCACACTCCTCTCCTGTACATACTGCCCCCACCATACCCTTCACCCTCCTCTCCTGTACATACTACCCCCATCATACCCTCCACCCTCCTCTCCTGTACATACTGCCCCCATCATACCCTCCACACTCCTCTCCTGTACATACTGCCCCCATCATACCCTCCACACTCCTCTCCAGTACATACTGCCTCCATCATCCCCTCCACACTCCTCTCCTGTACATTCTGCCACCATCATACCCTCCACACTCCTCTCCTGTACATACTGCCCCCATCATACCCTCCACACTCCTCTCCTGTACATTCTGCCCCATCATACCCTCCACACTCCTCTCCTGTACATTCTGCCCCATCATACCCTCCACCCTCCTCTCCTGTACATTCTGCCCCCATCATACCCTCCACCCTCCTCTCCTGTACATACTGACCCCATCATACCCTCCACACTCCTCTCCTGTACATTCTGCCCCCATCATACCCTCCACCCTCCTCTCCTGTACATTCTACCCCCATCATACCCTCCACACTCCTCTCCTGTACATACTGCCCCCATCATACCCTCCACCCTCCTCTCCTGTACATACTGCCCCCATCATACCCTCCACACTCCTGTCCTGTACATTCTGCCCCCATCATACCCTGCACACTCCTGTCCTGTACATTCTGCCCCCATCATACCCTTCACCCTCCTCTCCTGTACAAACTGCCCCCATCATATCCTCCACACTCCTCTCCTGTACATTCTGCCCCATCATCCCCTCCACACTCCTCTCCTGTACATTCTGCCACATCATACCCTCCACACTCCTCTCCTGTAAATTCTGCCCCCATCATACCCTCCACACTCCTCTCCTGTACATCCTGCCCCCATCATCCCCTCCACACTCCTCTCCTGTACATTCTGCCCCATCATACCCTCCACACTCCTCTCCTGTACATACTGCCCCCATCGTACCCTCCACACTCCTCTCCTGTACATTCTGCCCCATCATACCCTCCACACTCCTCTCCTGTACATACTGCCCCCACCATACCCTTCACCCTCCTCTCCTGTACATACTGCCCCCATCATACCCTCCACCCTCCTCTCCTGTACATACTGCCCCCATCATACCCTCCACACTCCTCTCCAGTACATACTGCCTCCATCATCCCCTCCACACTCCTCTCCTGTACATTCTGCCACCATCATACCCTCCACACTCCTCTCCTGTACATACTGCCCCCATCATACCCTCCACACTCCTCTCCTGTACATTCTGCCCCATCATACCCTCCACACTCCTCTCCTGTACATTCTGCCCCATCATACCCTCCACACTCCTCTCCTGTACATTCTGCCCCCATCATACCCTCCACCCTCCTCTCCTGTACATACTGCCCCCATCATACCCTCCACATTCCTCTCCAGTACATACTGCCTCCATCATCCCCTCCACACTCCTCTCCTGTACATTCTGCCACCATCATACCCTCCACACTCCTCTCCTGTACATACTGCCCCCATCATACCCTCCACACTCCTCTCCTGTACATTCTGCCCCATCATACCCTCCACACTCCTCTCCTGTACATTCTGCCCCATCATACCCTCCACACTCCTCTCCTGTACATTCTGCCCCCATCATACCCTCCACCCTCCTCTCCTGTACATACTGCCCCCATCATACCCTCCACACTCCTCTCCTGTACATTCTGCCCCCATCATACCCTCCACCCTCCTCTCCTGTACATACTGACCCCATCATACCCTCCACACTCCTCTCCTGTACATTCTGCCCCCATCATACCCTCCACCCTCCTCTCCTGTACATTCTACCCCCATCATACCCTCCACACTCCTCTCCTGTACATACTGCCCCCATCATACCCTCCACCCTCCTCTCCTGTACATACTGCCCCCATCATACCCTCCACACTCCTGTCCTGTACATTCTGCCCCATCATCCCCTCCACACTCCTCTCCTGTACATACTGCCCCCATCGTACCCTCCACACTCCTCTCCTGTACATACTGCACCCATCATACCCTCCACACTCCTCTCCTGTACATTCTGCCCCATCATACCCTCCACACTCCTCTCCTGTACATTCTGCCCCATCATACCCTCCACACTCCTCTCCTGTACATTCTGCCCCCATCATACCCTCCACCCTCCTCTCCTGTACATACTGCCCCCATCATACCCTCCACACTCCTCTCCAGTACATACTGCCTCCATCATCCCCTCCACACTCCTCTCCTGTACATTCTGCCACCATCATACCCTCCACACTCCTCTCCTGTACATACTGCCCCCATCATACCCTCCACACTCCTCTCCTGTACATTCTGCCCCATCATACCCTCCACACTCCTCTCCTGTACATTCTGCCCCATCATACCCTCCACACTCCTCTCCTGTACATTCTGCCCCCATCATACCCTCCACCCTCCTCTCCTGTACATACTGCCCCCATCATACCCTCCACACTCCTCTCCTGTACATTCTGCCCCCATCATACCCTCCACCCTCCTCTCCTGTACATACTGACCCCATCATACCCTCCACACTCCTCTCCTGTACATTCTGCCCCCATCATACCCTCCACCCTCCTCTCCTGTACATTCTACCCCCATCATACCCTCCACACTCCTCTCCTGTACATACTGCCCCCATCATACCCTCCACCCTCCTCTCCTGTACATACTGCCCCCATCATACCCTCCACACTCCTGTCCTGTACATTCTGCCCCCATCATACCCTTCACCCTCCTCTCCTGTACATACTGCCCTCATCATATCCTCCACACTCCTCTCCTGTACATTCTGCCCCATCATCCCCTCCACACTCCTCTCCTGTACATTCTGCCACATCATACCCTCCACACTCCTCTCCTGTAAATTCTGCCCCCATCATACCCTCCACACTCCTCTCCTGTACATACTGCCCCCATCATCCCCTCCACACTCCTCTCCTGTACATTCTGCCCCATCATACCCTCCACACTCCTCTCCTGTACATACTGCCCCCATCGTACCCTCCACACTCCTCTCCTGTACATTCTGCCCCATCATACCCTCCACACTCCTCTCTTGTACATACTGCCCCCACCATACCCTTCACCATCCTCTCCTGTACATACTGCCCCCATCATACCCTCCACCCTCCTCTCCTGTACATACTGCCCCCATCATACCCTCCACACTCCTCTCCAGTACATACTGCCTCCATCATCCCCTCCACACTCCTCTCCTGTACATTCTGCCACCATCATACCCTCCACACTCCTCTCCTGTACATACTGCCCCCATCATACCCTCCACACTCCTCTCCTGTACATTCTGCCCCATCATACCCTCCACACTCCTCTCCTGTACATTCTGCCCCATCATACCCTCCACACTCTTCTCCTGTACATTCTGCCCCCATCATACCCTCCACCCTCCTCTCCTGTACATACTGCCCCCATCATACCCTCCACACTCCTCTCCAGTACATACTGCCTCCATCATCCCCTCCACACTCCTCTCCTGTACATTCTGCCACCATCATACCCTCCACACTCCTCTCCTGTACATACTGCCCCCATCATACCCTCCACACTCCTCTCCTGTACATTCTGCCCCATCATACCCTCCACACTCCTCTCCTGTACATACTGCCCCCATCATACCCTCCACACTCCTCTCCTGTACATTCTGCCCCCATCATACCCTCTACCCTCCTCTCCTGTACATTCTGCCCCCATCATACCCTCCACCCTCCTCTCCTGTACATACTGACCCCTTCATACCCTCCACACTCCTCTCCTGTACATTCTGCCCCCATCATACCCTCCACCCTCCTCTCCTGTACATTCTACCCCCATCATACCCTCCACACTCCTCTCCTGTACATACTGCCCCCATCATACCCTCCACCCTCCTCTCCTGTACATACTGCCCCCATCATACCCTCCACACTCCTGTCCTGTACATTCTGCCCCCATCATACCCTCCACACTCCTGTCCTGTACATTCTGCCCCCATCATACCCTCCACACTCCTCTCCTGTACATACTGCCCCCATCATATCCTCCACACTCCTCTCCTGTACATTCTGCCCCATCATCCCCTCCACACTCCTTTCCTGTACATTCTGCCCCATCATACCCTCCACACTCCTCTCCTGTACATACTGCCCCCATTGTACCCTCCACACTCCTCTCCTGTACATTCTGCCCCCATCATCCCTTTCGCACTCCTCTCCTGTGCATACTGCCCCCATCATCCCCTCTGCACTTCTCTCCTGTACCTACTGCCCCCATCATCTCCTCCGCGCTACTCTCCTGTACATACTGCCTCCATCATCCCCTCCGCACTCCTCTCCTGTACATACTGCCCCCATCATACCCTCCGCACTCCTCTCCAGTACATTCTGCCCCATCATACCCTCCACACTCCTCTCCTGTACATTCTGCCCCCATCATACCCTCCACCCTCCTCTCCTGTACATACTGCCCCCATCATACCCTCCACACTCCTCTCCTGTACATTCTGCCACCATCATACCCTCCACACTCCTCTCCTGTACATACTGCCCCCATCATACCCTCCACACTCCTCTCCTGTACATTCTGCCCCATCATACCCTTCACACTCCTCTCCTGTACATTCTACCCCATCATATACTCCACACTCCTCTCCTGTTCATACTGCCCCCACCATACCCTTCACCCTCCTCTCCTGTACATACTGCCCCCATCATACCCTCCACCCTCCTCTCCTGTACATACTGCCCCCATCATACCCTCCACACTCCTCTCCTGTACATACTGGCCCCATCATACCCTCCACACTCCTCTCCTGTACATACTGCCCCCATCATACCCTCCACTCTCCTCTCCTGTACATACTGGCCCCATCATATCCTCCACACTCCTCTCCTGTACATTCTGCCCCATCATATACTCCACACTCCTCTCCTGTACATACTGCCCCCACCATACCCTTCACCCTCCTCTCCTGTACATACTGCCCCCATCATACCCTCCACCCTCCTCTCCTGTACATACTGCCCCCATCATACCCTCCACACTCCTCTCCTGTACATACTGGCCCCATCATATCCTCCACACTCCTCTCCTGTACATACTGCCCCCATCATCCCCTCCACACTCCTCTCCTGTACATTCTGCCCCATCATACCCTCCACACTATTCTCCTGTACATACTGCCCCCATCATACCCTCCACACTCCTTTCCTGTACATACTGCCTCCATCATACCCTCCACCCTCCTCTCCTGTACATTCTGCCCCCATCATACCCTGCACACTCCTCTCCAGTACATGCTGCCCCCATCATATCCTCCACACTCCTCTCCTGTACATACTGCCCCATCATACCCTCCACACTCCTCTCCTGTACATTCTGCCCCCATCATACCCTCCACACTCCTCTCCTGTACATACTGCCTCCATCATACCCTCCACCCTCCTCTCCTGTACATACTGCCCCATCATACCCTCCACACTCCTCTCCTGTACATTCTGCCCATCATACCCTCCACACTCCTCTCCTGTACATACTGCGACCATCATACCCTCCGCACTCCTCTCCTGTACATTCTGCCCCATCATACCCTCCACACTCCTCTCCTGTACATACTGCCCCCATCATACCCTCCACCCTCCTCTCCTGTACATACTGCCCCCATCATACCCTCCTCTCCTGTACATACTGCCCCCATCATACCCTCCACACTCCTCTCCAGTACATTCTGCTCCCATCATACCCTCCACACTCCTCTCCTGTACATACTGCCCCCATCATACCCTCCATACTCCTCTCCTGTACATTCTGCCCCATCATACCCTCCACACTCCTCTCCTGTACATTCTGCCCCATCATACCCTCCACACTCCTCTCCTGTACATACTGCCTCATCATACCCTCCACACTCCTCTCCTGTACCTACTGCCTCCATCATATCCTCCACACTCCTCTCCTGTACATACTGCCCCATCATACCCTCCACACTCCTCTCCTGTACATTATGCCCCCATCATACCCTCCACACTCCTCTCCTGTACATACTGCCTTCATCATACCCTCCACCCTCCTCTCCTGTACATTCTGCCCCCATCATACCCTCCACCCTCCTCTCCTGTACATTCTGCTCCCATCATACTCTCCACCCTCCTCTCCTGTACATTCCGCCCCATCATACCCTCCACACTCCTCTCCTGTACATACTGCCCCCATCGTACCCTCCACACTCCTCTCCTGTACATTCTGCCCCATCATACCCTCCACACTCCTCTCCTGTACATACTGCCCCCACCATACCCTTCACCCTCCTCTCCTGTACATACTGCCCCTATCATACCCTCCACCCTCCTCTCCTGTACATACTGCCCCCATCATACCCTCCACACTCCTCTCCTGTACATACTGGCCCCATCATACCCTCCACACTCCTCTCCTGTACATACTGCCCCCATCATACCCTCCACTCTCCTCTCCTTTACATACTGGCCCCATCATATCCTCCACACTCCTCTCCTGTACATACTGCCCCATCATCCCCTCCACACTCCTCTCCTGTACATTCTGCCCCATCATACCCTCCACACTCCTCTCCTGTACATACTGCCCCCACCATACACTTCACCCTCCTCTCCTGTACATACTGCCCCCATCATACCCTCCACACTCCTCTCCTGTACATACTGGCCCCATCAAATCCTCCACACTCCTCTTCTGTACATACTGCCCTCATCATACCCTCCACACTCCTCTCCTGTACATTCTTCCCCCATCATACCCTCCACATTCCTCTTCTGTACTTTCTGTCCCCATCATACCCTCCACACTCCTCTCCTGTACATACTACCCCATCATACCCTCCACACTCCTCTCCTGTACATACTGCCCCATCATACCCTCCACACTCCTCTCCTGTACATACTGCCCCCATCATCCCCTCCACACTCCTCTCCTGTACATACTGCCCCCATCATCCCCTCCACACTCCTCCCCTGTACATACTGCCCCCATCATCCCCTCCGCACTGCTCTCCTGTACATACTGCCCTCATCATTCCCTCCGCACTCCTCTCCTGTACATACTGCCCCATCATCAGGATCAGAAGAACACCACCAATTTTCTTCAGGTAGCTTTAGGTGCACACTGTGCAGAGGACACAGTACACTAACTGTAAATACTGCAGCTGCCTGCCTGTGGTACTAATAGGATCAGAACACCACAAATTTTTCTTCATGTAGCTTTAGAAGCACACTGTGCAAAGGACACAGTACACTAACTGTAAATACTGTAAAAACACCTGCCTGCCTGTCAGTAGGAAGAGAATAACAGGAACGGATCTAGCTAAACTGAATACAGTATATATATATATATATATATATATATATATATATATATATATACACACACACACACAACACCTAGGATGCATAACTGACTCGCCTGCCTACTCTATCTAACTTAAATCAAATGACACTGTCTCTCTGTCACGCAGGCGGCCTTATATAGTGATTGGCGTGTACTAAACCCCCTGAGCCATAATTGGCCAAAGCCACCGTGGCTTTGGCCAATTACGCCTCTCTGTACAGATGGCGCTGTGATTGACCAAGCATGCGGGTCATAGTGCATGCTTGGCCAATCATCAGCCAGCAATACACTGCAATGCCACAGTGAATTATTCACTATACAACCTACAATTACTTGTTTCACTATCTGGATTACAAATACTGCAGTCTAATAAGCTAGCTGAAGAAAGAAGTCTACAAGAGACGTTCGTCTGTGGTTATATAGCATTATAACCCACTTTAGCAATTTCTTTTGGATTGCGAATGTTATGGGCCGTTAGCGCCAAATTTGAGTGGCGCGTCACGGCTTATAACATTCGCAATCCAAAAGAAATTGCTAAAGTGGGTTATAATGCTATATAACCACAGACGAACGTCTCTTGTAGACTTCTTTCTTCAGCTAGCTTATTAGACTGCAGTATTTGTAATCCAGATAGTGAAACAAGTAATTGTAGGTTGTATAGTGAGTAATACTTTGATAGTTGTATACTTGTGGGAAAAGACAATTAGTATAACTCCTCCTTAGCGGTGAATGTATTGTAACATTAACTTATAACACATAGACAGCAATCCTGCAGTTCCACTGTATGTGAACTACGGCTGAATGAGAATACTTCTGTAGGACTACAAATCCCACCAGCCGTCTGTAACTTTGCAACACAGCAACAGTACACTCTATAAATCGGGCAAGTGCCCTGCTTACCACACCAGGTCCAGATGCTTGCGAAGTTCTACTCTTGGTAGCTCAGTCCAGTCCAAGCTGGCACCGTCATAGCGCATCGATCCTTCTGATGACTGGGATGCGCATCAGAAATCCTGGGCTCTCAGATCCATCCGCACACTGGTCCAGCTGACTGTGCTCCATAGCTCCCAGGAGGCCAAACGATTCCGCTTCGTGCCTCGTAGGCCGCAGTCTGTCAGCCACACACACAGACCTCACTGCTGGCAGGTCCCAAACGGCGTCCCAAGAGACCTGAAACATGCCACGCCTGACTCTTTTATATCCTTACCCAGCAGGCTATTCTTTGGCTTGGGCTTGTGGGTAGTGAACTGAGCATCGTGGGTAGGTAGTTCTCAGGCTGAGTTAAATATATGAGTCACTTCCTCGTTAAACTACACAGTCCATAATGTATCATTGAGCGGCCACTAGAGGGAGCCATTCCCTTACTTAAGGAATAACACACCATTCAGTACAATGACCCTGGTAAACCCCTGCGTTACATAAGAATTTAGCAAAACATGGCTACGCATATATATATTTTTTTCCAACACCCTAGAGAAAAAAATGGTCACACCGTATTTGCGTAGCGGTCTTATAAGCGCACTTTTGTTGGAAAAAATATACTTTTTTTCATTAAAAAATAAGACAACAGTAAAGATAGCCCAGTTTTTTTTATAATGTGAAAGATGTCACGCCAAGTAAATTGATACCTAACATGTCACGCTTCAAAATTGCACCCGCTCGTAGAATGGTAACAAACTTGAATCCTTAAAAATTTCCATAGGTGATGTTTTAAAAATTCTACAGGTTGCATGTTTTAATTTACAGAGGAGGTCTAGGGCTAGAATTATTGCTCTCGCTCTAACGATTGCTGCGATACCTCACATGTGTGTAAACACCGTTTTCATATGCGGGCGCTGCTCACGTATGCGGTCGCTTCTGCACGCTAGCTTAGACTAAAATGCAAATTGCCCTGCAATGGTATGGGGACAGGTGGGGGCCATCTTCCCCTCACTCAGCTCCATACCATACACAGGAACGGACGCTGCTGGTGGCTCCGGTAAGCGGCAGAGGGCATCGGAGCGTGGCAGGAGGGGGGCCCCTCTCCCGCCGTCAATAAAAGTGATCTCATGGCGAATCCGCCACAGAGACCACTTTTATGTGACCGCCCGCTAAAAAAAAATACCGGGGTTATGGTAGCTAGCTGCTGCCATAACAACGATATTCCTCTTGAAAGTATAATGACGGCGGGCGGTCTATAATTGGTTAAAGACAGAGTTAACAGCAGAAATAACCCCTTGCCAATAGTGATGGAGTTCAGGACATCTCCATAACATATATATTAAATTAGCCAGCCTAATATTACATCTAGGACAAAGAGGGGTATCTTTACGCTGCCATTTAAACAAATATTTTAGGGGTGTGATAAGTCCTGTGTGAAATGAATAGTTGGGTTACTTTCTGCGTGGAAGATAAAGAGACCATGGGCACTGCCGCCTCCCACTGACCATCCGATATGGGACCTAGATCCACTGAGGAAGTGGCTTTGTCCATGCAGCTTGCGTTCCAATCATTTTCAATGGACTGCCTGCATGTGGCACCTGAAAGTTACAGATGCTGCAAAAAACGCCCCGTTCATGCTATATGGCTGTCATCATCCTTGTATTCATGGCCAGACAGACAGACAAAACTAATACAAATAAAACAGCGCTAATTAATTATGCATGAGCATTTTATTATGCACTATCCCTTTAACCTAAGTGCTGTAATTAAAAAGTGTCTGTGCTCCTAAAGCGGGCGATAGACAGTTCGAATTTTGGCCAGTTCAGCAGGGACCAGCTGAGAATCCAAACATGAATGGGCAGGCTGATTATCATTGGATGTTTCATGCCATTATTGCCAGTCAGTGGGTCGGGATGAGAGGCAGGCAACCAGCATCTTTATACGAAGGCCAACAATAGTCATCCTTGTGTCCCTGTCATGTCGAGTTTATTCATTGTCCCTGGCACAAGAGTTTTGAACTTTTCTCTCTACAATTTGATGTTGTACAAAAGAAAAAAATATATGAAATGTAGGTGAAGGTGCTAAATCTAATTCCTCTCTTTTTTTTATTGAAGATGTACGCGGTATTAACTGCAGACAAGGCTCACACGGCATGCCTGTCGTCCATCACATTCAGACTCCACAAGAGTGCGCCCCAGGCGAGGCAACTCCACCAGAGTGCGCCCCAGGCGACGTCACTCCACCAGAGTGCGCCCCAGGCGACGTCACTCCACCAGAGTGCGCCCCAGGCGACGTCACTCCACCAGAGTGGGCCCCAGGCGAGGCCACTCCACCAGAGTGCGCCCCAGGTGAGGCCACTCCACCAGAGTGCGCCCAAGAAGAGGCCACTCCACCAGAGTGCGCCCCAGGCGAGGCCACTCCACCAGAGTGCGCCCCAGGCGAGGCCACTTCACCAGAGTGCGCCCCAGGCGAGGCCACTCCACCAGAGTGCGCCCCAGGAGAGGCCACTCCACCAGAGTGTGCCCCAGGCGAGGCCACTCCACCAGAGTACGCCCCAGGAGAGGCCACTCCACCAGAGTTCGATTTCCACAAGGAGACTCCACCAGAAGAACCCTCGGTCATCACAGAACCGGACAAAGGAAAAAGAACCAGAAAAAGAAATAAAAATAGAAAAAATAAAAGACAGTATAAGTGCGCCCCAGGCGAGGCCACTCCACCAGAGTGCCCCCCAGGCGAGACCACTCCACCAGAGTGCGCCCCAGGTGAGGCCACTCCACCAGAGTGCGCCCCAGGCGAGGCCACTCCATCAGAGTGCGCCCCAGGCGAGGCCACTCCATCAGAGTGCGCCCCAGGCGAGGCCACTCCTCCAGAGTGCGCCCCAGGCGAGGCCACTCCTCCAGAGTGCGCCCCAGGCGAGGCCACTCCGCCAGAGTGCGCCCCAGGCGAGGCCACTCTGCCAGAGTGCACCCCAGGCGAGGCCACTCTGCCAGAGTGCGCCCCAGAAGAGGCCACTCCTCCAGAGTGCGCCCCAGGCGAGGCCACTCCACCAAAGTGCGTCTCAGGCGAGGCCACTCCACCAGAGTGCGCTCCTGGCGAGGCCACTTCACCAGAGTGCGCCCCAGGCGAGGCCACTCCACCAGAGTGCGCCCCAGGAGAGGCCACTCCACTAGAGTGTGCCCCAGGCGAGGCCACTCCACCAGAGTACGCCCTAGACATGGCCACTCCACCAGAGTTCGATTTCCACAAGGAGACTCCACCAGAAGAACCCTTGGTCATAACAGACCTGGACAAAGGAAAAAGAACCAGAAAAAGAAATAAAAATAGAAAAAATAAAAGACAATATGAGTGCGCCCCAGGCGAGGCCACTATACCAGAGTGCACCCCAGGCGAGGCCACTTTACCAGAGTGCGTCTTAGGCGAGGTCACTCCATCAGAGTGCGTCCCAGGCGGGGCCACTCCACCAGAGTGCGCCCCAGGCGAGGCCACTCCACCAGAGTGCGCCCCAGGCGAGGCCACTCCACCAGAGTGCGCCCCAGGCGAGGCCACTCCACCAGAGTGCGCCCCAGGTGAGGCCACTCCACCAGAGTGCGCCCCAGGCGAGGCCACTCCACCAGAGTGCGCCCCAGACGAGGCCACTCCACCAGAGTGCGCCCCAGATGAGGCCACTCCACCAGAGTTCGACTTCCACAAGGAGATTCCACCAGAAGAACCCTCGATCATCACAGAACTGGACAATGGAAAAAGTACCAGAAAAAGAAACAAAAATAGAACAAATAAAAGACAGTATGAGTGCGCCACAGGCGAGGTCACTCCACCAGCGTGCGTCTCAGGCGAGGCCACTCCACCAGAGTGCGTCTCAGGCGAGGCCACTCCACCAGAGTGCGTCCCAGGCGAGGCCACTTTACCAGAGTGCGTCTTAGGCGAGGCCACTCCACCAGAGTGCGTCCCAGGCGGGGCCACTCCACCAGAGTGCGCCCCAGGCGAGGCCACTCCACCAGAGTGCGCCCCAGGCGAGGCCACTCCACCAGAGTGCGCCCCAGGCGAGGCCACTCCACCAGAGTGCGCCCCAGACGAGGCCACTCCACCAGAGTGCGCCCCAGATGAGGCCACTCCACCAGAGTTCGACTTCCACAAGGAGACTCCACCAGAAGAACCCTTGATCATCACAGAACTGGACAATGGAAAAAGTACCAGAAAAAGAAACAAAAATAGAACAAATAAAAGACAGTATGAGTGCGCCACAGGCGAGGTCACTCCACCAGAGTGCGTCTCAGGCGAGGCCACTCCACCAGAGTGCGTCTCAGGCGAGGCCACTCCACCAGAGTGCGTCCCAGGCAAGGCCACTCCACCAGAGTGCGTCCCAGGCGAGGCCACTCCACTCCACCAGAGCGACCTAGACATGGCCACTCCACCAGAGTGCGACTTCTACATAGAGAAACCAAAACGTCATGTTCGCTTTATGCTTCCTCCAGAGCATGAAACTGATACTCGACGAAAACATAGCCGTCTCTTTCAGAAAGCATCAAAGAAATATCTTCACCCAAGGGTTCCACTAAAACGTCGTGATATCTCTACGCTTCCTCCAGAATTCGACGATGACACTGAGACTCCACGAAAAAGTGGCGCTCGCTGTCAGAAAGAAAAAAAGAAAGAAAAAAAGAAAGAAATTCAAAGACCAGAAGTGTCATCAGCCCCCCCTTGCAGAAGAACCCTCGATGATCATGGACAAAAGAAAAAGAACCAGAAAAAGAAACAAAAATAGAAAAAATAATAGACAGTATGAGTGCACCCCAGGCGAGGCCACTCCACCAGAGTGCGCCCCAGACGAGGCCACTCCACCAGAGGAGCCACAGACGAGGCCACTCCACCAGAGTGCACCCTAGACATGGCCACTCCACCAGAGTTCAATTTCCACAAGGAGACTCCACCAGAAGAACCCTCGATCATCACAGAACTGAACGATGGAAAAAGTACCAGAAAAAGAAACAAAAATAGAAAAAATAAAAGACAGTATGAGTGCGCCCCAGGCGAGGCCACTCGACCAGAGTGCACCCTAGACATGGCCACTCCACTAGAGTTCGACTTCCACAAGGAGACTCCACCAGAAGAACCCTCGATCATCACAGAACTGGACAATGGAAAAAGTACCAGAAAAAGAAACAAAAATAGAAAAAATAAAAGACAGTATGAGTGCGCCCCAGGTGAGGCCACTCGACAAGAGTGCGTCTCAGGCGAGGCCACTCCACCAGAGTGTGTCCCAGGCGGGGCCACGCCACCAGAGTGCTCCCCTGGCAAGGCCACTCCACCAGAGTGTGCCCCAGGCGAGGCCACTCCACCAAAGTGCGCCCCAGGCGAGGCCACTCCACCAAAGTGCGTCCCAGGCGAGGCCACTCCACCAGAGTGCACCCCAGTCAAGGCCACTCCACCAGAGTGCGCCCCAGACAAGGCCACTCCACCAGAGTGTAACCCAGACATGGCCACTCCACCAGAGTGCAACCTAGACATGGCTACTCCACCAGAATGCAACCTAAACATTCTACAGTTTGCAGAGGAGGTCTAGGGCTAGAATTACTGCTCTCGCTCTAACGATCGCGGCGATACCTCACATGTGTGTAAACACCGTTTTCATATGCGGGCGCTGCTCACGTATGTGGTCGCTTCTGCACGCGAGCTTAGACTAAAATGCAAATTGCCCTGCAATGGTATAGGGACAGGTGGGGGCCATCTTCCCCTCACTCAGCTCCATACCATATACAGGAACGGATGCTGCTGGCGGCTCCGGTAAGCGGCAGAGGGCATCGGAGCATGGCAGGAGGGGGGCCCCTCTCCCGCCGCCAATAAAAGTGATCTCATGGCGAATCCGCCACAGAGACCACTTTTATGTGACCGCCCGCTAAAAAAAAAAACGGGGTTATGGTAGCTAGCTGCTGCCATAACAACGATATTCCTCTTCAACGTACCGGTGTATAATGACGGCGGGCGGTCTATAATTGGTTAAAGACAGAGTTAACAGCAGAAATAACCCCTTGCCATTAGTGATGGAGTTCAGGACATCTCCATAACATATATATTAAATTAGCCAGCCCAATATTACATCTAGGACAAAGAGGGGTATCTTTACGCTGCCATTTAAACAAATATTTTAGGGGTATGATAAGTCCTGTGTGAAATGAATAGTTGGGTTACTTACTGCGTGGAAGATAAAGAGACCATGGGCAATGCGGACAATGCCGCCTCCCACTGACCATCCGATATGGGACCTAGATCCACTGAGGAAGTGGCTTTGTCCGTGCAGCTTGCGTTCTAATCATTTTCAATGGACTGCCTGCATGTGGCACCTGAAAGTTACAGATGCTGCAAAAAACGCCCCGTTCATACATCAAGACACTCCACCAGAGTGCGCCCCAGGCAAGGCCACTCCACCAGAGTGCGCCCCAGGCGAGGCCACTCCACCAGAGTGCACCCCAGACAAGGCCACTCCACCAGAGTGCGCCCCAGACAAAGCCACTCCACCAGAGTGTGACCTAGACATGGCCACTCCACCAGAGTGCAACCTAGACATGGCTACTCCACCAGAGTGCAACCTAAACATGGCCACTCCACCAGAGTGCGACTTCTACATAGAGAAACCATAACGTCATGTTCGCTTTATGCTTCCTCCAGAGCATGAAACTGATACTCGACGAAAACATAGCCGTCTCTTTCAGAAAGCATCAAAGAAATATCTTCACCCAAGGGTTCCACTAAAACATCGTGATCTCTCTACGCTTCCTCCAGAAATCGACAATGACACTGAGACTCCACGAAAAAGTGTCGCTCGCTGTCAGAAAGAAAAAAAGAAAGAAATTCAAAGACCAGAAGTGTCATCACCCCCCCCCCTGCAGAAGAACCCTTGATGATCATGGACAAAAGAAAAAGAACCAGAAAAAGAAACAAAAATAGAAAAAATAATTAAATAAGACTTTTCTTTTCCTGCAGGATAAAAAAATAAAAAAAAATAAAAAATAAAACAAAAACCCTAAACACCCCTAATATGGCAGAGACATACCTCCATCCCTAAAAGTACATACAAGTAAACGGAAAATGGATGCGGGACTTTAAATGAGGTTTGTCTCTGTGATGAAGGATATTGTAGCTAGGATATATTAATAAACACTTTTGATTGTAACCAATCCCCAATGGGTAGTCCCTATAATGGACAAACCAAACAAATTTTACGTGTGTACAATATAGGCACGGTATAAACATATTCAATGCACAATAGTCACATATTTATTCAAATATAAACATAGAAGCACATGATTGGTACTAAAGACAATAGTGAATAAAAGTCTGATACATAATTATAATAATAATAAACAATGCATGGTAAAACAAAAAATACAGAATATAATAATTTCATTTAAAGTCCCGCATCCATTTTCCTTTTACTTGTATTTTCTTTTCCTGCAGGCGTATGTTGGACCAGCTGTGAGGGGAGGTTGGAGGCCGGAAGACTTTTTATTTTCTGCAGGCGTGTGTTGGACCGGCTGTGAGGGGAGGTTGGAGGCCGGAAGACTTTTTATTTTCTGCAGGCGTGTGTTGGACTGGCTGTGAGGGGAGGTTGGAGGCTGGTAGACTTTTTCTTTTCTGCAGGCGTGTGTTGGATCGGCTGTAAGGGGAGGTTGGAGGCCGGTAGACTTTTTATTTTCTGCAGGCGTGTGTTGGACCGGCTGTGAGGGGAGGTTGGAGGCCGGTAGACTTTTTATTTTCTGCAGGCGTGTGTTGGACCGGCTGTAAGGGGAGGTTGGAGGCCGGTAGACTTTTTATTTTCTGCAGGCGTGTGTTGGACCGGCTGTGAGGGGAGGTTGGAGGCTGGTAGACTTTTTATTTTCTGCAGGCGTGTGTTGGACCGGCTGTGAGGGGAGGTTGGAGGTCAGTAGACTTTTTCTTTTCTGCAGGCGTGTGTTGGACCGGCTGTGAGGGGAGGATGGAGGCTGGTAGACTAGTAGCCTTTTTGTGCAGGCATGTGTTGGACCGGTTATGAGGGGAGGTTGGAGGTCAGTAGGAGGCCAAGGGGTGTTTGAACTGGGTGAGGTACCCTCAAAAGGCAGGTGCTGCAGGAAGCATAAAGAGAAAGTTTTGGCGCTGTGAGGCGTTTCAAAAGTCCAATTAGAGAGGGCTAAGTCTGTCAGAGAGGGCTTCCTGAAAGTGGGAGGTCTGAAAAAAATCCAGGCCTTAAGAGGCCTGGGTTTGTACCTTGGGAAAATAATCTGTTACATAAAGTTGGGTACAGATGGGATGGGACCAGCGAGAGTTTGTATTTCTAGAGTGCCCTGGTAGAACAAGAGATAGTGTGGCTGAGTAGAGGATGGGCTTTCAAGGATGCGAGGGAGGAAGAATGAGAGGGAAGCACCAGGGTAGGCAGCTCAGAAGGGAGCTAGTTGTGGATTGTTCCAGAGGAACCCACTCTTTCAGGTCTCCGTGTTTGTGCCAGTCCAATAGTCATGTAAGGCATGCTGCAGCTTGGTATTTGTAGATGTCAGGGATTGCCAGGCCTCCATACCTTTTGAGGAGGGCCAGGGTGCTTGATTTAGATCTGGGGAGTTTCTGGGCCCACATAAATTAAAAAAAAGGGAGTTCACTGATTTAAGGAAAGAGGGAGGGATGTGGATCAGGAGGGTCATAAGTAAGTGACTTATGAATGAGTCACTGAGGAATTTTGTGAGTATTGTCATTTTAAGGCTATTGCAGGGGCCGAACCAGGAAAAGGGGCCAGTGTTTCAATTTTGTAGAAGTTGACGGGTCCTGATTTAACCAGTTGCCGACCGCCGTACAACGATGTACGTCGGCACAATTGCACGGGCAGGCATAAGGACTTATATATAAGTCCTTTCCTGCCCGCGGGCGGGGGGTCCGATTGGATCCCCCCCCCCCCGTGCCCGAGGCGGTCGGCTTCTGTCCGGGAGCGATCAGACGTGAGAAGGAGACCATCCATTTGTGGCCCCCCCTCGCGATCGCTCCCAGCCAATGAGAATCTTCCTCTGCCTCTGTATAGTAAACAGAGGCAGAGGAAATTATGTCATCTCTCCTCGGCTCGGTATTTTCCGTTCCGGCGCCGAGGAGAGAAGACATCCGAGTGAGTGTAAAACACATTCACACAGTAGAACATGCCAGGCATACATTACACCCCCCATCACCCCCGATCACCCCCTGATCACCCCCCAATCACCCCCCCTGTCACACTGACACCAAGCAGTTTTTTTTTCTGATTACTGCATTGGTGTCAGTTTGTGACAGTTAGTGTGGCAGGGCAGTTAGTGTTAGCCCCCTTTAGGTCTAGGGTACCCCCTAACCCCGCCTAATAAAGTTTTAATCCCTTGATCACCCCCCCGTCGCCAGTGTCACTAAGCGATCATTTTTCTGATCGCTGTATTAGTGTCACTGGTGACACTAGTTAGGGAGGTAAATATATAGGTTCGCCGTCAGCGTTTTATAGCGTCAGGGACCCCCATATAGTACCTAATAAAGGTTTTAACCCCTTGATTGCCCCCTAGTTAACCCTTTCACCAGTGATCACCGTATAACTGTTACAGGTGATGCTGGTTAGTTAGTTTATTTTTTATAGTGTCAGGGCACTCGCCGTTTATTACCTAATAAAGTTTTAGCCCCCTGATCGCCCGGCGTTGATATAACTTAGGTTTTAGGGTCAGATAGGGTCTGCGTCGCCCCAGGCAGCGTCAGGTTAGCGCCAGTACTGCTAACACCCACGCACGCAGCATACACCTCCCTTAGTGATATAGTATCTGAACAGATCAATATCTGATATGATCAGATCTATACTAGCATCCCCATCAGTTTAGGGTTCCCAAAAAAGCTGTGTTAGCGGGATCAGCCCAGATACCTGCTAACACTTGCGTTTTGCCCCTCCTCCCGGCCCGGCCCAGCCCAGCCCACCCAAGTGCAGTATCGATCGATCACTGTCACTTTACAAAACACTAAACGCGTAACTGCAGCGTTCACAGAGTCAGGCCTGATCCCTGCGATCGCTAACAGTTTTTTTGGTAGCGTTTTTGGTGAACTGGCAAGCACCAGCCCCAGGCAGCGTCAGGTTAGTCCAGTAGCGATAACACCCACGCACGCACCGTACACCTCCCTTAGTGGTATAGTATCTGAACGGATCAATATCTGATCCGATCAGATCTATACTAGTGTCCCCAGCAGTTTAGGGTTCCCAAAAATGCAGTGTTAGCGGAATCAGCCCAGATACCTGCTAGCACCTGCGTTTTACCCCTCCGCCCGGCCCAGCCCAGCCCACCCAAGTGCAGTATCGATCGATCACTGTCACTTACAAAACACTAAACGCATAACTGCAGCGTTTGCAGAGTCAGGCCTGATCCCTGCGATCGCTAACAGTTTTTTTGGTAGCGTTTTGGTTAACTGGCAAGCACCAGCGGTCTAGTACACCCCAGTCGTAGTCAAACCAGCACTGCAGTAACACTTGGTGACGTGGTGAGTCCCATAAGTGCAGTTCGAGCTGGTGAGGTGGCAAGCACAAGTAGTGTCCCGCTGCCACCAAGAAGAAGACAAACACAGGCCCGTCGTGCCCATAGTGCCCTTCCTGCTGCATTCACCACACCTAATTGGGAACCCACTACTTCTGCAGCACCCGTACTTCCCCCATTCACATCCCCAACCAAATGCAGTCGGCTGCATGAGAGGCATTTTCTTTATGTCCTCCCGAGTACCCCTACCCAACGAACCCCCCCAAAAAAGATGTTGTGTCTGCAGCAAGTGCGGATATAGGCGTGACACCCGCTATTATTGTCCCTCCTGTCCTGACAATCCTGGTCTTTGCATTGGTGGATGTTTTGAACGCTACCATACACTAGTTGAGTATTAGCGTAGCGTACAGCATTGCACAGACTAGGCACACTTTCACAGGGTCTCCCAAGATGCCATCACATTTTGAGAGACCCGAACCTGGAACCGGTTACAGTTACAAAAGTTACAGGTGATATATGCCGAAGCATGGGGGCAGCAGGAGCAGAGGAGCGATTTGCTCCTACCTTTTGCAGGAGGATACCCCCCTAGTTCAGCATATATAAATGGTGCATGTATGCCCATCATTAGAAGTGGGCGGATGAAGGGAGGTATTCTAATGGTGGGCATACCCACCGATCAATCTCTTTTTTCGTTCAGCCCACAGGCTGCATGAAAAAACCATTCCATTGTAGCTCTGGCTGTATGTTTAGGGTCGTTGCCCTGCTGGAAGGTGAACTTCTGACCAGCGTCTCTGTCCCTGCTGAAGAAAAGCATCCCCGCAACAGGATGCTGCCACCACCATGTTTCACGGTGTGGATAGTGTGTTCAGGGTGATGTGCAGTGTTATTTTTCCGCCATACATAGCGTTTTGATTTTAGGCCACAAAGTTCAATTTTGGTCTCATCTGACCAGAGCACCTTCTTCCACATGTTTGCTGTGTCCTCCACAAGGCAAACGGGACTTCTTATGGCTTTCTTTCAACAATGGCTTTCTTCTTGCCACTTTTCCATAAAGGTCAGATTTGTGGTGTGCACGACTAATAGTTGTCCTGTGGACAGATTCTCCCACCTGATCTGTGCATATCTGTAGCTCCTCCAGAGTTATCATGGGCCTCTTGGCTGCTTCTCGGATTAATGCTCCCCTTGCCCGGCCTGTCAGTTTACATGGATGGTCATGTCTTGGTAGGTTTGCAGTTGTGCCATACTCTTTCCATTTTCGGATGATGGATTGAACAGTGCTTCGTGAGATGTTCAAAGCTTGGGATATGTTTTTATAACCTAACCCTGCTTTAAACTTCATCACAACTTTATCCCTGACCTGTCTGGTGTGTTCCTTGGCCTTCATGATGTTGTTTGTTCACTAAGGTTCTCCAACAAACATCTGAGGGCTTCACAGAACAGCTGTATTTATACTGAGATTAAATGAAACATGGGTGGACTCTATTTACTAATTAGGTGACTTCTGAAAACAATTGGCTTAACTAGATTTTAGTTAGGGGTATCAGAGTAAAGGGGGCTGAATACAAATATTTTATTTGTGAAAAATGTTGAAAACCATTTATCATTTTCCTACTTCACAATTATGTGCCACTTTGTGTTGGTCTATCACATAAAATCCCCAAAAAATACATTTACATTTTTGGTTGTAACATGACAAAATGTGAAAAATTTCAAGGAGTATGAATACTTTTTTCAAGGCACTGTACAGTGCATCTGGAAAGTATTCACAGTGCTTCACTTTTCAACATTTTGTTATGTTACAGCCCTATTCCAAAATGGATTATATTAATTATTTTTCTCAAAATTCTACAAACTATACATGTTTAAACTGAATTTACCACAGGTGGACTCCAATCAAGTTGTAGAAACGTCTCGGGGATAAGCAGTGGAAACAGGATGCACCTGAGCTCAATATTGAGTGTCATGACAAAGGCTGTGAATACTTATGTACATGGGATTTTTTTCGTTTTTTTTTTTTTTTTATATATAAATCTGCAAAGATTTCAAACAAACTTCTTTCATGACGTCATTATGGGGTATTGTTTGTAGAATTTTGAGGAAAATAATGAATATAATCCATTTCGGAATAAGGCTGTAACATAACAAAATATGGAAAAAGTGAAGTGCTGTCAATACTTTCTGGATGCACTGTACTGTATGCATTGCTGTGCACCACAATGCACATCAACACACAGTCATTGTGCTGGTCAGATTTTTTTTGTCTGTTCTGAACACAACAAAATGGACAGCTGTAGCATTACATACTATTCTTGTGTGGTTTCTGTTTAGTGATCGATCTCTACAACACAACTGAGTAAATCTGAGTAAAGCTTCTGACAAATGTAACTACTCTCTTTAGGAACACCACAGGCTCACTTTAAGCCCTGACCTAAAGCCAAACCAAACTTTTATTTTCAATCAGCTCAGTACAAACCAGAGGCAAAATCCCCGATCTCTGTAAAGATTCGATGACACAGCTCTTTAACCATGTGACTGGCTGTGTCCAATCACAGCGGGTCACATGTAAATGCGGAAGTGCCGTTAATCAGCTCTCCTCGCCTCACACTGACAGAGTGTGTGGTGAGGAGTGCCGATCAGCGGTATCCCCTCGCAGAAAAGACCAGGGCAGGTAGAGCCCCGTTTACAGGAAAGCCCTAGCAGTGCCCATAAGTGATGCCTTTCAGTGCCTGCTCATCAGTGCTGCCCATTAATGCCCATCACTGCCTCCCATCAGTGCTGCCTATCCGTGCCGCCCATCAGTGCTACCTATCCATGCTGCCCATCAGTGTCCACCACTGACACCTATCAGTGCCCCCTATCCGTGTCACCCATCAGTGTTCACCACTGACGCCTATCAGTGCTCTTCAGTGCTGCCCATCAGTGCGGCATATTCGTGCCTCCTCATCAGTGCTGCCCATCATTGCAGCCTCATCAGTGCAGCCTATCAGTGCGGCATATTTGTGCCTCCTCATCAGTGCCTCCCATCAGTGCTGCCCATCAGTGCAGCCTATCAGTGCAGCCTATCAGTGCTCATCAGTGCTGCCCATCAGTGCGGCATATTTGTGCCTCCTCATCAGTGCTGCCCATCAGTGCCTCCTCATCAGTGCCCATCAGTGCAGCCTATCAATGCCCATCAATGCAGCCTATCAGTGCCCATCAGTGCAGCCTCATCAGTGCCCATCAATGCAGCCTATCAGTGCAGCCTATCAGTGCAGCCCCATCAGCGCACATCAGTGAAGGAGAAAAATTACTTGTTTACAAAATTTACTGACAGAAACTAAGAAAAACTTTTTTTTTTCTCTCCAAAATTTTCAGTACTGTTTTTCCCCCAAAATAAGACCTAGCGTTATTTTCCAGGAGGGCTGCAATATAAGCCCTACCCCGAAAATAAGCCCTAGTTTAAAATGCTTGTAAAACCCTACAACCCACTATATTACAGTAGTATATAATGTACAATGTGTGTATTTCTGTAATATAATTGCGGGAAAGAGAGCTCAAGCGGTTCACAGAAGCGCAGAGCGGCGCTATAACAAAGGTATTTGGCACAATTATATTACAGAAACACACACATTGTACATTATATACTACTGTAATAGAGTGGATTATAGGATTTTACAAGCATTTTAGCTCAGTTCACACTGGGAATTCCTAGGCAGGGAGAGAGAGGGTAGGGAAGACAGCAAATTACATGGTAAGACCTACCCCGAAAATAAGAACTATTGTGTCTTTTGTTGCCAAAATTAATATAAGATCCGGGCTTATTTTCGGGGAAACACGGTATTTTTTTTTAATTTTTTTAGTAAAAAAAAAAAAACAGCAGTGTATAATTATTTCAGTACTGGACACTTTCGACCCTTCCTGCCCAAGACAATTTTCAGCTTTCAGTGCTGTCGCACTTTGAATGACAATTGCGCGGTCATGCAACACTGCACCCAAACTAAATTTTTATCATTTTCTTCCCATAAATGGAGCTTTCTTTTGGTGGTATTCGATCACCACTGGGGTTTTTATTTTTTGCTAAACAATTAAAAAAAACGAGATTTTTGAAAAAAAAAAAAAAAGTTTTCTTTCTTTCGGTTATAAAATTTAGTTTTCTCCTTCATTGAAGGGAAACTGATGGAGGCAGCACTACTGATAAGGTGGCACAGATAGGCACTGATGAGGAGGCACTGATATATGTACAATTGATGGGCACTGATAGGTGGCACTGATAGGCGACTGTGATGGGCACTGACAGGCGGCACTGATGGGCAGCACTGATGAGGTACTGACAGGTGTTACTGCTGGGCAGTGATTGGCGCTGTTATTGATGGGGCACTGATTGGCAGATGATGGGCACTGATTGGAAGCTGATGGGCACATCTGAGAGGGACTGTGCGGATAATCTGTGCTGTACTGATTATCAGCACAGATCCCCCCTCTGACAGGGAGAGCCGCCGTTCGGCTCTCCCTGTCAGAGCGAACCGAGGAATGCCGTTTACCGGCACTTCCTGGTTCACATGATAATCAGCTATGACTGGTCACAGCTGATCACGTGGTATGGAGCCTCTGTCAGAGGCTCCATACCACGATTGAAGATGCAGTGTGTCAGACTGAAACACGGCACCTCTGGTCGCAGCGCTGCGTGCCCCCACGGGCACGTTATCCTGCTGGACGTCATATAACGCCCACTCAGGATAACAGAACCACCGCCCGGCCGTCATTCTGCTATAGGCCAGGCGGGAAGTGATTAGATACCACCAAAAGAAAGCTCTATTTGTGTGAAGAAAATGATGAAAAATTAATTTGGGCACAGTGTTGCATGACTGCGCAATTGTCATTCAAAGTGCGACAGCGCTAACAGCTGAAAAATGGCCTAGGCAGGAAGGGGGTGAATGTGCCCTGTATTGAAGTGGTTAAACAGCAGCCTGACTAGAAAAGCCTGAGCCGTGACAGCATGCTGCAGGAAGGAAAGGTCACTTGCTCTACATGGGGAAGCAGCAGTCTCTCTGCAGAGGTCCAGCTTGCTCCTTGAAGGGTCAGAGCTAGAGCTCTCCAATAGCAGGGAGCTTGAGCTCTATTGACTGCAGTGCTAGACTCAGCAGGGGGCATGTTGGACCTCTGCAGAGAGATAATTGCTTCCACATGGAAAGCAAGGGCCCCACTTTGCAGCTGCTGGCAGGTTGTGGCTGCTTTTCCAACTGAAATACACTGAACTCCTTTTTGTCATGATGCACTTGGAACATACAGGATTTAGCTGAATTAAATGAAATGTTAACTTGGGTTTTAATGGAGTGTCAGGAGAGTGAAAGGAAGGAGAGTATGCGCACCTGAAGAAGGCGGCAGTAAAAATGTAATATATTACAGTTTACCAGTCCTAGGATGGTGTGGCCACATTAGTTTTCATCTGATGATCCTGCCAGAAACATACTTCCTGTCCTGGGGTGACAACGTTCATTCACCGTACTGTATGTATGGAAAACCATCATAGGCACCCTTGGGCAAAAGTGTGTTAGGACTTAACCACGGCCCCACAAAACCCCTCCCTCTACACACACCCTCCAAATCATATCAAATATTCAGTCAGATTTCACGAAAACAGTAGGAGGGTCTTAAAGGGGCATTAAATACCAGGATTGCATTACATCGAGAGTGCAGAGCTGTCAGTTGTAAACACAGAAACCAGACTTCTGTGTTTACAAGTGATTGTGGTGAGCAGGCACCAAAGGGTCTGAGCCAGAGGTGGTGGAACTGAGTTCCACCAAGTTCCCCCTGAAAAAAAGCCCTGGTTAGGACTATAGGACACCCCTCCTTGAGGTATACACATGCACTACAGACCAGTGTTAATTTTGAAGTCAAATTTCAATTTAGTTTTAGTCTTAGTCTTTTGACTAAAATGGCATTTTAGTTTTAGTCCCATATTGGTCTTTTGACTAAAATGTAATTTTAGTTTTAGTCATCTCAATTGTTTTCGTTTTAGTCGTATTTTAGTCGACTAAATAGTATTCATTTAGTCGACTAAAATGTTTTAGTCATTTTAGTCGACTAAATTAACACTGGCTGACAATACTGCTTGAGGTTTCAGTGCAGCAGAGGCACAGAGCACGGGAACACACAGGCTTAATGGATTTCTGGCAGGTATTTTTTTTTTTAATTGTACAAAATAGGAGAAGTTTATTGTTAGGGTTTGCATATCCTTTAACTCATTAATGTATTCCATATGTCGGCAGCACTGGAGGTTTTACACACACTCCCTCCGCCATGTCCTTTGTATCACCTGTACAATTAAAGGGACAGTCCATCCAAAAGTGATATTTCAGTTAAAAGTTGAGTCTGCTGGTCTTAGTCGCCCATGGCTTCTTATGTTTCCTGTAGTATCATCACCTTCCAATAGTTTCTTGCTCTATTCCTGCCCACAAGGAGGTGCTCCCATTTCTCCTGTTGCATGCACCATCCGATGAATCGCTCATCTGGGAGAGTCCTCCCTCCATGTAATGGTTGGAGTAAATGTGAAGATCTGGGATCTCAGTTCACAACATATGAGATATAGTTAGGTAGTATAACGCTCCTCCATCTATGTGACCCACAACAAAAATAACAGGCGCCGCTCAAGGCTCCACCAGGTCCTCTTGTATGAAAAACCACTAAGAGTGCTGACAAGGACAGAGCTTGTCTCAGCTCAAAACATCCAGGAGGGAAAGAAAGTCCTAAAAGTCGCACATCACAGCAAAACCCGTGAGGAGTCATATACCAGCCTCAGCCTGGGCTCCAACCAAGCCATGCCCCTCCAATGCTTTTCATTCTGCTCCCGGAACTTAATCATGGGGAATTAAGGCTCCTCCATCTATTACTGAATGTTTTGGGTGGAGTGACCCTTCAAAAATGACCAAGACCAAAAAATTCCCCTATGGTGGGATTTTCCAGGCACTACCATGAATAATACAGTATAGGTACAAAAATAGTTTTTATTACAAAAATCAAACAAAGTAGATAATTTAACAAAATATACAAATCAAATACAGAAACTATGTACAATGGGATACTTTAAAAGCAGAGTACATATCATTAAGAATACAAATAGCATAACAATGGAGAAAAGACCAAAGGTCGGGATATAATAAGTCTCACTGAACCGACGCGTTTCAGAGAATCCTTCATCAGGGTTCACCAAGTGAGAGTTACCATCTATGGGATTACAGAGTAAGAGAAAGTAATTAACATCACACACAAAGGAGATGACAGTCCTCCCACACCCAGTGAAGGTATGTGTGAAAGTCATACTCACTTCCAAAGTACAAATGCTATAAGAGTATCCAAGGCATAAAATCAACTTCACAAAGGTCTCCCAGGCCGTGTGCATGTAAAGGTAGCCTAATGAGGGGCGTGGCCAAGATGGTGATGTGAGCGGCTGCTTCTCAGAGAGCTCCGCACATCGCCGACATAATCCGGATCCATCTGCCTCTTAAATCCTCCGGACACATCCCTGCTGTCTCTGGGGGGCTCACAGACCCTCTGTCTCTTGAGGGGGGAGGATAATTTTTTGATCCGGGACCGCGATCGGGTCCGCCAGACGTTCCGGCCTACCTCGAGGCACTAGGCCGCAGCCGCGGCCTTTCCTGGCGGGCCGCGCCGCGATCCGGATGACCCCTGGCGCGGTCGGCGCCTCCGGAAACATCACGGCCCACCACGGGCCTCAGATGAAAGCTCAGGCCTAGCCACGGCCGCGGAATCAGCCCGGATTGCATCCTCAGGCCCTACGAACAGCTAGGCCGCATCCGCGGCCTTTCCTGAAGATCTGAGGCCGCCGGAAACAGCTGAGGGTGAGACTGACCCCAGAGATCTGGAGGAGGGGAGCCCAGGAAAGCTGAGGGTCTCTATCTGGATTGTGGAGCAGGCCCTAGACCATCTCTTCCCCTGACACCCTGGGAGAGACACACTGAAAGTCCCTGTAGGCCTGTGGAAGTCCGAGGACAGTCCTGATTTTACTCAGCCTGCAGGTGAGGGGGTAGACTCTCTGGGGGGCACGTACAGCTCTAAATATACTGACTGCATACCCCTGAACCCCCCCCCTGATAGTCTCCCACAGCCAGCCACTAATTATTGCCCAGACCGGGGGCTTGACAATCTGAATGAAGCGCAGATCTTCTAGTGCAAAATATAGCAAAGGGGGCAAAAGATTGACCTTTCCGCCACAGTCGGACTTCCCTCAGACACCCACCTGTCCCACTCCGGAGGCCCATACCACACGCAGCACACATAGAGCCTCACAGACAAGCATCATGGAGTCGGATGACTCTCGTCCCCCCTGGCTGGCGGACGTCATGGCGGCCATAGCAACTTGCCAATCCACATTAACAACAAAAATAGAGGCTGTTCAGCTGGATATGGGTCTAATCCGTCAAGACATAGACAAAATTAGGTCGCGAGTTACCGAGACGGAACAAAGATTGAGTAACACTGAAGATACCGTGGCGGAACATGGAGCAACACTCCGTACGCTCCAGACCAAAGTAAAGGCCTTAGAATACAGAGCTGAAGATGCGGAGAACAGAAACCGGCGCAATAATCTTCGTATTATCGGTTTACCGGAGGGGGCGGAGGGGAACAACCCTACCTCCTTCATAGAGGGCCTGCTGCGTGACCTCCTACCGGAAGGCCGATGGTCACCCTACTACACAGTTGAGAGGGCACACCGTATACCGCCTAAGCCAGGGCCTCCTGGATCCCCTCCTCGCACCTTCATACTTCATCTCCTTAATTTCAGAGACAGGGATGAAGTTCTTCGTGCCTCCAGAAATGTTGGGGACCTAAGATTTCAGAACACTAAACTGATGATTTTCCCTGACTATTCGGTAGAGACCCAAAAACTCAGGAAATCGTTTGACCAGGTTAAGGCGGCACTGAGATCACGCAACATTCGCTATAGTGTACTCTTCCCTGCTCGCTTGAGGGTCCAGGATGGCGAGACGACTCGATTTTTCACCACACCAAGGGAGGCCTCTGTCTGGCTGGATTCTCTGCCACAGATCCGTTGACCGACCAATCGGTATACACCGAATCTCCTCTTTATTCTTTACTTGTAACAACCTGGGCCCAAGTCTAAATTCACATACGAACTGCTCCATGGATGACTTAGTTTTGTTGCACAGGTTGTGCCCAGTTCATCCCCATGATGTGTTCAGACTTGAGGGGGGTAACTAACTATCCCCTTTCAGGAAAACTCTAAGTTAATGCCCCTGCCTAAGCATTTGGTCAGGAGACTGTTGAGCTATGAGGCTTCATGTTACCTGCATACCTGTATCCTCTTAGTGATGGATCGACTTCACTGTGGGGTCACAACACGGTTTACTTCTCCTCTGTTTGACTTTTAATACCCCACAGCCTGTTATAATCCATTAGCGGAGTTCTCACACTCGAAGGGCCGCTTGAACTGTTGCTTGCCCCCCCGTGTGCAATTTAGGGGGGTTGGGCTCGCCTCTTCCACGGACCCCTTGCTGCAGCCGGTGAGCTGAATTGGTTTGGAATTGAAACCCGCCTCAGTTTGGGGGGGTTGGGTGGGGTGGGGATAGTTCCCCTAATGGGGCTGTTTTAATTTACGTTAGAAGTTGGACTGTTTTCAGTTTGGTTCTGTTTTTGTTTTACAATTGTTTTTTTTTTTAAATTGACTCATCAGCATTGCAATGTTTTCAGGTATGTCCGTTATGGGTCCGGGGGTCCAGTTCGGGAGCCACGACCTACATTGACCCTAACATTATTATCATTCTGAGTAACCATGTCCTCCCTTAATATTGTTTCCTGGAACACTAGGGGACTGAATTCCCCGGTTAAGCGTTCCCTGGTGTTCCAATTCCTTAAAGCTTACAACCCACATATATGTGTGCTCCAGGAAACGCATTTGACAGGAAGTAGAGTTTTGGCCCTCAAAAAACCGTGGGTGGGTTATCACTATCACTCCACGCACTCCAGTTTTTCCAGGGGTGTCACTATTCTGATATTGAAATCCCTTCCTTTCCGGCTCCTGGATTTGGCCCTGGACCCTGATGGTCGTTATGTCATCATACATGCTAAAATATACTCTCTAACGTGGACCATTGTGGGTTTATATTTGCCTCCTCCGGCTTCACTGCTGGTGCTCAACCAGATCACCGGCAAGATAGCTGAATTTGCATCTGATAACAATATTATACTGGGTGATTTCAATCTAGTCCCTGATCCGGATCTTGATAGACTGGCGTCTGCGGGGTATCACCATCCTGGGTTGACTGAGTGGGCGGACACGTATGGCCTGACTGATGTGTGGAGGTGGAGACACCCCCAGACCAGGGCATACACATGCCACTCGGCCTCTCACAGGACGTTCTCCCGAATAAACTTAGTCTTTGCGGGAAGTCCGGTCCTCCCACGGGTTACAGATATACGAATACTCCCTAGAGGAATTTCTGACCACGCTCCCCTGTTGTTGTCATTGGACCTTTCACTGGGCCCTGTAGACAAGATATGGAGGCTCTCGAGGTTTTGGATTTCAGACACGGCCGTAGACTCTCAATTCAGAACGGAGCTGCTTGACTTCTGGGTGGTAAATGTGGGCTCGGCTGACCCCACAGTTGTCTGGGATGCATTCAAGGCCACGACGAGGGGACAATACTAGACCATTATAGCCAGAGTTCGTGGGGAGCGCAGGGCAGAGTTGGTAAGGGCTGAGAGAGAGGCGAGTTGCACAGAGATCCTCTTTGTTCGTACCCGGGACCCTATACACTACTCACATTTACAATTTATGACACCAGAGGTGGTTCGTCTTCGTACCTCTCTCTTACCCAGAAAAAAATGCTGGCTCAATCCCAACGGATTTTTGAGCAGGGGGAGCGAGCGGGTCGTTTGTTGGCCTGGCTCTCCAGGGAACAGGCGGGGGGGATGAGCATCTCCCACATCAGAGACCCTTCGGGACAGACAGTCCACACACCGGAAGAGATCAATAGCTGTTTCGCGGAATTCTATAAATCTCTCTACATGTCCAGGGCAGACTATAGGGAGGAGGACCTGGTGGCATACTTAGACAGTATTGATGTCCCAACCCTTACGGTAACATATCGTGATAAGCTTGATGCCCCAATTACATCCTTGGAAATACTCCGGGCACTCAAACCAATGCAGACGGGGAAAACACCGGGTCCCGATGGTATCCCTGTAGAATTTTACAAACAATATGCTGCAGAACTAGTAGACAAGCTTCAGGACCTCTTCTCTGCGTCGATGCGCCACGAGAAACTCCCGGATACCATGAGTGAAGCGATTATAGTGGTGATCCCCAAGCCCGGGAAGGACCCTACTTTATGCTCCTCGTATCGCCCCATATCTCTCCTGAATGTGCCCGGGAGAGGTACTGACATCAACATTAGGCGTCTTTATACTCATATAGACAGGGCGGATGGGGAGTCCGGAGGAGTGGTGGCCTCACTCGACGCAGAGAAGGCTTTTGATTCCGTCGAGTGGGGCTACTTATGGGAGGTGCTCTCGCGTTTTGGGTTTGGCCCGGGCTTCACAAAATGGCTCCGCATGCTATATCATAGTCCTTCAGCCAGAATACGCACCAATGGTTGTCTATCAGAGAAGTTTAAATTGTTTCGGGGTACGAGACAGGGATGTCCCCTCTCCCCGGGCTTATTTGCCCTGGCGATGGAGCCCCTGGCTATACTGCTGCGGGCTGACCCCGGGGTGAGGGGGCTTCAGGTGGGCCCAATCGAGGAGAAGATTTCGCTGTATGTGGATGACGCTCTGCTCTATTTGGCGGATGTGCCATCCTCCCTGCAGACTGCACTAGGTCTAATCAACCGATTCGTATTAATTGGGATAAGTCGATACTGTTCCCGCTCCATCAGTCGACCCCTAGGATCCCACACGTGCAGCTTAAATGGGTAGAGGACTTCAAGTACCTAGGGATTAAGATTAGTGGTGAAGTCCAGGACTATATGGACGATAATCTGCGACCACTTATGACACAGCTAACGGCTAGGTGTGCTTCTTGGAGTTCCCTCCCACTGACCCCGTTTGGCAGAGTAAATCTGCTAAAAATGATTTACCTTCCCAAATACTTATACTTTTTTCGCAACACACCCATCCATATCCCTAGGGCCTTTTTCCAAAGATTGGAGAGTCTGCTGATACACTTTGTGTGGGCTGGGAGGCCACCCAGAATGGCCAAGCAGATCCTATATCTCCCATTATCTGGGGGGGGGGGGGGCTGACACTACCGAACTTTCAAATTTATTACTGGGCAGCTGTTCTTGTTACGGTTCGGTGGTGGTTCTCCCAGCCCGCACAGAATCCTGCTGTTACTCTCGAAGCAGCCATTTTGGGTTCTTTTGCAGCCCTGAGCAACCTTCCGTTTCGTGAACTTCGGGCTAGTCAGTCCATGACAACTCCGATGCGAACCACTGTAAGGGTCTGGCAGGAGGCCAGGAGGATATATGGGAAACCCAATAATATCTCACCTCATATGCCCTTATGGGGCAATCCCATGCTCCCTCACCTTCATAGTATACCAGACCCCTCTATCTGGGCAAAAAAGGGTATTCTCACACTAAAACATATAGTTCAGGATGGTAGGCTTAAGACTTTTCAGGCCCTGAGGCAATCATTTTCTATCCCATCCTCCTTCCAATTTAGATACTGGCAGCTAAAGCACGCTTTTGAAGCTCAGTTCCCTGCCCCCCTTATTTTGGAACCAGACTCCATTGAACGGCTCCTGATTTCTAGCGTGATGGGGAAGCCACTTTCAACGTTATATCTATACCTCACAGTAGAGTATGACACCAAACTAACCAAGACATGGGAAAAATGGAGGGTTGATATCCCTTCCCTGGATGAAGAGGAATGGAAGGAGTGTTTAATTTCCTACATTCCTTCCATGATAGCGGCGAAAGATAGGTTCATACAATTTAAGTTCCTACACAGAGCGTACTTCACCCCACAGAGACTGGCGCGCATTTATGATCAAAGGGACCCCAATTGTCAGAGATGTAGGCAGGAAGTGGGTACCTTTTGGCACATGGTCTGGTCCTGTCCCAAACTCAAACCCTTTTGGTTAGCAGTGGCCACCACACTGAGCGATGTCACAAGTGTGAATGTACCGGTTGACCCTCAGATACTATTGCCTAGCCATTTGGAGGATATTGAGGGAGACAGATATAGTAAACTGTGTCTTACCTTCGCATTATATTATGTTAGGCACGAAATATTAATGGTATGGAAAAAGGCAGAGCCTCTTACTTTGGCATCATGGAAAAGGTCAGTGAACATGGTACTTCCCCTGTACAGATTGACATATGAAAGTAGGCAATGTCCAGGAAAGTTCAAAAAGATCTGGTCCTCTTGGGTAGATGCCTCTGGGGCCCCGGAACCCCCTCCCCCATAATTATTATGCTATGAAACTGGTTGGAGGAAATCTAGTGTCTCTTTGACTACTCTCCCGCTGCCTGTTCCCTCTTCCCCCCCCTTGCCTTTCCTTCGCTCCCCTTTCCCCCCTCTTCCCCCCCTTCCCTCCTCCCCTTTCCCTCCCCCTTCCCCCTCCTTCCCCTCCCCTCCCCCCTTCCTCCTCCTTATCAGGTTGGATTGAAAATGGTTACTTATGTAAGTTTATCTACGATGCTATAATACTATAATGTATTAAGATGTACTGTTAAGTGATACTTCTGATATTTGCACAATTGGAATATCTGATAAGCAATGACTACAGGTTGAAGGTTGATTTTACTGTCATTTTCTTCTATACTTTGAATGTTTTAAATCATTCTGTAAAGTAATTCTGATTTGTTTAATAAAATTTTCTGTTAAAAAAAAAAGGTAGCCTAATGGCTGGCCATACAGGATGGTATTGTAGAAGACTGATGTAACAGAGGAAATCCCAATTTGTGCTAAAGAACGCCGCGCCTAAGGGTTTGGCGCAGCGTTTGTGCGCAGGCTGGGGTCCAAACGTCTCAGGACCTGAAACCAAGGACACAACCCCATAAATAACGATAATTTAAACAGTCGAAGTGTGCAGTGATAGCTGCTAGGATCGATAGTATATCAGATCCCAAAATGTGTAAGGGGTATGTACACATATGTAGGGACCAGCAATAGGGAACATACCTGTGAACTGGATACAGAGGTGAAACCTACAGTTTGTCATGTAGGGGAGAGGCTGAGAGTTCGGGCTGGCCACCATACAGCTACAGGTAGTAAAAAAGACCTGGTTTGGAGAAAAGAAGGTGATTCTAATGTAGGTGGGTATATTCCAATAATAATAATTTTTATGTTTATTCAAGATGCTGTTTGGCCTTTTTTCCTTATTATTGGAATATACCCACCTACATTAGAATCACCTTCTTTTCTCCAAACCAGGTCTTTTTTACTACCTGTAGCTGTATTTTTTTGTACCTATACTGTATTATTCATGGTAGTGCCTGGAAAATCCCACCATAGGGGAATTTTTTGGTCTTTTTCAGACTCATGGGATGTGGCACACACTGTTTTCTGCTCTTTGTCAGAGCCTTTCTCTTTTCTTCAAAAATGACCATACATAACATCTTCCTATATAACCATAACATTGCCTCTGCTCTGGTCTTGTCCAGGAAAGCAGCACCAACCGACAGTCAATAATTCTCGCATTGGTGCCAGTTGAAACAATAATAATCCCCAACATTGCCGTCAGTGGGCACAAAATTACCCCCAATGTTAGTGGTAGTGGATGCAATATTAACCCCTGACATTGGTGTCACTGCCAGTTGACACAATAATAACCCCCAACATTGGTGTCAGCGGATGCAATATTAACCCCTGACATTGGTGTCACTGCCAGTTGACACAATAATAACCCCCAACATTGGTGTCAGCGGATGCAATATTAACCCCTAACATTGGTGTCAGTGGACACAGTAATAACTCTCAGCATTGTTGTCATTTGACACAATAATAACCCCAACATTGGTGTCCGTGGACACAATAATAACCTGGAGCTGGATACCTGCAGGAGACATTCGTGTTAGTGGTAATAATAAGGCCCGACATTTGTGCCAGTGGATGCAATTATAACCTCGACTTTTGTGTCAGTGAATGCAAAAAAAGCCCCCTACATTGGTGTCACTGAATGCAATATTAACACCTGACATTAATGTGGACACAATATTAATCCCTAACATTGGTGTCAGTAGACTCAATATTAATCCCCCAACATTGTTGTCAGTGAATGCAATAATAACTCTCAGCATTGGTGTCAGTGGAGACAATAGTAACCTGCAACATTGGTGTCAGCAGATGCAAAATGAACCCCCAACATTGGTATCAGTGCTTGTTGACACAATAAAAACCCCCAACATTGGTGTCAGTGCTTGTTGACACAATGATAACCCCCAACATTGTTGTCAGTGGATGCAGCATTAACCCACAACGTTGATGTTAGTGAACGCAATACTAACCCCCAACATTGGTGTCAGTGGACTCAATAATAACCCCCAACATTTGTGTTAGTGGACCCAATATTAATCCCCAACATTGCGGTCAGTGGACACAATGATAACTCTCAGCATTGGTGTCATTTGACACAATAATCCCCCACACTGATGTCAGCGGACACAATAATGACCTGGAGCTTGATATTCACAGGGGCCAGGTGACTCTCCTGGGAGATGTTAAGTGTTGCTTTTGGGTAACTACAGCCCTTATTCCTCTCTCCTTGTGTGCTAAGCAATAAAATCCTTGAAAACACACTTAAAGTGACTGATGTTTCCCAATCCTTTTTAGCTATGGACTCTGGGGTAAATGTCAGCCCACCCAGGCACTAGGAGTCCCGTGCGCATTGGGTGGGGGTCGGGGGGAGCTACAGACACAAGCCCTTAAATCTGGTACACACGATGAGATTATCGGACGAATGATCGTCTGGTTTTTTTTCTTGTCAGTCTCCATATCGAAAATGAAGAGGTTACTAAAGTTCGAAAATTCTCGAACGACAGAATAAAAATTCAAAACTGATGTAATATATTGTATTGTGTTTGTATTGTGTTTTCAGACAAAAGTGGTGCTGATTAATTGAAAATCATATGATCTGGTATCGTACAAGAAAATTTTTCGTGTTTGTCCATTTGGATAATTTCGGACGAAAGCTGTGTACTAACGATTAGATAATCGTACAATCGCTTTGAAAGCGGTATTTTTTGTACGACTTTCTGATTGTGTGTACGGTCCTTTAGTCAGCTGGTAAAATCAGACCTGTCCACCAAGTTATCTTCACTACTGTAGATGAATTCAAGTAAAGTGATATAGACACGGCAGACACATCCAACCACTGATGCCTGCAACATAGTGTTCTGAAGGTTATTAACAAGTGAGCCACAAAGGATCTCCCACAAGAATGTATTTAGTGGAAAGTGAAGACATCCAGCCTGATGAAATGGAATATTACTAAATAAAGTCCATATATGTAACATGGATCTTTCCAAACAGCAAAGGCCCCAAGAAGTGGACCATGTGTTCCACAGTCACTGTACAAGTCCGCTCAAGAGTACATACATGTGATTATCGTCACTAAAAAGGTCCTCCAGGGGCAGTCCAGCATGTCATCCACAAATAAAAATAAATTGTGAATATCTCTTCCTTTTCTCATTACTTCTCCCATCTTTACATCTACCACTGTCATAAGATCCTTTCCTATCCATAAAAGTTATGTACTTCCTATTTGGGGGATCTGGAACACTTTTTACAATTTACATAGTTGGTAAGGCTGAAAAAAAGACACCAGTTCATCCAGTTCAACCTGTGGTATGGTAAATGTGCTTATGTTTGACCCCTTTCACACTAAGATGTTTTTCAGGCGCTAAAGGGCTAAAAATAGCACCTGTAAAGTGCCTGAAAAACGCCTCCCCTGCAGCCTCAGTGTGAAAGCCCAATGCTTTCACACTGGAGCGGTGCGCTTGCAGGACGTTAGAAAAATGTCTGGTAAGTGCCACACTCAGAGGCCAGTGCGAAACGGTCACATTTCAAGCAAGCCCCACATCATCAGTCCAGCAGGGTCCAGATATGTCTCCAAGGCTATATCAAATATTAGCCAATCTGAGTAGCTGCTGTAAAAAGACTATTTCAGGCAGCATAATAAAAGTAGGAATATCTAGACACTTTCTTAGCAGAGCCTCCTAAGATGCCAGCAAAAAAAAAGGTGGCGTCACAGTTAGGGATAGGGTTATAGTGGGTGGGCCTTCAACTTTTCTATTTGCCAGTGTCTGGCTCCTGAAGACAGCTGCATATACCTTGCATGTCTATTATTTATTTTATCTCCAAGTTCCTCAAAGAACTCCTAGAAATTAATTTGACAGTACAATACTGAACCCTGTTCTCATTTATAATGAAATACTTATGCCCTGTACACATGATCGGACATTGATCAAACATTCCGACAACAACATGTATGGATTTTTTCCAAAGGATGTTGGCTCAAACTTGTCTTGCATACACACATTCGCACAAAGTTGTCGGAAAATCCGATCTTTCTGAACGTGGTAACGTAAAACACGTATGTCGGGACTATAAACGGGGCAGTAGCCAATAGCTTTCTTCTCTTAATTTATTCTGAGCATGCATGGCATCGGATTTCTGTACACACGATCGGAATTTAACCGATCGGATTTTGTTGTCGGAAAATTTTATAGCCCGCTCTCAAACTTTGTGTGTCGGAAATTCAGACGGAAAAAGTGCGATGGAGCCCACACACGATCGGAATTTCCAACAACACAAACCAATCGCACTTTTTCAGTCAGAAAATCCGACCGCGTGTACAGGGCATAAGGCTCGGTTCTCACTGGAACCGGCTGCGGACTGCCCAGGAACGCTGTACGTCCCCATTCTCTGGTTCAGGGACGAATCAGGGTTGAATCTGTGCCTGAATTTGGCCCTGAAACTGAGCCAAAGACACACTGTGCTGCGCGATCCGCAGCCGCCCCGGAAATATGTGAACTGGCTCCATAGAGAGCTGATCACATTCTCCTGCTATGCGAACTTGATGCGGGGAAACCCGCATCCAATTCATATAGGTGTGAACCCAGCCTCAGGCTGACATGAACGTCATCAACAGATGGGAGCTACGTATTTTTGGCAAAGTGGCAATCCATAGAGTTATCCAGTTGCTGTCAGGGGTCAGGAAGGATTTTTTTTCCCTCATTGTAGCAAATTGGTTTATGCTCCATAAGATCCGGTTCACACTGTAGGCAGCACGACTTGCAACGCGACTGCCTCAGGTGACCTGCACATGAGAGCAGCGGCGACTTGCAAAACGACTTCTATATAGAAGTCAATGCAAGTCGCCTCAAGTCGCCCCAAAGTAGTACAGAAACCTTTTTCTAAGTTGGAGCGACTTGAGTTCCATTGTACAGAAGGGAACGCGACTTGTCATGGTGCACGTTGGCACCAATGACAAAGTCAGAGGCAGATGGAGTGTCCTAAAGAACGATTTTAGGGACTTAGGAGCTAAATTGAGGAAAAGGACCTCCAAGGTAGTGTTCTCAGGAATACTACCGGTACATCGAGCCACACCAGAAAGGCAGAGGGAGATTAGGGAAGTAAACAAGTGGCTGAAGAGCTGGTGTAGTAAGGAGGGGTTTGGGTTCCTGGAGGACTGGGCCGACTTCTCAGTCGGTAACCGGTACTATAGAAGGGACGGACTGCACCTAAATGAGGAGGGTGCAGATCTGCTGGGAATGAAGATGGCCAAAAAGTTAGAGGGGTTTTTAAACTAGGCGATGGGGGGGAGGGTCCAGAGACAGTGATAGCCAGCGCGGAAGATATTCCAGAGGGTAGTATTGGGGGCATTAGTGGTAGGTTAACCAAAGCACAAAAACACAAGGTGAGTATAGTAGCAAGTCCTAGTTGCAATCTTGAAACGCCCAATACGAGGACAATATGCGACCAGTCTAAACTATGTGGCATGTTCACCAATGCCAGGAGCATGGCGGACAAGATGGGTGAACTAGAGATACGGTTGTACAAGGAGGATTTGGATTTTGTGGGAATTTCAGAGACCTGGTTCAACAGCTCTCATGATTGGCTGGCAAACATTCAAGGGTATACCCTATACCGCAAGGATAGAGAAGGTAAAAAAGGGGGAGGGGTATGCCTATATATCAAGAATAATGTACAAGTGAGTGTGAGAGATGACATCACTGAGGGGGCTAGGGAGGAGGTGGAATCTTTATGGGTAGAGCTCCAAAGGGATGAAGCTAAGGGGAAAATAATACTGGGAGTATGCTATAGGCCCCCAAACCTGAGGGAGGAAGTGGAGACGGATCTCCTATCACAAATTGGATTAGCAGCAAGGATGGGAAGTGTTATCATAATGGGGGATTTTAATTATCCAGACATAGACTGGGCGGAGGGAACCGCGCATTCATTTAAGGCTCGCCAGTTCCTTAGTGTTTTGCAGGACAATTTTATGGGTCAGATGGTAGACGCACCAACTAGAAATAAAACATTACTAGATCTACTGATTACCAATAATACAGACCTGATAACAGATGTGGTAATACGGGGCAATTTAGGTAACAGCGATCACAGGTCAATTAGTTTCAGTATAAATCACACAAATAGGAAACATGAAGGGAACACAAAGACACTGAATTTCAAAAGAGCCAACTTCCCTAAACTACAAACCTTGCTAAAAGGCATAAATTGGGATAAAATATTAGGAACAAAGAATACGGAGGAGAGATGGGTTTGCTTTAAGAGCATATTAAATAAGGGCATTAGCCAATGTATCCCATTGGGTAATAAATTTAAAAGAGCGAACAAACATCCTGGATGGCTTAACTCCGATGTAAAAATGCATATAAAAGCAAAGAAGAAGGCCTTCAAAAAATACAAGGTTGAGGGATCATCCTCAGCATTCAGAATTAATAAAGATTGCAATAAGAAATGTAAGGGTGCAATTAGGATGGCTAAGATAGAACATGAAAGACACATAGCAGAGGAGAGCAAAAGAAATCCCAAGAAATTCTTTAAGTATGTAAACAGTAAAAAAGGGAGGACAGACCATATTGGCCCCATAAAGAATGAGGAAGGACATCTGGTTACAAAGGATGGGGAGATGGCAAAGGTATTGAATTTATTCTTCTCCTCAGTCTTCACAAGTGAATCGGGGGGCTTCAGTAACCAAAACTGCAGTGTTTATCCTCATGACACATCACAGGAAGCACCTCCATGGTTAACAGAGGACGGAATTAAAATTAGACTTGAGAAACTTAACATTAATAAATCACCGGGACCAGATGGCTTGCATCCGAGGGTACTTAGGGAACTCAGTCAGGTGATTGCCAGACCGTTGTTCCTAATATTTACAGACAGTCTATTGACTGGAATGGTACCAGCTGATTGGAGAAAAGCCAATGTAGCACCAATATTTAAAAAGGGCCCAAAAAACATCCCTGGGAATTACAGACCAGTTAGCCTAACATCAATAGTATGTAAACTCTTGGAGGGGATGATAAGGGACTATATACAAGATTTTAGTAATAAGAATGATTTCATTAGCAGTAATCAGCATGGATTCATGAAGAATCGTTCTTGCCAAACCAATCTATTAACCTTCTATGAGGAGGTGAGTTGCCATCTAGATAAAGGAAGGCCCGTAGACGTGGTGTATCTGGATTTTGCAAAAGCATTTGACACAGTTCCCCATAAACGTTTACTATACAAAATAAGGTGCGTTGGCATGGACCATAGGGTGAGTACATGGATTGAAAACTGGCTACAAGGGCGTGTTCAGAGGGTGGTGATAAATGGGGAGTACTCAGAATGGTCAGGGGTGGGTAGTGGGGTTCCCCAGGGTTCTGTGCTGGGACCAATCCTATTTAATTTGTTCATAAACGACCTGGAGGATGGGATAAAGAGTTCAATCTCTGTATTTGCAGACGATACTAAGCTAAGCAGGGCAATAACTTCTCTGCAGGATGTGGAAATCTTGCAAAAAGACCTGAACAAATTAATGGGGTGAGCGACTACATGGCAAATGAGGTTCAATGTAGAAAAATGTAAAATAATGCATTTGGGTGGCAAAAATATGAATGCAATCTATACACTGGGGGGAGAACCTCTGGGGGAATCTAGGATGGAAAAGGACCTGGGGGTCCTAGTGGATGATAGGCTCAGCAATGGCATGCAATGCCAAGCTGCTGCTAATAAAGCAAACAGAATATTGGCATGCATTAAAAGGGGGATCAACTGCAGAGATAAAACGATAATTCTCCCGCTCTACAAGACTCTGGTCCGGCCGCACCTGGAGTATGCTGTCCAGTTCTGGGCACCAGTCCTCAGGAGGGACGTACTGGAAATGGAGCGAGTACAAAGAAGGGCAACAAAGCTAATAAAGGGTCTGGAGGATCTTAGTTATGAGGAAAGGTTGCAAGCACTGAACTTATTCTCTCTGGAGAAGAGACGCTTGAGAGGGGATATGATTTCAATTTACAAATACTGTACTGGTGACCCCACAATAGGGATAAAACTTTTTCGCAGAAGACAGTTTAATAAGACTCGTGGCCACTCATTACAATTAGAAGAAAAGAGGTTTAACCTTAAACTACGTAGAGGGTTCTTTACTGTAAGAACGGTAAGGATGTGGAATTCCCTTCCACAGGCGGTGGTCTCAGCGGGGAGCATTGATAGCTTCAAGAAACTATTAGATAATCACCTGAATGACCACAATATACAGGGATATGTAATGTAATACTGACACATTATCACACACATAGGTTGGACTTGATGGACTTGTGTCTTTTTTCAACCTCACCTACTATGTAACTATGTAACTATGTCAGGCGGCTAAGTCGCCTGGCAAGTCATCCCAGTGTGAACCAGCTGTAAGGGTTTTTTCACCTTCCTCTGGATGTGGCTATGTAACAGCAATCCAGCAGTTATTGCATACTTGACCTAAATTTAAAAAAAAATCTTAATGTATTTATGAATATTGGAAACTTATTTGTAGAATACATGAATCGTCTGATTTTCTAGAATACAAAGGGAATTAAAGTAAACCCATGTGCTCATCAAGCTCTAGGTATCCAATTATGTTAAGGGGAATCTAAAACAAAAACAAATTCTTTGCATTCAGGAGAAAAGGAGTCTGCACTGGACAATAAACGTCCTTCTGTGGAGGCCTGCCACGTAATTGTTTGATGGAGTTCAACCAAAGCGAAGTAAAGCTAGCCGTAGAGGGATCAAAACTCTGCCAGTTCAGCAGGGACCGGCTGAATTTTGATCCATCTATGGCCGCATCCGCCACAGAGAAGTCAATCAGCTTTTCTCGAATGGAATTGTTGGAAAAGTTTCACTTGGTCAGTGCATACAGCCAATGGCTGCAGAGCTGATCAGTGTATTCTGACAGTGGAGGAGTCCCCTGCTGTCTGAATGCAATAACACAGTGGGGAGGATTCCTTCATCCACATCGAATGAGTTGATGGAGGAATCTGTTTTTTTTGTGATCAGCCAGCCAGCTGATAAAAAGAAAGGTCCATCTTTGGACAGCTTAATGCTACTATTGCTCCAAGATCACGGGGTGTTCTATGTTGAAAAGTTATCAGTTAAAGTTTCTTAGCATTCTCTTGTGAAAAAAAAAGTTTCTTAGCATGATGGAAAGTTTGTGTCTGTATGTTGGATTCAGAGCTGCAAACAAAGAATCTTTTCTGTAGAAAGTGAATGACAAATAGGGGATGGGAATCGGGCCAGATGCAAGGTGTTCAGCAGCCATACAGTAGTGTCCAGTCCACATCGACAGAGGGCAGTACACCTCTCCAAGTGAAAAGGCACAATGGACTAGACACCTGGAGTAGGAGATATAACACCTCGCGAGTAAAGAGATCAGTGTGGGAACTCCGAGGACGGAGCTGAGTCTCATGCACCCTCATTGGACCATTGGACACTGGAGGATGTAGCCTGCAGGACTGGCTAATTATGCAGTCCATAGGTGCCTGCTGTGCCTCAGAAAATAACTGTGTAACTGTGCTACAATTAAAAATATGCATTTTTGCAAATGTCTAAAAAATGTAAAACTGGTCCTGCAGTGAAAGGCTTAAGTTATATGTAAACCTTTACATACAGTGCCTTGAAAAAGTATTACCCTTGAAATTTTCCACATTTTGTCATGTTACAACCAAACGCCTAAATGTATTTTATTTGGGATTTTATGTGATAGACCAACACAAAGTGGCGCATAACTGTGAAGTGGAAGGAAAATGATAAATGGTTTTTAAAATTTTTTACAAATAAATTCCTGAAAAGTGTGGCGTGAATTTATATTCAGTCCTCTTTACCCTGATACCCCTAACTAAAGTCTAGTGGAACCAATTGCCTTCAGAAGTCACCTAATTACGGTAGTAAATAGAGTGTGTAATTTAATCTCAGTATAAATAAAGATATTCTGTGAAGTCCTCAGAGGTTTTTTAGAGAACCTTAGTGAACCAACAGCATCATGAAGGAACACATGAGACAGGTCAGGGATAAAGTTGTGGAGAAGTTTAAAGCAGGGTTAGGTTATAAAAAAATATCCCAAGCTTTGAACATCTCATGGAGCCCTGTTCAATCCAGCATCTGAAGACATTTTTTGCCTAAAAGACAAATGCTACGTGTGGCGGAAAACTAACACTGCACATCACCCTGAACACACCATTCCCACCGTGAAGCATGGTGGTCGCAGCATCATGTTGTGGGGATGCTTTTCTTCAGCAGGGACAGGGAAGCTGATCAGAATTGATAAAAAGATGGATGGAGCCAAATACAGGGCAATCTTAAAAGCAAACCTGTTAGAGTCTGCAAAAGACTTGAGACTGGGGTGGAAGTGGTTCACCTTCCAGCAGGACAATGACCCTAAACATACAGCCAGAGCTACAATGGAATGCATTAGATCAAAGCATATTCATGTCTTAGAATGGCCCAGACCTTAATCCAATTGAGAATCTGTGGCAAGACTTGATAATTGCTGTTCACAGATGCTCTCCATCCAATCTGACAGAGCTTAAGCTATTTTGCATAGAAGAATGGGCAAAAATGTCAATCTCTAGATGTGTAAAGCTAGTAGAGATATCCCCAAAAAGACTTGTATCTGTAATTGCAGTGAAAGGTGGTTCTACAAAGTATTGACTCAGGGGGGCTGAATACAAATGCACGCCACACTTTTCAGATATTTATTTGTAAAAAAATGTTGAAAACCATTTATCATTTTCCTTCCACTTCACAATTATGTGCCACTATGTGTTGGTTTATCACATACATTTCCAGTAAAATACATTTAGGTTTTTGGTTGTAACATGACAAAATGTGGAAAACTTCAAAGGTTGTGAATACTTTTTCAAGGCACTGTATAACTTATCTTTTTTAATTTATGTTAAACTATTAATATATAAACTGAACGTATTTTGTTATATCTAAATGGAAACAATGTCTGGATGATCCTGCCAGAAATCTAGAGCTGTCCCGTGTATTTTGCAGGTATAGCAATTCTGTATAGTCACAGGACCAGGGACAAGCTGAGGAGCAGCAAAGGGTACCAGTCTTTAACAGCTGGTCGGACATGAATGCTCATTAAAGGGTAACCAGGCTTTCCCCTTGTCCCCTTATGGTGTAAACAGACCTGTGCTGCTGATAACCCTAGACAGTGAAGTGATGATTACTTTGCTGGCAGCGGAATGTGGCACACAGGGTTAATCCAGGGAGTAGTTGGGGAAAGGCCATAGGTAAAAACCAAAGAAACAAACCAGAATGAGGTACTTGGGAGCAAGAGTGAGAGTAGTCAATGAGGCTAGTCAAGGTCTTTGGTGGGGGTAATGACTCAAATGGTAAGTCACATAGCTTGAGCAAAGAGTAGTCTTTAATTAAGCCAAGGTCAGGTCAGGAGGCATTCTAGTGGGGTCAAATCAAGTGGGTGATCAAATCCAGGGTGACCAGCAGGTCAGGGACAACAGACAAGGCTGATAACAGGGATTAGAATGATACAACATATCAGGAACAGAATCTAGCTTAACAGTATAACGGACAACTGTAGCATTGATAGTTGTGTCCTTTTAACTTTGTAGAGCAATCGGGAGGTGTGTTCTCAGCCCTACCCAAAGCTCATCTGAACAGATAAAGGGGCAGGAGCTCTTGTGCCAGAACACAAGAAAGAAATCTGTGGTGCAGTAAGCAACATGACTTCAGGAAAGGAAATAAAAACAGAAGCAGAAACAGGTAGGCAACAGGACAGTAGAGAACAGAAGGAACAGCAGCAAATGCAATAGGTGGACACAGTGAGAAGAGAAAAGAGCAACTCCATCACGACATGTCATTGGGACACTGATCACTCATCACTGACGAGAATACTGAGTAGTGCAGATTAGTGCACTCCTGTCCCTTCACTGTATACCTCCAGTCCTCTTCTCCAATATACAGACATCCCAGGCTGCTACTGTTGCAGTGGATACAAGCTCACCTCCCTTAAACCCCATCAATATTAATAACTATAAATATAATAAATATTTGTTGGTAATAACTTCACTCTAACAACTATCCACCGTTCCTTGTTAACCTGCTGCTGTGTCACTTTCCACTTTGTTTACATCTCCCCCATGGTGAAAAGCTGGCTTTGCCAAGAACGATCCAGTAAGTTTCCAGGTATGTGTATTTAAATATATCTTTATTTACAGTCGTGTCACAAAGTAAACACATTGAACTTGTTCCCTTTTTACAGTCACATGGAGAAGTAAGTAAATGGAAATTGTTGACTGGTTCAATATATTTGACAGGCCTGCAGATAAATGTGATATACCTAAACAAAAATATATGAAATTAGCATTGTGTATTCATTTTCATAATATAAATAAACAAAATACAGGCATGTCATATTGAAAAATAATTGGAGTTTTGGCTTACATGTAAATTCCTTCTATTGGAGTACAGTACAGGACACAGGACTTGTATTCATAGACCATGTATATGCAGGTTTTTTTTTTCAATTGAATGGACACTGGCAAATAACTTGCTAGGGTTACCTCTAGAATGTATTCATATAACCAGGCCACACAATGAGACTCCAGTTTTTTAGCAAGCAAAAATAAATGATCAAAATACGGAGGGGAAAGGCCTGTGTTTTGTACTGTACTCCAGGATAAGTCAAAGGCAAGTCAAAATTTCTATTATCTTAATCGTACAGACCATGGGACATACCCAAGCAATAAACTGTGGGGTGGGCAACAACATAACAAACAGAGATGCCAACAGGCCTACAAAGAGGCCGAAACAAAACACTAAGATAACAACTGGAAGCACCTCTGGCCGAAGTTCGCATCAGCTTAGGCCTGAACATCCATCTAGTAGAACTTGGAGAATGTGTGATCAGAGGACCTGGTGGTGGGCTTGCAAATTTGGGAAGCAGAAGCTTGATGCTGAAAGGCCCTAGAGACACCAACAGCCCTGGTAAAATAGGCTCAGAAAAAGGAGGAGGCAATGGGGAAGCAGAAAGCAGAATGCCCTCTACGAGTGCCCACTGGCAAAACAAAGGGCAATTACCCTGTCATGTTTTAAAGCAGGGCAAAGGGAAGGAAGAACAATGTCCTTATTGAGTTGGAAAGAAGAGACCACTTTAGGTAGCAAGATATCGGTCTCAACCACCTTGTCCTTGTGTAAAACAAGAAAAGACTCTTTAAAATAAAGACCTGCCAACTTCAAAACACGCCCAATGTAACGTAATGCCCACCAGAAAGGCAACTTTACAAGTGAGGTCTTCCAATGAAATGTCTCAAAAAAATCTGGATTAGCAATTGAGGTTTCTGTAATAAAATGAATAAGACATAAACCTGTCCCTTAAGGGTACTCAGGGCCAGACACTGTTCAAGACCAGACTGAAGAAATGCCAAAATATAAATGATAGAGTATTCCCTGGGACTCAGCTTTCTGTCCTTACACCAGACAAAGTAAGCCTTTGTTAGGAAATTGTATACTCTGCCCCAACCTGTAAGGTTGGCATCCATCGTCATCACCTTACAGGGTATGTGAAGGAATGACTTTTACAATTCCAGGACAGAAATGGAGATCCACTAGTCATGTGAAATTTGTTTTGGTCCAAATCTAAAATCTGACAAATTTTCGGTTATTCATAGATTTGGATGTATCCAAATCTGTGAATGACAATAGTAATGAATTTCATTGAAATTCGTTTAGTTTAGTTTCATTTATTTGTTTTCCAACCAATTCCAAACTTTTAGAACGATTCAAATTTAGAACGGTCGAAAAATCATCTACTGACCTGAATTCTGTGTAAATAGCTGGTTGTTCAGGAGCGTGCATGGAAGCTGGCCGCCATGTCCTTAACTGATGACTCAATAGCGCTCAGCTGGTTTGCCCGCTGACAGCTGAATATAAACAGAATTGCCAATAAAAATTCAGAAAAAAAAACAGCATGGGGTCCCCCTATCCACAGCAGGCCCTTTGGGTCTGTTATGGATTTTAAGAGGAACCCCACGCCAAAAAAAAATTGCGTGGGGACCCCACCAAAATCCATACCAGACCCTTATCCGAACATGCAACCTGGCATACCAGGCCGCATATACTGAACATGGAGGGGTGCTTTGGAGCAGGGGGCCCCCCAAAGCACATTGTCCCCATATTGATGGGGAAAAGGACCCCTTTCCCACAACCCTGGCCGGTGGTTGTGGGGGTGCGGGTGGTGACTTATCGAAATCTGGAGGCCCCTATTAACAAGGGGGCCCCCAGATCCCGGCCCCCCATGTGAATGAGTAGGGGTACGTAGTATCCCTACTCATTCACCAAAAAAAAAAAAGTTAATAAAAACACAACAAAAACACTCCTACCCAAACGGACAAAAAAATGCCGCCCGCCCAACATGACTGTTCCCGTACAGGGGCACAGCTGAATGACAGGTAAACATAGGGGCAGGGGTTACCCAGTGACTTAACCGGATGACCCCACCCCCATGTCTACCTCTTTGGGCGAGTGTCATTATGAGGCGGGATCGTCCGGTGATGTCACCCGTGTAACCCCGTCCCTATGTTTACCTGTCATTTGGCTGTGTCTCTGGATGTGAACAGTCGTGTTTGGCTCAGAAAAATATACGTGAAAAAGAAAGGTGTAGGTATGACGCTGTTCCTCTATGATAAAAAGGGGTATGAAATGTAAATGTAAAGTGGCAAGTGCTACAAATGATGTAAAATTAATGGTAATTAATGTGCCTGTGGGTCGTGAGTATTAAAATGGCAACAAAATTTATTATACACTTCGTGCTATTATTAAATGATAATAAAGTGATAGGTGCTCATTAATAAAGTGTCCAGTGCTAATTATCCACAAATAAAACCTGTTGTATCTTCTCCTCTTAATAAAGTGCTTGCAGTGCAGGTGACTAATCTGGCTACAGTAAGTCTTAACATCACTTCCATTTTGAGGCCGTAGACAGTTTTTCCTCGGCAATTGTGTCAGCAATATATGTTTGATGTTTTTTGATGAAATGTGAGTATATCTCAACACCTTTGGATTAAAATAAATGGTTTTTAAGCGGTAATATGGGCACCCTTCTCTTCTTTACATACTAAACCTTGGAGGAACGCCAACACCACAAATAAGGACCAATCTTCCAGAGTGCTACACAGTGGCAAATACTGTGGCTGCATAGCACCCCAGGTGGGGTAAGAAGCATCCGAGTGCATTATGAATAAGAGCACGGATTAGTCACCTGCACTGCAACCACTTTATTAAGAGGAGAAGATACAACAGTTTTTATTTTTGGATTATTAGCACTGGACACTTTATTAATGAGCACCTATCACTTTATTATCATTTAATAATAGCACAAAGTGTATAGTACGTTTTGTGTGCGGACTCTACTGATATGTTTAATGTGGATGTTAATTTATATATATTTATCAAGTAAGTGTGGTATCACAGGTATTACATTATTATTTTACCAATTAGCACTATTTAAACACACCGGCAGGGGATCTAACCCCCCCACAGCACCTTATATGATCAATTGCATTGCACAAACACACTAAATCATTACCATTTTAATAGTCACGACCCACAGGCACGTTAATTACCATTAATTTTACATCATTTGTAGCACTTTACATTTACATTTCATACCCCTTTTTATCATAGAGGAACAGCGCCATACCTACACCTTTCTTTTTCACTCATTTCTTTACCTAGGTGGTAGTATATTGTAGGGGCTGCAGTTCCCTCCCCTCACCATCTGCCTTGTACTTTTCTATTGTGCGGAATCACACCCCATATTTTCCATCAGAAAAATATAAACTTTAGTGCCTTTGGATAAAAGAACTGATCATCAAACTCCAGCTGCAGTAAAACACTCGCTAATAAGCAAGTGGCAAAAAAGCAAAGTGCGAATATAAAAACAGTTTGCTGTGCTTAGGGTTGATCACATTCATGTAAACATGCAGAACATACAAAAAATCCCATTAGGTGGGATGAAACAAAATGCTCGTGCTTAAATTGACATCTCCTGTGCAATGGTGTTCAGACTGGGTGCCCCACATAGATGTACACTCACCCTGGATGTTGACCAATTATCGCTAGTATGGTCGCTTAGGCATGTGGGAGCCTGTTGAAATGACGTCTCATGCAAGAATGCACCTCATAAGTATGGATGGAAATGACAAAGGAGAACCTTCATTGCGCAATGCCGTAAAATTGGGTTTATTAAATACAAAAATGAAAATAATTCACTCACATTTAAAAGTGCCTTATAGTCCTGGCACTCGGCGTGTGTAGCAGGTGGTTAAGGGTAATAAGGGTATCAGAATCTAATAGGAAAAGTTGCCGTTTGCGGCGTTCAGCTCAACTTCCTGATGATGGCTTTGTGATAGGCCGAAACGTCGAAGGTTACAACACGTCATCGCATTACTTCCGCCCATATGTAACTACCTGGGAATCAACCTGAACGCCGCATATGGTGGCTTTTCCTATCAGGGCCGATTACCCTTAACAATCACAAGCTACACACACCAGGTGCCAGGACTATAAGACACTTTTAAATGTGAGTGAATTATTTTAATTTGTGTATTTAATAAACCCGGTTTTACGGCATTGCGCAATGAAGGTTCTCCTTTGTCATTTCCATCCATGTTTATGAGGTGCATTCATGCATGAGACGTCATTTCAACAGGCTCCCTAGGGGTATCCCCACATGCCTAAGTGACCATACTAGGGATAGTTGGTCAATATCCAGGGTAAGTGTACATCTATGTGGGGTACCCAGTCTGAACACCATTGCACAGGAGATGTCAATTTAAGCATGAGCACTTTGTTTCATCACCTAATGGGACTTTATAAATTTTTTGTGTGTTCTGCATGTTTACATGAATGTGATCAACCCTAAGCGCAGCAAAGTTTTTATAGTCGTGTTTGGCTGGCTTTTTTTTTTTAGTTCGGATCAACGTTTCAATGTTTTTTTTTTTTATAAAGGACTTGTCAAAAACTGAAGTTGTGTTTTTATTAACTCTCCCAGCATTTTTTTGCGAATGAGTAGGGGTCATATGTACCTCATAATCATTCACATGGGGGGGCTGTGATATGAGGGGCCCCTTGTTAAAGGGGGCTTCCAGATTCCGATAACTGGGCCAGGGTTGTGGGGAAGAAGCTCCTTAACAACCAGCTTTTCTTCACACAGAATTCGGATCGATCAATCATTTTTGGAAATTCATTCGAAAATTAATAAACAAATTACAAAACAAAATTAGTAACATAACAAATCTATCTCAAACTAAACTAAACAAAATCTTCGGTTCTGCATATGTCTAAGGTCCACTATGCCAGTGAAAACTTTGTCTGGCTGGATGGCAGCAATGGACAATCCAGGGATTGGATTTGCTTGATTCATTTTGTGAACATGTTGGATTAAGAAGTCTGGAGTGAAACTGGGCAAATGAACTGCTACCATTAAGCCCAGAACCCTTATGTAAAAGTAAATTTGAAATGGCAGTTTTGACCTGAGGGACCTTGGGAAAGCAACTTTCTCCTGAAGAGGAAGATTCTGGCTTAGGCAGTGTACAAGATGAGATCCTGGTACCCCAGATGGAGCTTTCAGAGCAGACTTTGGAAAATTCATTATCTAGCCAAGGGTATAAAGGAACTGAATCGTTCTTGGGATGTTATTAGCCAAGGTGAGGAGTCTTTCAGTAGGGGGTCATCCAGGTAATCTGGACATATCAGAAGATCAGGCCTTGTCTGTTATGGTGGGCATATTCCCAAAGATATCTTCAGAGTCTGGGAACCATAGAAATGGACCACTGTCTTGGACATATATAGCACCCTGCAGCTAACTACACATGCTGCACTACATACCAAGATAAATACTTAACACCAGATCTAGTGCCTGAAGCAAGCATTACAGGCCAGCCACACACAGTGGGGTCCAGGTACAGCAAGGTCCCAAGGGTACACACTGAGGATAACCGATCTGGAAACTGCTAGATATAGTCCAGGGCAATAAGCAGTGAGATCTTGATAGGATTCAGGAATAAAATTGAATTGTTAGAAAAAAAACAGACCAATTACCTAAAGAAACTAGGAAAAAATTGGAGCCTCGCTGAGTTGGCAGGGTTATTTATTGTGCTCTGAGGTGGCCCTAGAAATTTTTCTGCCAGGGTCCAATCCCTGAAGGTAGCTATATATAGCCCATGGTCTACTATTAGGATTAAGATTTAAAAGCTTGTTTTAATGTGTTTCATGATTGCATATGTGTTTGATCTCTCTCTTTTTTTATTCTCTAAGTCAGTGTTTCTCAACTCCAGTCCTCAAGGCGCACCAACAGGTCATGTTTTCAGGATTTCCCTCAGATGAAACGGCTGTGGTAATTACTAAGGCAATGAAACTGATCAAATCACCTGTGCAAAATAGTGGAAATCCTGAAAACATGACCTGTTGGTGCGCCTTGAGGACTGGAGTTGAGAAACACTGCTCTAAGTGAGCGAAATACATTAGATATTTTTTTTTTAAACATTAAACTCTTCTCCAAATTTCTCTGGTTTTAGCCTCTATATGACATATTAGTTTGCGAAATATAGAGTGTTCATTCCTCGTGTATGCTTACCTGCTTACCTTTGTGTAGATCTGTGACTTTACAGAGTTTTCCATGTACATTCTGAATTTAATAATTGAATTCAAGAGTAAATAAAAAAAAAAGCACTAGAATAGAAAATGGCTAGTTGTAAAAAGCTGGATATTACACACTAACCCAGCAGAATACAGTGCCTTGTAAAAGTATTCACCCCCTTGGCATTTTTTGTGTTTTGTTGCCTCAAAACCTGGAATTAACATGGATTGTTTGAGGATTTGCATCATTTAATTTACAGAACATGCCCACAACTTTGAAAATTTTTTTTTTTTATTGTGAAGCAAACAACAAATAGGACAAAAAACAGAAAAAAGTCAATATGCATAACTATTCACCATCCTAAAGTCAATACTTTGTAGAGCCACCTTTTGCGGCTATCACAGCTCCAAGTCGCTTTGGATAAGTCTCTATGAGCTTGCCACATCTTACCACTGGGATTTTTGCCCATTCCTCCTTGCAAACTTACTCCAGCTCCTTCACGTTGGATGGTTTGTGCTTGTGAACAGCAATCTTTAAGTCTGACCACAGATTTTCTATTGGATTGAGGTCTGGGCTTTGACTAGGCCATTCCAACACATTTACATGTTTCCCCTTAAACCACTCAAGTGTTGCTTTAGCAGTGTGTTGGGGTCATTGTCCTGCTGGAAGGTGAACTTCCGTCCTAGCCTCAAATCACACACAGAGTGGTACAGGTTTTGCTCAAGAATATCCCTGTATTTAGCACCATCCATCTCGCCCTCAACTCTGACCAGTTTCCCAGTCCCGACTGCTAAAAAACATCCCCACAGCATGATTCTGTGGGGATGGTGTTCTTTGGATGATGTGTTGGGTTTGCGCCAGCCAAGCAAAGATAAGAAAAGAGCTAGCTTTGGAAGTTTTCAAATGAATGAAAGCACATTTGACCAAAATGCACATTGTTTTCACTTTAAAAATACACTCTACCCAAATTTCTTAATTAAAGTCATTAAATCGAAATGTTTTTTTACCTTAATGCATGCTCTACATTAAGGTAAAAAATGCACCACTGCCTGTCCTACTACCTCCATCCCTAAACTTTTTTTTTTTTTTTTTTGCCACTTTAGCGAATTCACTTGAGGGGTTTAATTCACCATTATAGTTAATTTTTATCCCATCTCATCATCACATCATAGTAGCTTGGCCTTTTCTTTCCTTATTTATTTATTTATTTACTTGTTTTTTCTTATTTTTTTATGTATTCAATTATTATTTCCCTTCCCCTTTTCTTTCTCCAAGAGTTGATAAGTCAATTAAAAAGCAAGTACACAAACATTCTCTTTCACAGTATGGCTAATAAATAATCAAAAAGCGAGGGCATATTGCACTAAAAGACAGCAAGACGAGTGACAAGAACCAATGGGATCAAAGAGCTCCTCCATCCCACTCTCCCCACCTGTTAGCGCAACAAACCCCGCACCACCCCTTAATCCCTCCCCTCTCTCCCACCCCTCGCATTACCACTCCAATTATCTCAAAGTAGGTTCATAAATCGAGTCTCATCATTTCCATAATTCCACGTATTTTACAAAAAATGCTTAAATGAAGTACGATATCTAATAAATCATTTTCCTTTCAATAAGTCTGTTTTTTTGTTATTCTCTGAGTTTATTGTTCATTTTTCACTCTATATGGGGGAACCCATTTTTCCCAACCAATGAATCCACATCGCGTAGAATTCCTTGAGATTACCTCTCTTTGTATATACCGCCCTTTCTTTACATATAGTCTCATTTATTTCCCTCACAGTAGGGGCTATTCTAGACTGCCATCTAGTTGCAATGATTTTTCTGGCTTGAAACAAGCGCCTTAATATTGCAATTGTGGTACTCTTCCTCTCTCCCCGTTCCTTCCTGTACCCCAGAATGCATCCCATAACATCCATCTTCAGTGTTATTTCAAATGTATTGCTTATGGTTTTAAGCACTTCCTCCCAGTAACGATACAGTTTGGGGCATCTCCACACCATGTGTATAAGATCGTTGGTTCCCTGACATCTAGGGCATTTGTCATCTGATCTCCTGCCAAACTTAAACAACCTCTTAGGGGTGTAATAAGCTCTATTTATCAACATCAGGTGGGGGTAAGACCGATACCATCTGGCCCGTTTCTAGAATTCAGGGGTGAGACCGATACCATCTGGCCCGTTTCTAGAATTCTTCTCCATTGTTCCTGTGTTATTACCCCTATATCCTCTTCCCATCTTTTTTTCTCTTTACGGAGTATCCCCTTCCCATTGGTTTCTTTGCTTATCTGTCCATATAATTCAGATATAAGTCCCTTAGTGGAACCTACCTGCAGTATACTATGAAAAATAGGCATTTTATTCCATACTAGGGGCTGCTCCCTAAATTGGGCTTCAAGAGCGTGCCTCAGCTGCAAGTAGGTATAAAATGAACGTTGCGATATATTGAACTCTCGTCTCAAATCTAAGAATTTTTTAAAGATATTACCCACATACAGTTGACTCAACCTTCCGATGCCACATATTTCCCATTCCCCCGCTTTTCCTATCAGAAGGGTTTCCCGCAACTTATAGTTATTCCAAAGGGGAGTGTATTCATTTAACCCCCTATATCCCATCTGCTTTTTTAACAGTTTTCCATATTTTAATTATCATTACAGGACTGAAGGAAAACCAACACTTTTCAACAACCAATTGTTGTATGACTCTTTCAGATCAGTGGCTCAAAAGCATTGATGCCAGACACAGCTAGGAAAGCAGCATTTTGGGAGGTGGTCAGTAACTACATTTCTCATGACAAATTGGCAGTGTTAGGTTCTGCATTAGCAACTACCTGTGCAGAAAGTACACATCAATACAGGAAAAATGCATACAGAAACCATTAGGATTATTCATTTATTGTACATCTTTCTCAAAAATCACAAACAACATTGTCCAGGCATGTTGTATATATTTTTTAAATATATATGTATTTTTTTATATCTAAACAGAAAGGTGCACATTGTTACTGAACATTCCATGTTAGTAAGCTTGTATCTATCTTTCTGCATGGTAATCTACAGATGAGGATAAATTCACAGCTTGAAAAGGTGTAGTAACTACAAAACCACAAAGGTTTAGTGCTCTAGATAACAAATATAAATATCTTATTACTTACTACATGGAATACTGCACCCATAACAGCTTATTATTACTGAATGCAAAACACCTATCATGGTGGCATGTTTTGGCGAAAATATGTATCCATTTAGCAACAAATGACACACAGATTTCATGGTTTAGACAGTTAAGCTATTCACTGTTGCAAACGCTTATCTACCCAGATGTCCAAAAAGTCTGGCATTAATAATAAAATACGTTGAAACAGACTAAAACATAACTTAAAATATGGAAGCCAACAGCTACCGGTACCTGTCACTATACAACTTTTCTATAAGAAAATCCAGTACCAGATTAACCTGTTCCCACACGTACAGGGCTTTATAACAGTCAAATTAGCATTGCTTTTCTGCTAGCAATCAGAAATCAGCTTTTATCAGTATAACATAGTCATTGGTGGGCAAAACCTTGAAACATGCTTCCAGTTATCAGATTTTTGTTGTAAGGGCTCTTAATTTAAAGTTTCTTCTGTAGTTCACTTAGGGGAGGCTTTAAAATAGGCTTGAAATCTACAGGTGAAATTGTTCAAAAAGAATTACAACATAGGATGTTGTGGACACTTACATTTACACAAACCACATTACCATGTTGGTTGTGATCCGTGTTTTTCAAGTAGATTCATCTACATGTAGGAGATGCCAGTCAATTGCTGATGCAAGCATAGTAGTCATACAGCCATACTGAGGAATCCTCCCTTTCTTGCATGTTCCCGTGTTGCTAAGGCAGGAGAAGCCGTAACGTACCATTGCTACATGCCAAGGCCACTGAAGCAAACTCCTGTAGACATGTTTACTGTCTAATAATCGAATCAGACTGGTTACCTAAATACAGATAGTTTATACTCTAGAACTGAAACTCCAGTTTTCTGAGGTAAGGAGTTACAAGCTGAGCAGTTCTGCCTACACAGGCACATTATAATCCAAAGGTCCTTTGCCTGGCTTAAGATAGCCCCTCCAAGCCCTGGTGATATCCCATGTGATCACACTCCTTTGTTGTAGAAAAAATATTTTTGGGCAAAATTAAATTGGAAGCACTTTTAGGATAATTAGCTGGGTGACTAATTAAAAAATGCATACTTTTTATGCACTTTAGGCCCACTTTGAAAAAAGAGAACAATGTCTATAAGAACAATGACAATAGACATTACAGGCTTTGTTCACTATACTACCAATTAGTTGAGAAATATTTACAAAGTATTTGTCAACTGTTCATTAAGTTCCCAAAACTCTTAAGGTTATGGCACTTCTGTGCATTTGGCAGGTATTATGAACACACACTGGCTTACTGTTATGTTAGTATGTATGATGTCTAATACTAACTCTGCTTTCTCTGGTCCAGCTGGAATCTGGGTATCTTGTTTGTAACTAATTCCAACCCAAAAAGTCTGGGTTTGTAACTAATTCCAATCCAAAAAGTCTATGCCAACATCTTCTGCACCCCCTAGTAGCACTGGGAGGAACACCAATTGTAGATGGATAAATCTTCACGCACAGTTAAGACTGAATGCTGTTCACTTAGGGACGGTTGCCTGAAAAATTGTACTTCTTGCATCCTGCTGTAACCATGGTAGGTGCTAGGAACCACCAAAAAATAGCTAGCAAGGATCCACTGACACTTCTGAAACTGCTGGAAACCAAATCAAGGATTGAAAGAGAAAGATACAGTAAAATAAATAATACTTTTAGAGTTTAGTGGTCTCTCAGTGTTACAAAGTTGTAGTTTGTCCTCTCATTATTAGTAGCATCATAAAAAACACAAATCCACTTTTGGAGGTCTGCAGAGAAGACTCTGCTCTTAGTTTCTATTTCTAAGACGCCAGAAGCTTTGTGCTGGTCCAGATGATCCATTTACATCTTTGACAGTTAAACTGTTAGAAGCTGATCTGTGATAGTATATTTAGATGCTGCTCTACCCTACTGCATCATTAAAGGCAAAATAAATAATAGGGTGCAATGTGTTATGTATCCATGACCCCAAGAAGTGCTATTGTTTATTTCTTATGCCAAAATAAATATATACTGCATTTTGTTTTCTTGGTGGTAAAGCATTTTTGGTTTATCTTTAAATTACAGCAAAAATTCTACTTTTCAAGAAATTCAGGAATACGGTATTTCAACGGAATAGTGTAATGTTCTTTCTTTTCCAGTCAGGTTGGATCCCTAGCTTTGGAGGGGGGATCCAGCCTCCATCCATGGTCCTGCAACCTCTACATGCCTTAGAGGAAAGCACTTAAGGTCTCCTTTAAACAGTCTGCACAGGAAACTAATATATGACAAAGTTCATATTTAAAACTAACCTTTGTGGCCTGTTCCAAAAGGTTAATACCAATCATAAAAAAGGTGTACTTTAAAACAAGTTAACCTGATATGAAAATATTTTATAACACACAAATACAAGTCTTTAGCATACATTCTAATAATGAGAAAGAATTGTAAAAACTTAAAATTGTACAGTAGGCTTGCTGTTATCAAAAATAACCATCTGCATTTAATGCATTTGCGAAAATATTCAAATATTTTAATGGCAATTATGCCTCCCTATGGTCCTGGTATACCTCAAACTGACTCTGTCAAAGCTGTTGACAGGGGTAAAAGTGTAAACCAGAGGTGCCTGCATACATCTGCAATAGCTTTCAGTCCTCCCTGTCCACTCAAAGGCTGTGATGTTGTATATTAGAGCTTTTCCCTTATGAAAACAGCCCAGCGTTCTGGCACAACAAGAAGCTTAAAAAAGCTAGCACAGATATGTGTACCTCTAGGCGCCTGGTCTTTATAATGGTCAACAACTTCTTTGGTTCGAGTTACAGAGTCATTTTATGACTAGATTTTTGTCAATAGAACCATATCAGTACAGGTATATTTGTACTTATTATTCATTGTCCCTTTACATAGCACCGATTTGCCAACATTTTGCTAAAGTCCGCTGTCAACTTGGAAATTCTCTGGAGATCTTTTATGGGAAGATGTGATGAAAGTGCGGATGTGCATTATCTCATGGAAACCTGTCAGCACAGTCTCTCGTACTTGGTTCTCCTGGGGGTTTTTTAAATGCTATTAACACCACTTTCTGAAAGATCCAGCATCCAATTGATGTTCTCTCAAAATGGCCATCAAAGCCAAAGAGGGCCCATTTGGTCTGGTGTATAAAACTCCATGATCTGTCGAATACTTGGTGGTATATACTATAGCGAATGAGAATAATTTCACTTTTGTTATAGTTGCCGGTCTGGAAAGAAACTCTATAATAAAACTGAACACTAGAAGTGTCTTTTCTACGGGCTCCTTTCTGTCCTCATAGAGATGACAAGCTCCGCCAAACCACCCGGATTCTGTCTGTGTGACACCTGTGGTATATATCCCTAATTCACTGGATTTTTACTGGTCTATTGTCAAGATCTCCCTGTTAGAGTTCCGTTGTCTGCCATTGGCCTGTTATAAGCCATACTTTCACAATTTTCTGACGGGGGCTATCTGAGGGACAAAAAGAAGTATTCAAGCAATTCAATTTGTTATTGTTTACAGAAAACTGAAATATAATTTTGGGCGGACCTGGTCTCTAATATGTGGTTCTAGTTGGTAGTATCATTAGAAGAGGAGTGTGGGAAATAGAACAGTCTAATTGTGCACACAGTCTAACACATATATGCAGGCACATCATAGAATTTAAGAACACCATTTGGCTGAACGCTACACACTACGGTGTTCCATGTTCACTGTTTGGCTACACAGTAAACTATATCTGTCAAAAACACCAAAGGAACGTACCTGCATAAGGCTTTCTTGGTTGACAAACAAAGATCAAAGTCTACAGACTAAGCAACAAAGACAATGCTAAACAAAGTCACTAGAAAACTGATGTAACTCTATGACACATTACTCTTTTATTGTAGGTGCCCCCCTTCTCTTTGAATTCGTAGGCGTTCCTTCTCGACCTGCAGACGCTCCTTCTCTATGTGAAGCTTCTCAGATTCAAATTTTAAGAGCTGAAGCCTCTCCTTTTCTAGCTGCAGGTGCTCTCTTTCCAGTTTTAATTTTTCTGCTTCTATGTCCAAGGGCTGCAAAACATTTTTTTCTGCTGAAGCAAAATCATTCTCCATGTTGGCTTTCTCAGCGTGCATGACTTGGAGCCTCAGCTTTTCTCTTTCAATTTGCAGACGCTCTTTTTCAACCTGTAGTCTCTCATGCTCCATGTCTAAGTGTCTCAAACGCTCTCTTTCAATTTGAAGTCTTTCTTTTTCCACTTGGAGCCTTTCAGCTTCAATGCTTAATCGTTGTCTTTCTAGCTCTAGCTTCTGCTTCTCTAGTGTTATGAGGAGGTGAGAATCCTTGTATGGGATTCTGGCTATAGAACTCAGGGTGCCAAACTCCTCAATTCTGGGAAATTCCTCGGGAAGATCATTCTCCTCTCTAGAGTCAGGTAAGACCGCAGACAACATTTCATCCTCTTCCATCTCAAACTATATGTGAAACACAGAAAAATAGTTTATACAGAAAAGTGCAAATTTTAATAAAAAACATAGTATCCAAGTTTCACTATGAAAGGCCTCCAGTATCAACATAAAATGTATTGAGAAATATCCTTATCCTTTATTATTTGTGTGCCTGGTCTGCAATTTGCCTAAGGATGTAATGTTAAAGTTAAAGCTGAACTCCTGCCTTACCTTCAGTCTTGCACAGCTGTACAGGGTCTTCTCCTATACTGAAACTGCCTAATTCACTGCACAGTATGAGCTTCTCCAAGTGTGTATTAGAAGCCCCAGCAAGTTAGTAATAGCCCACCTCATTTCCTGGCTGGAGGATGTCCAGCGTCATCTCACTATTTCTTCCCCACTCTTAAACTAGAAAAATTTGGTTAGAAAACTTTTGTTTTAGGAATGTTTTTTCGATTTTGTAATCCATAGTGGGGTCCAATGGACATTTGTTTTCGACTGCAGTGATGAGGAAATTCGAAACAACAGAATGGCAAATTGTTCTTTAACGGGTTTCTAACAGTAAATGTGGTTTTCATTCTGAAAATTACATTAATTCCAAAACAAATGTAAAAGGCAAACTAAATTTTGAAGCACTTTCAAACGACATTCATCTCGTCATTGAATATAATGAATGTAATGATAATACGAATGTTTGTATTATGGTTCAAAAATATACTAATATATTGGCCAGCTTAAAGCCTAGTACACACAATTAGTTTTTTTTTTGTTCAACACTCAAGAGGAGCTGCTGTACTAACAATTCAAATTTAGTACAGTGTTCTCCTTGCTAAGCTATTGTGTTCTGACAGGGGGACAGCTCCCCTGCCAGAACACACCGGTCAGCGCTCTCAGCCATTGGCTGTCAGCACTGACCGGATGCCAATTGGCAGACCTTTTTGGTCAAGCCCCTTTGACAGAATCAGGCTGAATAGCTTGCTTCTGTTGGACCAGCTGCCGTACACATGGGCCTAATGTCGGCCAGTTTCTATTGAGCTGGCCGATGTCACCCGATATTCGGCCCTTTACCGTCCCTGGCCTACCCTCTTTATTCATTGGATTTTTGAATCACAAATACTTAGCATTACATTGTGGGCACTAACCAGGGCAGTCTACAAGCAAATGCAGCATGCGGAGGAATGCCCACTCCTCCAGGCTGATGTCCACCCATCAAGACATTTTTATATTTGCATAACTCCTCCCAAGAGTCAGCCCACTGCTTGCATCAGGGCCAAGGGCTCTTCAGACAAGCACTTTGGCAGGGAGCTGTGGCAAATTCAGAAAACTATGTATAACAACCTGTATAACATTATAAAAATATAAAAAACTTAGGGTCCTTTCACATGGGCGGTCAGCCTGGCGGACTCTGCTTTGAGACCGATCGGTTGAAAACAGACCGCTTGTCCATTTTCACCCGATCTAATTCGCCAGATGGATGGAAAATAGGGTCTCCATTCGTCTGGATTTCATGGTAAGGATCGAATCGGATAGCAGCGGGTGTCAGTGGACATGTCACAGATGACATCCGCCACTCTATAGGAGTGAATGAAGGCTCCGATCAGGTCCGCCTTAAAAAATTAAAGGCGGACCTGATCGGAAAGCCCATGTGAAAGGGGCCCAAGTTGAAGAATGCAAATGCACAGATAACAGTTTTAGGATAAGAACCCTGATGTTTTGATGGTTTATCACAATTCTTGAGGTTCTAAAATGCTAGAATTTTTTTTTCTAGTTTAGGTAGGACAGCATACAGTGGGGCAAAAAAGTATTTAGTCAGCCACCAATTGTGCAAGTTCTCCCACTTAAAAAGATGAGAGGCCTGTAATTGTCATCATAGGTATACCTCAACTATGAGAGACAAAATGTGGAAACAAATCCAGACAATCACATTGTCTGATTTTTGAAAGAATTTATTTGCAAATTATGGTGGAAAATAAGTATTTTGTCAATATAAAAAGTTCATCTCAATACTTTGTTATATATCCTTTGTTGGCAATGACAGAGGTCAAACGTTTTCTGTAAGTCTTCACAAGGTTGTCATACACTGTTGCTGGTATGTTGGCCCATTCCTCCATGCAGATCTCCTCTAGAGCAGTGATGTTTTGGGGCTGTCGCTGGGCAACACGGACTTTCAACTCCCTCCAAAGGTTTTCTATGGGGTTGAGATCTGGAGACTGGCTAGGCCACTCCAGGACCTTGAAATGCTTCTTATAAATCCACTCCTTCGTTGCCCGGGCGGTGTGTTTGGGATCATTGTCATGCTGAAAGACCCAGCCACGTTTCATCTTCAATGCCCTTGCTGATGGGAGGAGGTTTTCACTCAAAATCTCACGATAGATGGCCCCATTCATCCTTTCATGTACGCGGATCAGTCGTCCTGTTCCCTTTGCAGAGAAACAGCCCCACAGCATGATGTTGCCACACCCATGCTTCACAGTAGGTATGGTGTTCTTTGGTTGCAACTCAGCATTTTCTCTCCTCCAAACAGGACGAGTTGTGTTTCTACCAAACAGTTTTACTTTGGTTTCATCTGACCATATGACATTCTCCCAGTCCTCTTCTAGATCATCCAAATGCTCTCTAGCAAACCTCAGACGGGCCCGGACATATACTGGCTTAAGCAGGGGGACATGTCTGGCACTGCAGGATCTGAGTCCCTGGCGGCGTAGTGTGTTACTGATGGTAGCCTTTGTTACGTTGGTCCCAGCTCTCTGCAGGTCATTCACTAGGTCCTCCCACGTGGTTCTGGGATTTTTGCTCACCGTTCTTTTGAGCGTTTTGACCCCACGGGGTGAGATCTTGTGTGGAGCCCCAGATCGAGGGAGATTATCAGTGGTCTTGTGTGTCTTCCATTTTCTAATTATTGCTCCCACAGTTGATTTCTTCACACCAAGCTGCTTGCCTATTGCAGATTCAGTCTTCCCAGCCTGGTGCAGGTCTACAATTTTGTTTCTGGTGTCCTTTGACAGCTCTTTGGTCTTCACCATAGTGGACTTTGGAGTGTGACTGTTTGGGGTTGTGGACAGGTGTCTTTTATACTGATAAGTTCAAACAGGTGCCATTAATACAGGTAATGAGTGGAGGACAGAGGAGCCTCTTAAAGACGAAGATACAGGTCTGTGAGAGCCAAAAATCTTGCTTGTTTGTAGGTGACCAAATACTTATTTTCCACCATAATTTGCAAATAAATTCCTTCAAAAATCAGACAATGTGATTGTCTGGATTTGTTTCCACATTTTGTCTCTCATAGTTGAGGTATAACTATGATGACAATTACAGGCCTCTCTCATCTTTTTAAGTGGGAGAACTTGCACAATTGGTGGCTGACTAAATACTTTTTTTGCCCCACTGTATATAGTGCAGCAGTCAAGTACAGGGGTCAGGACTATCTAATGCACAGAAAATCTTGCAGGCGGATGTCCACTCAGTTTCTGTAGACAGATAGGGTTCACTCTGCTCTATGGGCAGGCGGGTGTAAATGGACTCTGCTGTCTGTTTACACCCAACTGCCCTTAGATCTAATTACCATAGACAGAGGGAGATGGATCCACTTTAGTTTATTTTTAGGTGACCGGATTGGATCAGAGGTAGGTGGGTGTAAACAGACACAAGTCCGTGTACACCCTCTGGTCCATAGGGGTGAATGGACTGTCCAATCAGGTCCACCTGAAAAACAGGACAAGCGGACCTGAAAGGGTCCTAAATGTATGATGATCAGTGGTGAGTTCCCCTATAACTGTTGGTGGTCAGTGATGTTTTTCCTCCAAAACACTGGTGGTCAGTATGCCCTATGTATCTCCCTGCTGCTCAGTGTACCCCTCTTTTGTTGGTGGTCAATGGGAGCAGTGTTTCGTACATTAAGGATTCGCATGGAAGCAATGAGTGGCAGAAGAGGAAGGGGAGGGATCTCAAATGTAAACACTGGCACTGGCCGCCCGTGTGTGTGTTCTTTGCAGCGCTCCAAAAACATTAGTTTGCTTCTCCAGTGTTTTTAACTCTATGGCAGTATTGAGGTGGTTAAGCCACAGTTTATGTAATGTGTAACAACCTGCTGTATCTAGATTCTCTTCCTTGCTATTTGCTAGATGACATTTAGCACCATGTTGGAGTTATGCTGGAGCTGCACACCTGACCTTTACAACCTGTACAGCTTGTACTCTAGTATCTGTCCCTCATCTCAACTTTAGAAACCACAGCTTCTAGTTTGCCTCCAATCACAAATCAAGTTTTTAGTTTATGCTTTCTGCCTGCCCTGACTTTCTACTTGCTCTTCGACTATGGTTGTTTGAAGACAGCATGCCAAACAGTACAAACAGTCAGTAAGTGCCTCACTGACAGCTTTTAGCTACCAGTAGGTAATAGAGAGGATAAAACTCATTCCCTGACAGTTTGAACCAGTCATATATACTGTCAGCAACCAGTTTTCCGGGACCCTGAAGCCTCTAACTCATTATCTCAGCCTGCCAGAGGTTAACCAGAGTGGCATTTTTTCAGAGATTTGGAATTATATATGCCTGCCCAGGTCAGCTTTGGTCTCTACTGGGAACTTTTACATCATTAACTTCACCTGCTTTGGTGGCTCTTGCTCCATCTCTGAAAGCTGCTCTGTTCTACAAAATCCAACAACCTTACACGTTAAATTAAATCTTAAAGCCAGCACTAAAGAGTACATTGTACAATGCCTGTTGATAGTAGTAAGAAGTACAGTTGGACTCTTGTTAAACTGAACAAATACATGATAAACTACCACATACTTTCCATACTAGATACTTAAAGTGTTACTAAACCCAGGACCCTACATTCACTATATCTGGTCTCCCACAGTACACAAAACATAGAAATGAAATTATTTTAGTAAATATAAACTGCTAAATACCTTTTCTCATCAGCGGTATATAGCAGTCAGTATATAGCACTGGTTAAAGCTTGTAGGAGGAGTTTTCATTCTCCTCTGACTGTCCCATGAGGCTGAATGACCCTTGACCCTCTGTTTGGACAGTGCTGATTGGCCCTGTGCTGATCACACGCACCCTTCCAAACAAAAAACTCTCTAGCAATACACATCAAACGGAGCATGTGCAGAGTGCCCCCAAAGCTCTGTTCTATCAGCAGATGGATTGGGAACAGTAAAAGAAGGGGAGGATCAGAGAAAACAGGATCAAACAACCTATTTAACACAATGCAGAAGGTTCACCTCTTAGGATCCGCAGTGAGTATAGAAAGCATGCTTTACTGCATATACTGACTGATTTAACTGGTGTGAGTTTAGTAACACTTTAACATGCATTAATTAAAGTCAAAAGTGAATTAACCTAATTGACATTGTTTAAATAGAAAAACCGAATATGTAAGGACATCCAATGGCCAAACAACCCTGGTATTTACATCTCTGGCAATCAACATCTGATCTTCATCACGTTTGTTCTTGTATATGTGGCCAATAGAAGCCTATAAAGCTAATTTTGACAAATGATGAGGTGCATAGAAGTATGTGTTCTTTCTGATACTGTTCCTCTATTCCTCCATAGAGCTGAACAGGGTCTATCATTCCTATTGGAACTAACACCAACATGTAGGTCGTGAACTGCACCTCTAGGACGTAGCTTATAGATCAAATGAAGCCCTGAAGCCAGCTCTCATTATTTCAGCAGAAAATGCAGGTAATCCTACATAGATCCATTAATAGAGGTATGTCATTTCTCCAGTGGGTTACTTTAGGTGCTGAAAACATATTGAGACCACACAATACAAAGGCTCCCACTGCTGACATCATTCTGAAAAAAAAAAAGTTACTTGGCTATTTCTAACTTCAATAAATTCAGGTCACAATCCCACAATGGGTATACAGATCAGCAGACTGCATACTGAGTGAAGCCAGAATTCATGATCTGCAAACCTATTCTGTGTCAATGGCTTACTCTAGGTTTACACCTATGTGTTTTTTTGTGCGTTTTGTGGTTTGCAGAAAAGCCCTAGAAAGTGGTTTCCTATGGGACGCGTTCATATCTATGCGTTTTTATGGCGCGGAATTTTTGGAAAGGGTCAGGGACTTTTTTCCCGCAGTAGATTGCGTTTTGCGTGTGATAGACTTCAATGGACCCGCTTTTTACATGCGTCTTTTTTCTTCCTAACAAACTGTGAATGGCTGGTTGGTAAAGAGGAGATGAGTCATCAGCTGGGTTCCTGCAAAGAACAAAATAAAACAAAATAAAAAATAATTTAAAAAACGCCCCCCCCCCCCATCCAGATTTTGAGGGAAACCCACTCCAAAATGTTTTCTTTAAATGGCGTGCCCACCCCCACAATCCATACCAGACCCTTATCTGAGCATGCAGCCCAGGTCACCAGGTGGCCTCGCCCCTTAGTTATTTAAGAACAGTCAGGCGGCGAGAGCCTTCAGTGGAAGAGTACCTTTTTTTTCTTTTTTTCAGGTTGACGGTGGTGTCAGGTGTCGTGATTGGCTATGGATCTACACCGGGGGACATTTACAATTTTTTTTTTTTTAAATAAAGGACTTGTCAAAAACTGCCTACTGTCATTTTTTACACTACACTTTTTTTTTTTGGTGAATGAATAGGGGTACCCCACACTCATTCACATAGGGGGGAGTGGGATCTGGGGGCCTCCTTATTAAAGAAGGCCCCCACCCGCACAACCCCACAATCACCAGCCAGGGTTGTGGGGAAGAGGCCCTTGTCCCCATCAACATGGGGACAAGGTGCTTTGAGGGGGAAGAGACCCTCCTGCCCCAAAACACCGCCCCATTATGAGGGCATAAGGAGAAAAAAAATGCAAAGTGCATGAAAATTGTATGCAAAAATGCATCAAAATTGCGTGTTCAACAACGCATTACAAAACATGCAGGAAAAACTGCTAAGTTTTTCCATGCAGTGAGGCTGTGCCCACTGTCCAGGGCAGAGGAGAAAGATGTATACTTGCCTGCTCCTCTGCTTTTCCCGCAAATGACGCTTCCCCTCGATCCAGCAGTGGACTGTTCCTGATATCCTCACATCTAAAGCAGGTCTATGAGCGTGATGAGGTCAGGAACAATCCACAGTGGGGGCGTGGTCTGGCGGGGGTCCAGGCTGAGTCTGCCATTTACTATCCTGGGACATCTAGTGAGGAAAAGTCCACAGCACAAGATTGCTAGACTGGGGGGGGGGGGTAGGAGCCACAGGGACCGGTTTTGTGTGGGGAGGATCGGAGGATTAGGTGAGTATATCTCTGTTCTTCAATCCCTTAGACAAAAATAAGCAGTTGACCCATACCGTGTGGGCACAGCCCCACTACATGGGAAAACTTTTTTTTTCCCAGTGTTGGGCTCTAAAGGATAATGAAGTCACTGGATGTGCAGTACAGCCAACTGGCATATTTAGGAGATGCAACCTCCATACTTTCTCAGGAGGTTTCCTCCAATTTTCTCTGAAATTGTTATCAATTCTGTGTGCCACATCAGCTTTAGACTGGACATAGATTGTTTTTCAGCCCAAACAAACAAATTCCCCCATCCACACATGCAAGGTGGATGGAGGAATCCTTCTTCTGCTGTGCCATTGTATTCTGACAGCAGGACTCCTCTACTATCTGAATACACTGTGCTGCAACCACTGATCGACAAAAGTATTCCAACAGTCCTGTTTAACAGAAGGCGATCTAATGATTGACTTCTGTTGATGGGCAACAACCATAGATGGATTGAAATGTGTTCGGTCCATGCTGAACCAGAGGAACTTCAGTCCATCTGTGGTGAGCTTAAGTCACCTTTCTTTCTCTGGGCTGCTGATTAGATTAAGAAGGAAAGTGACACTTTAACCGGGTCATCCCTATGCCCTCCCTCCTACAAGCATCTTCAAGTGTTATGCTGAGTACACACGGGCGGCCTTTTCGACCGGACTGGTCCGACAGACTTTCCAGCGGACTTTCGACGGACTTTTGATGGACTTCCGACGGACTTTCTAACGGACTTGCCTACACACACTCACACCAAAGTCCGACGGATTCGTACGTGATGACGTACACCGGACTAAAATAAGGAAGTTGATAGCCAGTAGCCAATAGCTGCCCTAGCGTCGGTTTTTGTCCGTCGGACTAGCATACAGACGAGCGGATTTCTGGGTCCTGCGGAGTTACGACGTAAAGATTTGAAGCCTGTTCCAAATCTAAAGTCCGTCAGATTTGCGACTGTAAAAGTCCGCTGAAGGTCCGGTGAAGCCCACACACGATCAGATTGTCTGCCAGATTTGGTCCATCGGCGTCCGTCAGACCAGTCCAGTCGAAAAGTCCGACCGTGTGTACGCCCCATTAGACTAATAGCACTGTGTAAACCAACAGAGCCCTGTTATTCCTACCACTTAAAGTGCAACAATGCATATTTCTACATTCACTTCCATCAGAGGATTGTTCATAGAGCCTGTGCACGAGAAACTAGTATATGTTGTTCTTGTATAGAATTACTGACAAATGACTTGACAAATTCACAGTAGCAATCCAAGGTAGTTTTGCTTTATCCATGCAATTGGCTTTTAGGTTGGTATGCAAAGCTCATACCATTACCATATTTATACTATAGGATAGTAGAGGAGGAGAAGATTATTATCCACATTATAAACACCTATTGATGCACCTGAAAAAAAAAGTGATGTTCCTGCTTTGTCAATAAAAATAATCCAGAAATTAATAACACAATGGGGTTGATTTACTAAAACCGGAAAGTGCAAAATCTGGTGCAGCTGCGCTAGATTTTGCACTCTCCAGTTTTAGTAAATCAACCACAATGTTTATAAAATAAGGAATTCATAAATCTTTATTTTGCACACAGCTGTTTTTTTCCCCTAGTTCTCTTTTGTCTGTTATGTTTCAAAAGTCTAATACTGATAGAGGTACAGAGAGACCATTTATGTCTAAGCAATAATAGACCCTCTGTAGCCATGGCCACTATTGAAGAGGGAACTCAAGGCAAGAATTACAGACTAAAATATACATTTATGCTGTCTTTTGCTTGAAAACTGTTTGCTACCAAGAGCAGGCCCACGTCCTGTTACTGCATAAAGATCAATGACCAATTTTCATATTATGGACCATTATGGACAAACCATTATGGACAAGAATAAGGAAGGAGAGAAAAAATCAGCCATAAAAGTTTGGTCTATATTAGATCCTAGCTATAATTTTTACGAGAGACACTTGGAAAATACAAACTCTGCACAATTTAAGATGTATGTTTGTTCAAAGCTCTGAGGCAGTGCTGGTCGTTGATGCTAACGATCTTAATTACCATGTAACCTCAGGCACTTGTCTACTTCTTGACAGACAAATGGATAACAGTTGTAGTATTTACAAACCAAAATTTCATAAAAAATGCACCTTGGCCTGGGCCGATCGTGCTTAGCTAAGTTGCAGCAGAGCTCATTGAACTCTCTAACATTAAGGGTCACATACCTGCTCATCACTAGGCGTCTGATTATACACAATTCTATTTTGACGGGAGTTGAACTGGATTCCCAAGCAAGGATGTGACATTCTCTTTTTCCAGCTAGTACCCTGTAATGCCAGAAGAGGTCAATGTAGTTTTCCGGTCGTACACAGAAGGTCTACAGAAGTGTTAGGACTAGAGTTTGGATATTTCACTGGTGATTCCAGGTCAATCAGGGATAATTACGTTAAACAAAGATCTGGCTGTTAGCAAAAAGGGGTCTATCAGAGTTAGTGGTAGACACAACACAAAGAAATTAGGAAAGATAAAAGGTAGAGAGAAAGAAGAAAAAAACTGAAAGTAGATATTCTTACTTCGAAATTTTGATGTTCATCCTCTTCGACCTTGATTTCAGCCGTTGAATCGCTTGCATCTTGGACATTTTTCCACTCCAAACTGGAATCATTGGTTAATACACTTGGTTTGTCATCGGTGTCATCAATGATGGAATCTAGGTCAGATAATGGAAGGTGCATTCCAGAGCTTCCAAGTTTCACATCTGAATTTAGGGTCTTTCTTTTTATGAGGGACCTCCAATCTAGATATCTTCTTTTGACCTCCGTTCCAGTTCTTTGCTCCCCCTCGCCCAGTGCATTTACACATTCAGCAATTTCTTCCCAGGCCTTGCGCTTCATTTCATTGATTGTGGTGTTCAGCTGTTTTGAAAATATGACCTCCCTCCTTTTTTTGATTTCCGTTAGTAAGGTCTGCGTTTCCTGCACGCTGAAGTTACTTTTCCTCTTTCTTTTAAGTTGCTTCATCATGGAGGGCTGTAGCGTCATTTTTTTCTCATCAGTAGGAATATCAGGAGTCCTAGATGGAAAAATCTGTGGCAACTGCTTCTTCCTGCTGAATTTTGCCAGGTTTAATGATTATGTATTTGCCTCTCTAGGAGAATTCTAAGGATAGAGAGAGGAACATTTTGCTGAAAAGAAGTTCACAGGCCTTTATTTAATTATACATCATGCAAAAACTTATTATGGCCAGTTACCTAAATCAGGCAGTGTATTTAGAGGCGCCACAAATTGTTGACTTCTGTCTGTGTTGAAGGATTTCCCCCTGAAGTCAATAAGGATGACACATGGTTTTGGCTAGTCAAAAAGTGGTAGCAGCAAGGGAATAGCCTGCTGAAGAGACTTCTAAAAGCTTCATTTTCTGAGCAGGGATATATTTTAACCACTTCCTGACCACCCTATAGCAGTTTTACTGCTACAGGGCGGAAGCTCTGTGCATGACCATGTATATATGCATGATCCTGCACTTCTGCCTGCAGGGGACGTGTGCGCACCGCCAACGGGCCGCTTCTGCTGTGATAATTCAGAGCAGAAGTCGATCTGCGGGTGCCAGGCACTCGATGTCCTTCAGCACCTGCCGATTGACGGTAAACCACACAGAACGGGGATCTGCCTATGTAAACAAGGTAGACCTCAGTTCTGACAGGGGGAAAGGGATGGATTCTTTGTTCCTGCAAAGCAGGGACTAGAATTTCTCTCTTCCACTAGTAAAAGCAGCACATACAGTACACAAAAACACTGGCTAGACACACATTTAACCCTTTGATCGCCCTAGATGTGTAACCACTTGCCGCCCGCCCACCGTCAAATGACAGCTGGGCAGCGCAGCTCTCGTTTTGGGTGGATGTCAGAAACGACCACTCCAGAACGACCGCTCTTGCGCGCCTCTGGGGGCGTGCATCACGGCGTTCGGTGGTGCGGTGTGTCAGTCTAACACACCGCTACACCGATCTCGGTAAAGTGCCTCTGATGGAGGCTCTTTACCACGTGATCAGCCATGTCCAATAACAGCTGATCACGATTTAAACATTAAGAGCCGTTGATCGGCTTTTCCTCACTCGCATCTGACAGACTTGAGTAGAGGAGAGCCGATCGGCTGCTCTCCTGACAGGGGGGGTCTGTGCTGATTGTTTATCAGCGCAGCCCCCCCTCAGATGCCCACCCAGGACCACCAGGATGCCGCCAGGACCACCAGGGATTGGCACCACACTGGACCACCAGGTATGCCACCCTAGACCACCAGGGAAATGCCAATCACTGCCCAGGCAGCTGCCAATCACTGCCCAGGCAGCTGCCAATCAATGCCCAGGCAGTTGCCAATTAGTGCCCATCCCCAATGCCTGCCAGTGCCATCAGTGATGCCTATCAATGCCATCTATCAGTGCCGCATATCAGTGCCCAGCAGTGCTGCCTATCAGTGCCCATTAGTGCCGCCTATCAGTACTACCCATAACTACCCATCAGTGTCGCCTATCAGTGCCCATCAGTGCCCACCAGTGCCATCCATGAGTGCCCATCAGTGCCGCATATCAATGCCCATCAGTGCTGCATATCAGTGCCCATCAGTGCTGCCTATCAGTGCCCATCAATGCCACCTCATTGGTGCCGCCTTACCAGTGCCCGTCAGTGCTGCGTTATAAGTGCCCATCAGTGAAGGAGAAAACGTACTTATTTACAAAATTTATAAGAGAAACAAAAGAAAAAACTTTTCTTTTCAAAATTTTAGGTCTTTTTTTTATTTGTTTAGCAAAAAATAAAAAACGCAGAGGTGATCAAAGACCACCAAAAGAAAGCTCTATTTGTGGGAACAAAATGATAAAAATTCTGTTTTTGTACAGGGTAGCATGACCGCGCAATTGTCATTTAAACAGCGACAGCGCTGAAAGCTTAAAATTGGCCTGGGCAGGAAGGGGGTGTAAGTTCCCTGTATTGAAGTAGTTAACCCCTTCCCAGCCAGTGTCATTAGTACAGTGACAGTGCATATTTTAGCACTGATCACTGTATTAGTGTCACTGGTTCCCACAAAGTGTCAAAATTGTCAGTTAGTGTCCGATTGTCTAACGCAATATCACAGCCCCACTATAAGTCGCTGATCGCTGCCATTACTAGTATAAAAAAATTAATAAATAAAAATTCTATAAATATATACCATAGTTTGTAAACGCATAAACCAATCAATATATGCTTATGGGGATTTTTTTTTTTACCAAAAACATGTAGCAGAATACATATTGGCCTAAATTAATGAAGAAATTAGATTTTTTACATTTTATTATTGGACATGTTTTGAAGCAGAAAGTAAAAAAAAAAAAAAACATTTTATTTGGGTATTGCAGTGTTGCATGACCGCGCAATTGTCAGTTAAAATAACGCTGTGCCGTATCGCAACAAAACAGCCTGGTCAAGAAGTGGGGTAAACCTTCTGGAGGTTAAACAGTTAATATAAACCTGTGGTAGCTAATATGGATGAAGTTCAAGCATGCAAAGATCTAGATCACCCCGGGAGTCCCAAATACAGAACATCATCTCTTCGACCCCTTTCACACTGGGGTGGTTTGCAGGCGTTATTGTGCTAAAAATACCGCCTGCAAACCGACCCAAAACAGCCGCTGACGTTTGTTCAGTGTGAAAGCCCGAGGGCTTTCACACTGAAGCGGTGCGCTGGCAGGAGAAGAAAAAAACTCCTGCAAGCCGCATCTTTGGAGCGGTGAAGGAGCGGTGTATTCACCGCTCCTAAACCGCTCCTGCCCAATGAAATCAATGGGGCAGCGCGGCTACACCGCGGCAATACCGCAGCTATAGCCGCGCTATGCGAGCGGTTTTAACCCGTTTTCGGCCGCCAGCGGGGGTTAAAACCGCACCGCTAGCGGCCGAATACCGCCGCAAAAACTACGGTAAAACAGCGCTAAAAATAGCGCTGTTTTACCACCGACACCCCCACCACCCCAGTGTGAAAGGGGCCTTCAACTCTCATCTAGAAAGGGGCTACTTGGCCCTATATTCTCCCTCCTTCCTGTAATGATAATGTAATGATAGACCACGAGGTTTGTTTGAGAGGTAAATCGAAGCACCAAACCTCTACAAACTATTTACACAAAGCAATGCCACTGGTTTTGAGACTCTTTAAGCACTCTAGAAAACGACCTCTAGGTGCTTGCATTTCATCAACATTACCAATTTAGGGCCATTACAATAACCACAGAATTTACACGATTGCCTGTATAGCACACTGTTTAAAAGGATGTACAAAGTTGAAAACTTATGGGTTTACCGTTGTATATGCCAAAGGTTTGGAATCTGTTTAAAGTTTGCTTGAAATGTTGTGATTTACGTGCGTTTTGCACATTGCATAGCCACACTAACCAGTTCCGGACCGCCCCATAGCAGATATACTGCTACAGGGCGGCCCTCCTGCATAGAATCACATATATATATATATATATATACATGATTCTGCACTTTTGCCTAGGGGGGCGTGTACTGCCGGCGGACCGCTTCTGCTGTGATTACTCACAGCAGAAGCCGATCTGTGGGTGTCGGGCACTGGATGTCAGCCGGCACCCGCCGATTGTCAGGCATAGACACAGAACAGAGCTCTGTCTATGTAAACAAGGCAGAACTTCTTTCTGACAAGGGGGAAGTGATGGGTTTTTGTCCCTGTAAAGGATTAAAATCCATCACTTCCCTAGTAAAAGCACCTAACACAGTACACATAAACACTGGCTAGGCACACAGTTAACCCTTTGATTGCCCTAGATGTTTAACCCTTTCCCAGCCAGTGTCAATAGTACAGTGACAGTGCATATTTAGCACTGATCACTGTATTAGTATCACTGGTTCCCGGCCCGCAAAGTGTCAAAAGTGTCAATTAGTGTCTGATTGTCCACTTTAAGTCACTGATTGTTTTTTTTTTTTTTTCAATTGTCTGTCTTTTTTTGTTTATAGCGCAAAAAAAAATAAATGCAGAGGTGATCAAATACCACCAAAAGAAAGCTCTATTAGTGCGGGAAAAAAGGACACAAATTGTATTTGGTTACAGTGTTGCATGGTCGCGCAATTGTCAGTTAAATTAACGCAGTGCCGTATCGGAAATAATGGCCTGGTCATTAAGGGGGTAAATCTTCCGGAGGTCAACTTTGGGGTTGATTTACTAAAGGTAAATAGACTGTGCACTATTGCAAGTGCAGTAGCACCAAAGCTTTGTAAATGAGAACACCCAATCACATGCAAGGAAAATTAAAAAAAGAACTGCATTTTTGCTTGCACGTGATTGGATGATGGAAGTCAGCAGAGCTCGCCCCTATTTACTAGGCTCTGGAGCAACTGCTCTTGCAGAGTGCAACTGAACTCGCCAAAGTGCACAGTCCATTTGCCTTTAGTAAATCAACACCATAGTTGGTAATTAAAGCGGGGATCCACCCAAAAGTGGAACTTCCGCTTTAAGCACTCCTCCCCCCTTACATGCCACATTTGGCATGTCATTTTTTTTGGGGGGTAGTGGATGACTACTTTAGAGAAGGACTTCCTGTCCCACTTCCTCCTTCCGCCCACGGGCCGCCAAGGCGACTCCTCCTCTCCCCTAGGCGGCCCCTCCCTCTCAGCAATCTTCTGGGACACTTGACAGGTCCCAGAAGATTGCCTGTCCACTGGGAGAGCACAGCGCGACTCGCGCATGTGTAGTGTTCACCCGGCCGTGAAGCCGCAAGCTGTCATGGCCGGGTGCCCATAGTTCCAATGGATGCACCGAGGAGAGGAGGGGAAGAGGAGTGGCTCTGTGCGGCTTTTTGTAGCTGCTGACTTGTAATTAAAAAAAAAGCCTGGAACTCCACTTTAACCACTTCAGCTCTGGAAGGTTTACCCCCCTTTCATGACCAGGCCATTTTTTGCAATACGGCACTGCGTTACTTTAGCTGACAATTGCGCGGTAATGCGAGACTGCACCCAAATAAAATTTATGTCCTTTTTTTTACCACAAATAGAGCTTTCTATTGGTGGTATTTGATCGCCTCTGCGGTTTTTATTTTTTGGGCTATAAACAAAAAAAGACAATCAAAAAAACAAAACAATATTTTTTACTTTCTGCTATAAAACATACCCCCCAAAAAAATTTTAAAAATCGAATTTCTTCATCAGTTTAGGCCAATATGTTTTCTGCTACATATTTTTGATAAAAACAATCCCAATAAGCATATATTGATAGGTTTGCGCAAAAGTTATAGCGTCTACAAACTATGGGATATTTTTATGGAATTTGTATTTATTTTTATTACTAGAAATGGCTGCGATCAGTGACTTATATCGGGACTGCGACATTGTGGCAGACAAATCTGACACTAAGTGACACAATATTGGGGACCAGTGACACCAATACAGTGATCAGTGCTAAAAAACATGCACTGTCACTGTACTAATAACACTGGCAGGGAGGGGGTAAACATCAGGGGCGATCAAAGGGTTAAATGTGTTCCTAGGGGGTTTTTACTAACTGTGTGGGGGATGTACTTTAACTGTGGGAAGACAGAGATCTGTGTTCCTGCTTAGCAGAAACACAGGATCTCTATCTTCCCTTGTCACAGAACGGCGATCTGCCTTGTTTACATCTGCAGACCGCCGTTCTGCCTCTGTTGGAAACGATCCGCGGGTCGCGGCGGAAAACGGGTCCGCCAGACCTGCTGATTGGCTCTCGCTGTATGCAATCACAGCATGAGCGGGTCACCGGCAGCGCACGTACGTGCCGCGGACCCGGAAGTGCAGAATCACACACAGGTACGTGATTCTGCCTGTAGCAGCAGCCGCCCCACAGTATATGTATGTGGAGCTGGCGGCAAACAGTTAAAATGGTTGTAGAGGCAGAAGTTTTTCGTTTTTTTAGCTTAATGCATTCTATGCTAAAAACCTTCTGTGTGTAGCAGCCCCCCTAATACTTACCTGAGCCCCATCTCTATCCAGCAACGTACACGAGTGCGTCGGCCGTCTGGGACTCTCCCTCCTGATTGGCTGAGACACAACAGCATGTGAGTATAACATCTTTATTATTTTTGAAGGAAAAAAAAATTAGTATCACTTTAAGCTTCTTGCTAAATGAATTGTGCTGCCTATGTTCTCACCACTCTGACTCCAGCCTTCTCTCTCAGCTCAATCCGGTGAGCAGAGAGCTGATCCAAGAAGCAGTAAAACTGCCATAGGAAACAGTAATGCTAAACCAAGAAGCAGCAAAGTGACCTTAGTGAATGGCACCGGATCACAAGAACTGCTTCCATCAATTTCTGTACATATCCTTTTCGCAGGCAAAACAGCTTATTTATAGGTATTTTGATGGTTGTCTGGAGGTCTTAACTATCTTGAATTTTTATACCTAATATAAAATAGTTTACAACTTCAAATAATTTACATAGGGATAGTTTGGTAAACCATGACATAGAGATCAACGTTTGCTGATATAATGGCTGAAATCAAGAACTTTGCAAGAACTATGTGTTCTCATATTTAAAGGGTAACTCCACTTTTATGGGGGGGGGGGAAAAAAACAAATAAAAAGATAATAATATAGCACGAGCTTTTGCTACAGAAGCCATATTATAATTTAATGTTATTAAAAATTAGCTTAGCATTTCACTTTGCAGCTGCTGTGATTTTCTGTAAAATTCAATGCATTATGGCAACCTGGAGGTGTTTTGTACACAGTTGGTGTACAGACCTCCCCCAGAAATGTTATTTCCTGCTTGTTGGAAGAACTCTGCACTAAGATACAAGTCAGGCTTGGGACTCCATTTACACCTGATCGCGGGTGGAATCGCTGCGATTCGGCCCTCGATTTCAAATCGCTGCCATACACGGGATGCATTGCAATGCCATTACTTCCTAATGGCACCCCAATTACGCCGTGATTGACGCGCTGATTGCCCGGGTGTGAATGGGAATGTCATTTTAGCTGAGATATTCCTTAAATGGGTTGTAAACCCTTGTGGTTTTTCACCTTAATGCATCCTATGAAAAAACTTCTGACACTAACCGCCCCCCCCCCCCACCTGTTTTACTCACCTGAGCCCGTTCGTTCCCTCTCTGCCCGGTGTTCTCGGCTCTTGATTGGATAGATTGATAGCAGCGCAGCCATTGGCTCCCACTGCTGTCAATCACATCCAATGATGGGGGCGCCGGGGGGCGGGGCCGAGTCCGGCGTTCTGTGTCTCTGCAAGCAAATGCTGGACTCGGGAGAGCGCCCGCAAGGTAACCCCCAGGGAGAGCGTTTCTCTCAGGGGGTTTACCGATGCGAGGAGGAGCCACGAGCGCCGCCCGGGGACCCCAGAAGTCGAGGATCGGGGCCACTCTGTGCAAAACGAACTGCACAGTGGAGGTAAGTATGACATGTTTGTTATTTAAAAAAAAACAAAAAACAAGGGTTTACAATCACTTTAAGGGTAAATTACTGCTAAAGGAATGCTGACATTGCGACCTTTCCGATTAGAATACTGAAAGTACATCAGTCCTGCACAAGTTATAATCTAAGGCTAGGCTCACATCTATGCATGCTGCCTACCTGCGTTTCCTGCAGGAAAAAGGACATCTTTTCTAAAAGGCGCCGCACAGAAACTGTCCCCTGCGTTTTTTTAAAAGCAGAGGGGTTTATTTACTAAAGGCAAATCCACTTTGCACTACAAGTGCACTTGGAAGTGCAGTCGCTGTAGATCTGAGGGGGACATGCAAGGAAAATAAAAAACACATTTTTGCTTGCACATGATTGGATAATAAAATCAGCAGAGCTTCCCCTCATTTCAGATCTTCAGCAACTGCACTTTCAAGTGCACTTGTAGTGGACAGTGGATTTGCCTTTAGTAAATAAACCCCAGAGTGTTTTGTGTGTGGCTGTGAGACCGCATGCAATTTACACGCACACCCGCACATATGTGAACCTAGCATTACACAGAGCTATTTTTACACAGTCAAGAATCTGCAACAAAGTTTGTTAACCACTTGACCTCCGGAAGGTTTTACCCCCTTCATGACCCCGGGCCACTTTTTGCTATTTAGCACTGTGCAACTTCAACTGGCAATTGTGCGGTGATGCAACACTGTACACAAATGAAATTTATATCATTTTTTTCACACAAATAGAGCTTTCTTTTGGTGGTAATTAATCACCACTGGGGTTTTTATGTTTAGAGATATAAAGGAAAATATACAGAAAATGAAAAAAAAAACAAACAAGTTTTTCTTAGTTTCTGTCTTAAAATTTTGCAAATAAATAATCTTTCTTCATAAATTTAGGCCAAATTTTACTACATTTCTTTGATAACAAATCAGTGTATATTACAGTATTTAGTCTGTGTAAAAGTTATAGGTGTTGATTTACTAAAGGCAAATAGACTGTGCAAATTGCAAAGTGCAGTTGCTCCAGAGCTTACTAAATGAGCAATAGCTCTGCTGACTTCCATCATCCAATCACATGCAAGCAAAAATGCTGTTTTTTTTTTTGTTTTTTTTTCCTTGTGAATGTGATCGGGTATTCTTTGCCAAATGAAGCTTTACCTCATTTACTAAGCTCTGGAGCAACTGCACTTTACAAAGTGCACAGTATATTTGCCTTTAGTAAATCAACCCCCTAGAGTCTATAAACTATGGTATATATATTTGAAAATTGATCAATCCTGATTTACTGTCGGTCTATCTAATTTCTTGAGGCCCTTAAAATGTCAGGACAGTACATTTACCCCCCAAATGACACCTTTTTGGAAAGTTGACATTACAAGGTATCTAGTAAGTAGTATGGCAAGTTTTTTGAAGTTGTAATTTTTTGTCACAACTTTTGAGAATATGAAGAAGTTAAATCAAATTTGTTTGTATGTTCACATTTTCGTTTGTTACATACTATCATCATATGACTGGTGTGGCAGTGATCAGGGATACTTACTGGTGACAGTATGTAAAAAGAAATAAATACATTTATTTTTTATTACATTTTAACATTTTCTTATTTTTTTTTTCTATTTTTTTTTTACTACTTTTTTTTACATACTCTCATCAGAGTAGTTCAGTGTCACCATAGTGACAGGGATTTTTTTTTTAACACTGGTATTGCTTTTAACAGTGATGAACACTGTTACAAGCAATAGTTAGAGTGGTTGTTAAGCCACTCTAACCTTATTTTGCCATCAGCACTGTCTACTAATGTAGTGTCCCCCTCTGTGTATGATTTTTAAAAATAAATGCTGCAAATACCTTATTTCAGACCAGAGATCGCAATCATATGACCGGCCGGATCTCTCCTTTCCTCCTCTGAGAGATGCAGAGGGTGGGTCTGAGATTCCCCTATTGATGTCAGTTGGGAGGGGAGGAGGAGAGGAGGAGAGATTCGGCTAGTCATGTGATTGTGATCTCCGCTCTGAAATGAGGTATTTGCAGAATATTTTTTTTAATCATACACAGAGGGGGACACTACAATAGGTGGCAGAGCGGATGGTGCATACAGGTTAGTAATAATAATAATTAACAAATTAATTACAAATTGCGCTCCTTTTAAAGTGAAAATGCAAAATCATACTCTATTGTGAAACAAGACCATAAAAATAATTAAATAATACCAGTGATAATGATATACATAAATGGTGGAACAAAACAAGTGAAAACAGCTATTCAAAATGCAAAATTAAATTCCAAAAAATATATATAAATCCAAAAATCATGTGTGTTCAGGAAATGTTCAAACAATGATAAAAACTTCTGGGTATGTCAAAACTTCTGGGTAAGTCTTCCTTGGGTTCAGCAAAACATCAGATAACAGTATTCCGCCACCTTCACCAGCCACACAGCCTATTCACCAGATTGAAGGGACTCCCATGACAGGAGTCAAACACGCTTTAAGAACTGCCAAAGAAGCTTCTCGCGGTCACGGCTATGTTCAGGCGCTGGGACTCAGGTGCTGGAACTCAGGTGCCTGTGGGTAACACTGTGGCTGCTTGGATGCATGCAAACGAACTTCCCAAATAGAGATGGATCATTGGGCCCATAAGTGCCATGAATGGGGAGAAATTAAATAAAAAACTCCCATCGTGAAGTATGCCAAAAATTTATTAGGCTAAAAACAAGCTTAAAAACCGCATCACCCACATAAGGGTTCTTGCGGGCAGACAAACAAGCAAACTGCGTTGCGAGCGGAAGTGGCGTATCATGTTCGTTACGTCCGACCGGTTTCGTCAGTGCGTTCCAACGTCATCAGGCATCCCACCTCACAGAAGGATTAACCAAAATTGAAAATTGAATTAAAGGAAACACTGCCATCTTGTGGCCAGCAAGCAGACTACAATTGTGAAATAATTACAACATCCAAACTGCCATCTTATGGATAGATGCCAGATTGCACAACCAAATAAGTGTCATAGATAGATGGAATAAATGTAGAAATTAATAAAAATTAAAAATAAAAATTTAAGAACATATTGAGATAATGAAAATAGGTTAAATGAAAAAATTAACAACAAATATAATGAAAAATGTAATAAAAATATAAAGAGGAATGCAAAGAGATAAGACCGGAATGGATTGCCCCTTCACAATCTATAAAGATAAAAGTCAGTAATTGGCAGTTCTTAAAGCGTGTTTGACTCCTGTCATGGGAGTCACTTCAATCTGGTGAATAGGCTGTGTGGCTGGTGATGGTGGCGGAATACTGTTATCTGATGCTTTGCTGAACCCAAGGAAGACTTACTCAGAAGTTTTGACTTACCCAGAAGTTTTTATCATTGTATGAACATTTCCTGAACACACAAGATTTTTGGATTTATATATATTTTTTGGATATTTTTTGGAATTTAATTTTGCATTTTTAATTGCTGTTTTCACTTGTTTTGTTCCACCATTTATGTATATCATTATCACTGGTATTATTTAATTATTTTTATGGTCTTGTTTCACAATAGAGTATGATTTTGCATTTGCACTTTAAAAGGAGCGCGGTTTGTAATTAATTCCTTAATTATTATTATTTTTATTTTTTTTATTATTATTTGATATAACGTGCTGCTCCTCAAATTAATTGATTAATTAATCATTTCGCATACAGGTTAGTGTTATTCAAGCAGCAGGATTGTGTGTGTGTGTGTGTGGGGGGGGGGGGGGGGGGCACTGTTACAAGCTGACAGGCAGGGAGGAGAGATCACAGAGGGGACAGAGAGCAGGGTTGCGGGTGACGGAGGCACGTAAACTGACCACAGTGTCAGGGCTTAGCAGCCATGATACACAGTGGTCAGTTTATATAGGGGAGGGTGAAAACTGGCAGGATCAAGCAGGTTTTTTAAGTTACAGGGGGTCAAATGACAAAGCACAAGCACTTTGCCATATAACATGCTTTAAAGGAGCAGGATCCATTTTTTGTTGTTGTTAACAAAAGCTTTAACTGTCATGAATTGCTTTTTATTCATGATAGCTTGCTTTCTTGTTGACATGCTATTAGGGTTGCACCGAAACCGATACCAGTATCGGTTCTAAAACTAAGTATTTGCACGAGTATCAGTACTCATGCAAATGCTCTGATACCTGAAACCGATACTTTCAGGCTTGGTTATTTCATCTGTCAGCGGGATTCCCCCACTGACTGCTGAAAAAAAAAGCCGGCAATCACCGCTTGTTAAGGAGCAGGGCCGTCACTTGCTTAACAACCAGTGACTCATTCAACAGTCAGAGGAGTTTGCCTGCTCACAGCTGTCAAAAAAAAAGCAGCCGGGCAATGTTTATTAACAACATTGGTCAGTGGCTGAAAGAGACAGATAAAAAGAAACATTGGGGGTTATTTACTAAAGGCAAAGCCACTTTGCACTACAAGTGCAAAGTGCACTTGAAATTGCACTGAAAGTGCACTTGGAAGTGCAGTCGCTGTAGATCCGAGGGGGACATGCAAGGAAAATAAAAAACAGCATTTTAGCTTGCACATGATTGGATAATAAAATCAGCAGAGCTTTCCCTGGTTTCAGATCTTCCCCTCAGATTTACAGTGACTGCACTTCCAAGAGCACTTTCAGTGCAATTTCAAGCGCACTTTTCACTTGTAGTTTGCACTTGTAAATAACCCTCATTGTTTGTTCTTATCTGTCCTTCTGTTTATTCATTTACAGATCAAAGAGATGAACTTTGGTCTGCAAATGAAGTCAGTTTAAAGCAACCTTGTCAAGTAAGACTTTTTTCTTTTATTACATTTTTCCTCTGTTTAACCCACTATTAACCCTTAATTTACTCTAATCAGCCTTATTAACTTCTTATTCTTCTTTTCCATTTAATTATTATTTTCCAGATTTTTTTAAATTCACTTCTATTTTATAAACTATTAGTTAAAATGTTTTTTGTTTGCTTTGTTCATTAATATTTTTACATCTGTAACATATATTTACATGTTTCACATTGAAAAAAGCGCAAAATTGTAAAAAATGTATTTCATTTGTAAATAACTTTTCAATGCTTTGTACCATTGCTGACAGCTGAAGTATAAACAAAAAAGTTGTGGTAGGTATCGGTAATTGGTATCGTTGAGTACTAAAAAAAAAAAAAAAAATTGGTGCATCCCTACATGCTATGATTGGCTACAGCTAATCACATGAAACTTCGTGTCAGATACCATGTGGTAGCTGTGGGCCAATCACAGCTTCACAACAGAAAGCAAGCCGTCATGAATGGAAACCATTCATTACTGTTTGTTTATATTGTAATCATGTGATCGCTATGACCAATCATTTCGATCACATGTTACCCCAGCCACCCTGAACTGCTGTGTCCACTGGTCATGGGATTGTGCCACTTGGCAGTGCCACCCGTCTGCATTAAAACTACTGTGAGCGGGCAACAAGTGGTTAAAATCCTTGCACTGGAGATTGATCACCGGGGGGGAATGTTTTTGAAGTTGAACAGTTGAACACTAAGCAGATAAAAAATAATGCAGGTATGTGTTCATTAAGACCTCATCTAAACTTGAGGTTGTGGGGGAGCAGCAAAATCACTGCCCGGCAAATGCGACCCATTAAACTGAATAGGGCTGCGACACAATTGCTGTATGAGGGGTTTTTTTTTGCGGGGGGGGGGGGGTTAAAACAGACAAAGACAAGGCAACACAATGCCTCCTCACCGCCTGTCAAACACTCTCTGAAGAGCAATCTACCACGGCAGGCTCTTAAGAGGGCATCGCAAGTGTAAACAAGCTCTAATATATTTCTTTTCAAATGCAACTAGTCTAAGCACCTGAATTCAGCTGCATATAGGTATTCTGTAATCAGCACTCAAACTGGTAGAAGGGTAGGGCCAACCAAGGCAGTCGAACATAATCAGCCTTTGCTAAAATTTATATGTACTGCTGCTCCTCCAAAGTCCGATCAGCAGGCTGGGTTGTGTTTTTGACAATGGTGAGCTACTGCCATAGAAGAGACCAAGGAGCTGGCTGAGGTGACTGGATCAAAAGACCTTTTTTTTAAACCCCTTATAGGGCGTACACACGGTCGGACTTTGTTCAGACATTCCGACAACAAAATCCTAGGATTTTTTCAGACGGATGTTGGCTCAAACTTGTCTTGCATACACACGGTCACACAAAGTTGTCGGAAAATCCGATCGTTCTAAACGCGGTGACGTAAAACACGTACATCGGGACTATAAACGGGGCAGTGGCCAATAGCTTTCATCTCTTTATTTATTCTGAGCATGCGTGGCACTTTGTCCGTCGGATTTGTGTACACACGATCGGAATTTCCGACAACGGATTTTGTTGTCGGAAAATTTTATCTCCTGCTGTCCAACTTTGTGTGTCGGAAAATCCGGGGGAAAATGTCAGATGGAGCCCACACACGGTCGGAATTTCCGACAACACGCTCCGATCGGACATTTTCCAACGGAAAATCAGACCGTGTGTACGGGGCATTAGAAGGTACACAGTTGCCCGTTTGCCACTTGCCTGGAGTTTGGCCTTAATGAGATGTTATAACCAAAAATATTCATGGGAAAAATAAAAGCGGTAAAGTGACTCCTATAGCATCTGCTACTTCAGCACAGTAAATGTCCTAAGCTGGCCTTAAACGAATTGAATTCTGCCAGTTTCCTGACCAAATTCAATCCATGGGTGACTGTGATGGCACCACCCAGCTTGAGAAACTTCGATCCATGGATCAAATGAGCCGGGGAGTGTGTGAGAAACAAAGAAGGATTTGGCTGCTTCAGAGGAGGTAAATAAATTTTTTTTGGGACTTTCTGAGGCTTGTGCATCACACATAGTAGCTGGATTGCAAACTGCCATAAAGATGCCTCCATAAGTACTATAAGCTACCACATGTCTATCTTTTAGCCCTCACTACTTGTTTTCAGGTCCCTGGTAGTTCATTGGCCTTTGACTCCCCATGGCTTAAGGTATATAGCCAACTCACAACTAATCAGTGACAACAAGTAAAGGGTCATCTACCATTCTTCAAAGCTTGACTTTAAAAAAATGCTGTTGAAGACTACAAAATCTGTTGGGTTTTTCAATAATGATTTGTAGACAAAAGATGATTTCACCCGATCAATCGGTGATTATCATATCAATGTGAAGTATTCAACTAATGTGTCCAAAGGTTTTCAGGGCAACAGTCTGTAGGCAGGGCCATACTCTCTAGTCTCTATGGCCAATGGACTTTTTGTGCCATTGAATTTGGGGCTTGATGCCAAAGTAACTCCCAAGGGTACCACGGTAGTGACTTGGCCCTGGTCCTGTGAAAAGGACAGCTTTTCCATATCCTGCTGGCTATGCCAAATGTAGGCAAGACCTCAGCCAAGGTACCCTATCTGGTAGAAAATAACACACAATCTTTTGTTGCCCTAAATTATCTTGTATTAATCTGTACAGGTTAACAGTAATAAGCATATACAACTTGGTAGGCAGTGATAAAAGGCGATCCAAGAATTGTGTTCTCACATTGTTATCAGGCTCTGGTTTGTAATACCGGAGGATGGCTTTTGTTGGAAGGTTGGCAGTTTGTGATGTACCAAGACAGCACTGTATTTACTGCAGGAGTTGCCCCTATTCTGGCCCTTCTCGCCAGAAACCTTCCCTTGTGCTACTCTCTTTCCTTAACCTACCACTAGCTTTAGGAGAACCTGAGTAACGCAGGACACCCTACCTATCAGGTCCCTCGTTAAGATGGCCAACTGAGACCTCGAAGGATTTCAGTGTCCAATCAGACAGCTGTTTTCCCTGAGAATACTGATGGATTCCATAAGGGGTCAATTCCCTTAAAGTGGAGTTCCACCCAAAAGTGGAACTTCTTATCTGATCCCCGCCCCCCTCCAGTGCCACAATTGGCACCTTTCGGGGGGAGCGAATACCTGTTTTTTACAGGTACCCTGTCCCCACTTCCGGGAGAATGGGTCACGGTGAATTACGTCCCCCTCGGTCAACGTCCTCCTCCCTCCCCTGCAGCTAGGCCAGTGAGAGAGCGCAGCGCGCTTTGCGCATGCGCAGTATGGACCCGGTCGTGAAGCTGAAAGGCTACACTGCCGGGTTCCCCTACCCACAATGGCGGCAGCACCTGACCAGCACCTGACCACCTGATGGAAACATCAACTATGGTGCCGACATTGCTGGACTCCAGGATAGGTAAGTGTCCTAATCTTAAAAGTCAGCAGCTACTGTATGTGTAGCTGCTGACTTAAAATTTTTAAAGGGGCGGGTGGAACTCCACTTTAACAAACTCCTCTCCACTAGTAACTGTGGCACAGTGCCCCCTACAGGTTGGAGGAATGCCTGCACCTGCATACAAGTCAATGCTTGGCTTGCATTATTTTATTCAATTTTTCTTCTCAAATATGACCAGTGCCAGAGGTTTGTACTCCCCCTACTCCATTGCATTATCATACCAACAAACCAAGCAAGAGATCATCCTTAGATGTCTAGAGCCATCTGAAGAGTAGTATGACTAGAGTTAAGCCTAGTACACACAATGAGAATATCAGTGAATGATCTTCTGTTTTTTTTTTTCTTTTTGCATACTAGTCTCATATTGAAAATCAATAGGTTACTAAAGTTACAAAAATTCTCGAAAGACAGAATACAACTTCGGAAGTGATGTAATGTATTGTATTGTATTGTATTGTATTGCATTGTAATGTATTCTTTTGTTTCCGAACATGCGTCGTCTTGGTCACATGATTTTTTACTACAAATACTATACTAATTACACGAAAATCGTTCATTCTGTTATCCTGCGAGAAAAAAATGTTGTGCTTGTCCCTTCGGATATTTTTACATGAAATGTCGTGACTGGCGCTCGAAATCTGTGTACTAATGAATAGATTATCGTTCGATCATTCCGAACGCATTTTTTTTTTTTGTCTAATATTCTCATCATGTGTACGGGCCTTAAGGTAACCCTGCTGTTATCCTAAAGCATACATGTCAAACACAAGGCCCGCCAGACCTTGTCACATGGCCCTTACACCCAGTTTTGCAGCCAGAATGTGGCAGAACTACATACCGTCACTTCCGGCTCTCGCCTCCGCTCCCTCCCCCCAGGCCTTCTATTTATACAAGGGACAGCATTGCTCTCAGCGTGTGTTTAAGCGGTGCTTTTCGGCCTCTAGCGGGGGGTTTTTAACCCCACAAAAGGGGTTAAAAACTCCCAGGTTGCGGCGCTTCTGAAGCGCTTTTTAGGTGCTTCGGAAGTGCTGCCAATTCATTGCAATGGGCAGGGGCATATTGGAAGCGCTGTATACAGCGCACTTCTAAACTGCCTCAAAGATGCTGCTTGCAGGTCTTTTTCTAATGTCCCGCAAGCGCACCCCCCGCTTGTAAAAGCACCCATTGCTATTTCTAGCGCTTAAACGCCTGAAAACTGCTTCAGTGTGAAAGGGGTCTAACAGATCCCTGCATGCACTCATGGCAGGGCAAGGAGGAGAAAGATCTCCAGAGAGAGAGAGAATGATTTTCCTGCAAGGTGGTGCCTACATAGGGAGGTACTAGAGCTGGACCAGGTAAAAGACAGTAGAGATGCAAGGAAGCTTTGGGGGGGGGATTGCAGTTGGGGTTGCACACTGTGCATCGCGCCCCCATAAACCCTGCACTCTGTACTTAGCGTACTCCTGAACTTTGCACTCTGTACGTAACGCACACCTGAACCCTGCACTCTGTATGTTGCACGCCCCTAAACCCTGCACTCTGTATGTAGCACACCCCTAAACCCTGCACTCTGTATGTAGCGTACTCCTGAATTCTGCACTCTGTACGCGATGCACTCCTAATCTCTTCACTCTGTACGTAGCGCACCCCAGATACAACTGGCCCAAATGCCACGTACACGCGATCAACTTCTCGTCGGAAAAAGATATGGCGGCTTTTCTGACGGGATTCCGCTCAAGTTAGCCTTCCATACACACGGTCACGCAAAAGTTCGCTGAACTTAAGACCGCCAATGAACGCAGTGACGTACAACACTGCGACGAGCCGAGAAAATGAAGTTCAATGCTTCCGAGCATGCGCCGAATTGTTTCCGAGCATGCGTAGGAATTTTGCGCGTCGGAATTGCCACAGACGATCGCATCTTCGGATGGGAACTTTTTTCGATTGAGAACATGCTCTCAATCTTTTGCTGGCTGGAATTCGGCAAGGAAAAGTCCGAAGGAGCATACACACGGTCGCATTTTCCGACGAAAAACTCTCATCGGTCTTTTGCAGGCCGAAATTCCGATCGCGTGTACGCAGCATTAGAGTGTAACCATACTGCTGATGCGGCCCACAATAAAATTGAGTTTGGCACCCCTGTCCTAAAGCTATGAATTGTAGCCAACCTGTAAAAGCAAAGAATGAGAGGTAACGTTACATATATTTGTATGCTCCATAGTTTCTGGCAGTGCTGAACCACAAAGTGCTCAGGTTAGATTTCAATTCAGCTGAATTCTGGCGCATATCCTTTGCCATGCAAGCCTCTCTATTGCCTGGAGATGGATGTGCATGGCAAAGCTCTAATTTCAGAGCTGGAAGCTAACTTTATAAATCAAGCCCCCTAGATTACTGATGAGCTAAGTGTCTGCTTTTGACTGGTAAGCTCAACTTTGGGACAGTGTCAGATAAGCGTCGCCAGTCACACTTCACCACTTGGCAGAATTACTGTAATCTGTTTTCCATTTTTAACACAAATGCAAGATGCTACATCACTGCATAAAAATCCTGTAGAAATTCAGTCACTAGCAAGAAGAGACATTTCTTGGTCAGTGAGGGAACACCAGTCCCCATTCCCTACAAAAAAAATCCTGGTTGTCAGGGGGCTTTTTTCCTAGTGACTTGGCAGCTGGGAATTTTCCATTCTGCCATAGAATTATCAAAGTTGAATTTTAGTAATTTAGATTTTGGTTCACTGTAGTCAGATCAGTGAATGTTTTATTCTGACTGTTTGCTATGGGGAACCACTAAGTCTATTTTTTCCTGACTGAATTTACTAAACGCAAATAAGCTTGCAAGGGCATTTTCCCTAAGCCTGGTGAATGAGGTGAAGCTCTGCTGACTGCCATCATCCAATCATGTGCAAACAAAAATACCCAAGTGATTGGGAATTCTTTGCAAAACGATTTTTGGCTCAAATCACTCCGTATCTGCACCAAAATGGTGCAGGACCCTTTTTTTTAGCTGCACTGGAATCGGGTGAACACCCATGCAAGCTGATTCAGGCAAACACAATGGGGGTTATTTACGAAAGGCAAATCCACTTTGCACTACAAGTGCAAACTACAAGTGCAAAGTGCACTTGAAATTGCACTGAAAGTGTACTTGGAAGTTCAGTCGCTGTAAATCCGAGGGGGACATGCAAGGAAAATAAAAAACAGCATTTTAGCTTGCACATGATTGGATGATAAAATCAGCAGAGCTTCCCCTCATTTCAGATCTACACCTCGGATCTACAGCGACTGCACTTCCAAGTGCACTTTCAGTGCAATTTCAAGTCCACTTTGCACTTGTAGATTGCTCTTGTAGTGCAAAGTGGATTTGCCTTTCATAAATAACCCCCAATGCGTTCTGCAACCTGCCTTTGGGGTGTTGTTAACTTTTATTGATCGCATGAACACAATACGATAGCTATGTGTTTCCCACATCGCATCAGTGTGAACCAGGGCTTAACTGAAAACATTTTTTTAATGACCAATATCGCTACACCTCAGTGAAAATTCAATCTATTCCAAAGGCTTGTTTACACTAGCTGGCTGCACTGAATGCACGGCCACTGGTGTATGCTCTCATATAAAATGCCAATGCACCAAACTTGGCACATTGCACTGTTTACTTTTTTTACTGGATTCACATTTTTATTGTTATGTTCCTCCTGACATTTCAATATAGTTCTAGTCACCAGAGTGGAGTTGTGATGTGGTGGTTCATGACGCAACGCGCCCGTGCTGAAAAAAGTTCTGCATGCGTTCTTGGTGTGTGAACTGACACCATTGGAAAGAAGGCATTTTGCCTTGTCTAAGCCTTGGGGCTGCACTGGAAATAGGGGCTAATGTAACCCCAATTGCATCCAGTGTTAAAGAGCCCTAAAAGATTCTACTCTATTTTCAATATCTTTATGCTAATTAGATTAAGACGGCTTTCACACTGAGCCGCCACCGGCGTCAGCGGTAAAGTGGCGCTATTACCGTAGTTTTAGCGGTGCTATTCGGCCGTTAGCGGGGCGGTTTTAACCCTCCGCTAGCAGCCGAAAAGGGGTTAAATCCGCCCGCAAAACGCCGCCGGAGAGGCGTTTTGCCGGCGGTATCGTAGCGCTGGCCTATTGATTTCAATGGGGAGCAGCGGTGGAGGAGCGGTGAGTTCACTGCTCCAAATAAGCTGCTGGCTTTTTGTGACGCCCTGCCAGTGTACCGCTCCAGTGTGAAAGCCCTCGTGCTTTCACACTGGAGCCGCTATTTCAGGCACTATGCAGGCGCTATTTTTAGCGCTGTAGCGCCTGAAAAACGCCGGCAGTGTTAAACATCATTTTCTTTCAGGTTGCCCATATGTATTCTGCCACTGATCTTGATTATTCAGAGATAAGGCCTCCTTACCTTGTGGTGTAGTTTACCCCTGTACTATCTCATTGCTATTTGGGCTCTGCAAAGCCAACTCTACTGCCATCACTCTTGTTCTAGATGGCAACTGGTTTGAAAGTTTATTGCAAAATCTTAAATAAACGTCTTTAAAAAAATAATAATAATTTCTTCCAATAAATGAAAGATTAATAATGTCCCTTTGTTTACTTTTATACCAGTTGTGGAAAGATAAAATGACTAGCAGTTCATTTTAGACCCTCCGGATCGGCATCAGACATGACAAAGGTCCTCATTCATTAGAGGTAGTAAAAGCCCCACTGTGTCCCATTACTGCCTCTTCGAGATCCAGAGCTAGCTCTGCATGACTAACAAGCAGTGTTGTATACAGTGTAACGTGCTTGTAAACACACACATCATTATACAAAATGATTATTGAAGGCTAGCATCTGAAAACACCAATCCTATTCAGACCATAAACCCCGATTCTTAGATGTTCATGTCATACTGACGCATCAGACATGTCTGTGGTGTAAAGAACCATTTTTAGCACAGTACAGAGCAATGTGTTAGATGCAATGACCTAAGGCACCAAATCAGAAATCAGCTCCTATTGCTAGAACTTCCTAAGACCCCTTTCACACTGGGGCAGTTTTCAGGCGCTTTAGCGCTAGAAATAGCCTCTGCTAAGCACTTAAAAACCGCCTCCCATTCATAGCAGTGTGACTTTTCACACTGAGGGCGTTGCGCTTGCGGGAGGTTCTGAAAAGTCCTGCAAGCAGCATCTTTGGGGCGTTTTGGGGGCGCTGTATTTAACCCTCCCAAAACGCCCTGCCCATTGGAATGAATGGGCAGCACTTCTGAAGCACCACAACACGGGAGTTTTTAACCCCTCCTATGAGGTTAAAAGCGCCCCCCCCCCCCCCCCACCCCTAGTGGCCGAAAGGCGCCGCTTAAACAGCGATAAAGCGGAGCTAAAACGAGCAGCGCTTTACCGAGAACGTGGCCACGGCCCCAGTGTGAAAAGGGTCTAACACTGTTCGAAGGTTAAACCTGATTGGTGGACATCATATTTATTGGCATCATTAATAAATAATTTTTGAACGCAGTGAGCAAACCCCAAATCTGAGGTTCCTGCAGTCATATGTGATCTGCAACACCGAGTAAAGAAAAATATACATCTGATGAGAATATCCACCTGCTGACCACCTACAGCATATGTCATCGGCATGTTGTTAGGCAGAGTAGTAAAAATCTGTATTGTGTAGAATGGTCTCATCTCTATGAAGAACACACTCTGCATGGAAATGAACCAGCCTGGGCCAAATGACAGCTAAACTACTATGCAGTTATTCTTCTAAATACTGCTTGAAAAATCATTGCATACATCTAACTCAATTTACAAGACGAAATCTAAATATAGATATTTGTATAAATAGAAGAACATTTTTTTTTTTTTTAATAGTTCAAAGAGCAATGCTAATAGCTCATAGCAATCGGATGACACCTGATGTGGGTTCACAGCAATAGTAATCTATGGGTCACTAATGCCTCGTACACACAGTGAGATTATCGGATGAAGGACCGTCAGGATTTTTTTTCCATGCCAGTCACCAATTAGAAAATGAAGAAGTTATGAAAATTCTCATACGACAGAATAAAATTTCAGAAGTGATGTCATGGATTGTATTTTCAGGACAAAGACTGCACTGATTAAACAAAAATCGCACAATCTGTTATCGTAGGAGAAACATTTTCGTGTTTGTCCTGTTAAATAAAATTGATTGGACTGATTGATTGAGCTCTGTACTAACCATCAGATTATCGTACGATGGCTTTGAAAGCGGTATTTTCCGTCTGATTTTCTAATTTGGTGTACAGGCCTTCAGTGTTGCTATGGGCTACTGTGTGTTGCTATGGGTTACTAAGGACTAATATGGGGGTTATTTACTAAAAGCAAATCCACTTTGCACTACAAGTGCAAAGTGCACTTGAAATTGCACTGAAAGTGCACTTGGAAGTGCAGTCGCTGTAGATCCGAGGGGGACATGCAAGGAAAATAAAAAAACACATTTTAGCTTGCACATGATTGGATAATAAAATCAGAAGCGCTTCCCCTCATTTCAGATCTACCCCTCAGATTTACAGCAACTGCACTTCCAAGTGCACTTTCAGTGCAATTTCAAGTGCACTTTGCACTTGTAGTTTGCACTTGTAGTGCAAAGTGGATTTGCCTTTCGTAAATAAACCCCTATGTGTTGCTGTGGGCTACCATGTGTTGCTATGGGTTACTAGGTGTTACTATGGACTACTATGTATTGCTATGGGTTACTATGGGGTTGATTTACTAAAGGCAAATAGACTGTGCACTTTGCAAAGTGCAATTGCACTCTGCAAGTGCAGTTGCTCCAGGTCTTAGTAAATGAGGTAAAGCTTCACACAAAGAATACCCAATCACATGCAAGGAAAATTTAAAAAACAGCCTTTTTGCTTGCACATGATTGGATGATGGAATTCAGCAGAGCTTTTCCTCATTTACAAAGCCCTGGAGCAACTGCTCTCGCAGAGTGCAACTGCACTTTGCAAAGTGCACAGTCTATTTTCCTTTACTAAATCAACCCCTATGTGTTGCTGTAGGCTACCATGTGTTGCTATTGGTTACTAGGTGTTACTATGAACTACTATGTGTTGCTATGGGTTACAGTGGGGGTTATTTACTAAAGGCAAATCCACTTTGCACTACAAGTGCACTGCAAGTGCACTTTGAAGTGCAGTTGCTGTAGATCTGAGGGGGACATGCAAGGAAAATAAAAAACAGCATTTTAGCTTGTACGTGATTGGATGATAAAATCAGCAGAGCTTCCCCTCATTTCAGATCTTCCCCTCAGATCTACAGCGACTGCACTTCCAAGTGCACTTTTAGTGCAGAATGGATTTGACTTTAGTAAATAACCCCAATGTGTTGCTGTGGGCTACCACGTGTTGCTTTGGGTTACCAAGTGTTCCTATGAACTACTATGCATTGCTATGGGCTACCATGTGTTGCTATAGGTTACTAAGGGGGAGATTTACTAAAACAGGAGCACTCAGAATCTAATGCAGCTGTCCATGGTAGTCAGCTTCTAACTTCAGCTTGCTCAATTAAGAATTGACAAAAAAAAACCTGGAAGCTGATTGATTTCTATGCAGAACTGCACCAGATTTTGCACGCTCCACTTTTAGTAAATCTTCCCTGAGGCCTGGTTCACACCTATGCATTTTTTTTTGTGCGTTTTCAGTTTTGCAGAAACACACTACAGTCCATTTAACATGGTTTCCTAAGGGTCATGTTCACATCTGTGCATTTTATGGAAAGGGCCAGGGACTTTTTTCTTGCTTTTGGTTTCATAGACTTCAATGGATCAAAAACGTGTATTGAAAAACGCAAAATGCATCTGGGATATGCAAACTGCAACCTACATAGGTGTGAACCAGGCCTTAGTGTTGCTATAGGTTACTGCATTTTGCTTTATGGGCAATGCGTCCAGGTGCAAATTGTGAAAGGCACAATTAGGAGCCAATACAACCTGCAGACTACAAATCATTGCATGTGATCTGCGACATTGTGTAAAGCAATTTGTATGGGGTTATGCAATTTAAAGCTACAGGGTGCATACTAAACTGTGCATGCAAAAATGTAAATCAGTGTGCAGCCCTCTGATTGCCTTCTACATGGGGATGTGTAACGCATGTTCTGCACAGCTGTGCATGTTCTGCTGGCTTCTGTATGTTGCTATGGGTTACAAAGTGTTGCTAAAGGTAATTAACTTGCTATAGGTTACTATGTGTTGCTATGGGTTTCTGCTCTTTGCCTTATGGGCAATAACATCCAGTCAGGAGCCAATACAACCTGCAGACGGCATGTGATCTGCAACATTGTGTAAACAATATGTATGAGATAATGCAATGTAAAGCTGCAGGGTGCAGACTGAGCTGTGCATGCAATATAAAGCAATCCTCTGATGATTGACCTCTACATGGGGGTGTAAGGCATAGCTGTGTATTTTCTGCTGGGTTACAATGTGTGTTGCTATGGGTTACTAGAGCTTACTATGTGCTGCAATGGGTTACTGCTCTTTTCTTTATGGGCAATACATCCAGCGAGGAGCCAATACAACCTGCAGACGGCATGTGATCTGCAACGTTGTGTAAAGGCCCGTACACACTCAGAAAATTATACAAAAAAATACCGCTTTTGAAGCGATCGTACAATAATCTGATTGTTAGTACACAGCTTTCGTCCGAATGTTCCCGAAGGGACAAGATCGCGCGATTTGCGTTTAATCAGCACAGTTTTCATCCGAAAATACAATACAAATACATTACTTCACGTCCGAATTTTTATTCTGTGGTACGAGAATTTACATACTTTAGTAATCTGGTTGTTTTCTATATGGAAACTAGCATGCAAAAAAATCTGAATGATCATTCATTCGATAATCTCAGTGTGTGTAATAGGCTTCAAGCAACATGTATGGGGCAATGCAATGTAAAGCTACAGGGTGCAGACGGATTTCTACATGCAATGTGTAGCCTTTTGATGATTGCCTTCTACATGGGGTGTAGTACAGCTATGTCAAATATAGTTGTGCATGTTTTGCTGGGTTACAGTGTGTATTGCTATGGGTTACTAAGTCTCCCTATGTGTAAGATGTGTAGCAATGGGTTACTATGTTACCAAGTGCTAGTAGGGGCTTACTATGTGTTGCTATGGGTTACTGCTCTTTGCCTTATAGGCAATACATCCAGCCAGGAGCTGAGCATGTTCTGCTGGGTTACTATGTGCTGCTATGGGTTACTAAGTGTTGCTATGGCTAGCTATAGGTTACTATATATATCGCTATGGGTTACTGCTCTTTGCCTTATGGGCAATACAACCAGCCAGGAGCCAATACAACCTGCAGACTGAATGTGATCAGCAACATTGTGTATAGCAACATGTATGGGACATATGGGACAATGCAATGTACAGCTGAGGGTGCAGACTGAGTTGTGCATGCAACGTAGAGCAGTGTGATGATTGCCTTCTACATGGGGGCGTAGTGTTGCATGTCAGGCATAGCTTTGCATGTTCTGCTGGGTTACTGTGTGTTGCTATGAGTTAAGTGTTCCTATAGGGTACAATGTGTTGCTATGGGTGTTACTGCTCTTTGCCTTATGGGCACTACATCCAGGTGCAAATAGTAAAATGCACAGCCAGGAGCCAATACAACCTGCAGATTGTAAATAAACAGTATGCAAATGCCTGCACTTGAATGTGATCTGCGACATTGTGTAATGCCGGGTGTATGGGATAATGCATTGTAAAGGTACATGGTGTAGTCTGAATTGTGCATGCAATGTAATGCAGAGTGCAGTCCTCTGATTGCCCTCTACATGGAGGTGTATTAATGCATGTCTGGCACAGCTGTGTAGGCTCTGCTGGGTTACTATGTGTTACTCTGAGTGGTGTTCCTATGGGTTAGCATGTGTTGCTATGGGTTACTATAGGTTAGCATATGTTGCTATGGGTTACTGCTCTCTGCCTTAGGGACATTACATCCAGGTGCAAATAATAAAGGCACAGCAATGAGCCAATACAGCCTGCAGAGTGTACATATGTGTGCACCAGTGTGTAAAGACAGGTGTATGGACAATGCAATGTGTGGTGGATGGTCCATGCAGTGTGTGTTCCTCCTCTCCATGGCAGTGCAGTGTAGCATGTTGTGCTGTGCTCAGTCCTCCCTACACTCACTTGTAGCCCAGACATGATCACTTTGCAGGGCAGGCAAGATGGCGGTATGGAGCTAAGGGAGAGCCAGGCCGGGCTGTGTGAGGGGAGCCCGGGCACAGGAGCTCCCTACAGCTTGCAGCGTGCAGTAGACGAGGGTGGCTCTTACCTGCTGCAGTGGCTGCACGGCCCCCCTGGAGACCGCAGTGCGCTGAGTACAGACAGTCCCTCGGGCATCCAGGGATGCCCAACCCCAGAGAATGGCACAGGGAAGGGGGGGCACACTGCTAGCTAGGCACCGGAGCTGGCAGACACAAGAAGGAGGAGGCTGCAGCAGCAACACTGGGGAGAGGGGAGGGAGGGAGACTGGCTGTACTGACATACAGGAGGAGGAGGAGGAAGGGCAGACCTCTACTACAAGGAGGGAGAGAGGAGAAGCAGCCTGTGTGTAGAGGAGACACAAAGGAGGCGCCTCTGTGTGCACTGAGGATGCTGATGGCTCTGACAGGAAGACTGCTACTCTGTGCCAGCCTGCCCAGTACACACTCTATTCCTACACAGTGCCCACCAGCATGAACCTCTACTACCTCATTGTACACCCTCTGTGCCAGCCTGCCCAGTACACACCCCATTCATAAACAGTGCACAGCATGGATCCCTACTACCTCATTGTACACCTTCCACACCCCTACTACCTCATTGTACACCTTCCACACCCCTACTACCTCATTGTACACCCTCTGTGCCAGCCTGCCCAGTACACACCCCATTTATACACAGTGCACAGCATGGATCCCTACTACCTCATTGTACACCTTCCACACCCCTACTACCTCATTGTACACCTTCCACACCCCTACTACCTCATTGTACACCCTCTGTGCCAACCTTCCCAGTACACACTCCATTCATACACAGTACACAGCATGAAACCCTACTACCTCAATGTACACCCTCCACACCCCTACTACCTCATTGTACACACTCTGTGCCAGCCTGCCCAGTACACACTCCATTCCTACACAGTACACAGCATGGAGCCCTACTACCTCATTGTACACCTTCCATACCACACAGGACCAAGGTCCTCCTTCATGAGGGGGAATAATAATACCTCATCGTACACCCTCTGTGCCAGCCTGTCCATGACACATGCCATTCCTACACAGTGCACAGCATAAAGCCTTACTACCTCATTGTACACCCTCCTCACCCCTACTACCTCATTGTACACCATCTGTGCCAGCCTGCCCAGTACACACCCCATTTATACACAGTGCACAGCATGAAACCCTACTACCTCATTGTACACCCTCCACACCCCTACTAACTGATTGTACACCCTCTGTGCCAGCCTACCCAGTACACACTCTATTCCTACACAGTACACAGCATGGAGCCCTACTACCTCATTGTACACCTTCCACATCACACAGGACCAAGGTCCTCCTTCATGAGGGGGAATAATATTACCTCATTGTACACGCTCTGTGCCAGCCTGTCCATGACACATGCCATTCCTACACAGTGCACAGCATAAAGCCTTTCTACCTCGTTGTACACCCCTACTACCTCATTGTACACCCCCTGCGCCAGCCTGCCCAGTACACACTCCATTCATGCACAGTGCACAGCACGAAACCCAACTACCTCATTGTACACCCTCCACACCCCTACTAAATCATTGTGCACCCTCTGTGCCAGCCTACCCAGTACATACTCCATTCCTACACAGTACACAGCATGGAGCCCTACTACCTCATTGTACACTTTCCACACCACATAGGACCAAGGTCCTCCTTCATGAGGGGGAATAATATTACCTCATTCTAAACCAGTGGTTCTCAACTCCAGTCCTTAGGACCCACCAACAGGCCAGATTTTAATTATTACATTGGGGAGATGCAGACTAGAATACTGCAATCACTGAGCAACAAATTATATCACCTGTGATGCATTTCAGTTATCTTGCAAACCTGGCCTGTTAATGGGTCCTGAGGACAGGAGTTGAGAACCACTGTTCTACACCCTCTGTGCCAGCCTGTCTAGGACACATGACATTCCTACACAGTGCACAGCATAAAGCCTTACTACCTCATTGTACACCCTCTGTGCAAGCCTGTCTAGGACACATGACATTCCTACACAGTGCACAGCATAAAGCCCTACTACCTCATTGTACGCCCTCTTTGCCAGCCTGCCCAGTACACACTCCATTCTTACATGGTGCACAGCATGAAACTACCTCATTGTACACCCTCCACATTACACAGGACCAGGGTCCTCCTCCATGAGGGGGAATATTATTACCTCATTGTACACCCTCCACACCACAAAGGAGCAAGGTCCTCCTTCATGAAGGAGAATAATATTACAAGCAATACCTAGACTGCTGTGTAGGTGTATAAATACATCCATAGCATTGCACAACTGTATTATTACTAGGCTCCGTTCACATATTTGAAAATTGGATGCGTTTTGATCTGCATCCGATTCACATGACATGTGAATCAAAACAGCTTTCTGTGGAGCCCTTAGGTCTGGTATGGATTGTGAGGGAAACCCCTACGCCAAAATTAAAAGAAAAAATGGCATGGGCCCACCCAAAAGCCATATCAGACCCTTATCCAAGCATGCAGACTGACAAGCCAGGAAAGGAGGGGATGCGTGAGCACCCCTTCCCTCCTGTACCATACCAGGCCACCTCTGGACCCCCTTACATTACGCAGCCCCGCACCTCTGGACCCCTTTACATTTCACAGTACCCGCACCTCTGGACCCCTTTACATTTCACAGCTCCGCACCTCTGGACCCCTTTACATTACACAACCCCCGTACCACTGGACAACTTTACATTACACAGCCCCGCACCCAGCTATGAGTAAGCGCTTGGGATAAGCGCGAAACGCGTTCGCTGGTTGCCTGTACTTTCTGCCACAGTGCTTTGTATGCTGTATGCTCAAGAATTTATTACAATAAACAACTTTTGAAATACATCTTCCTGGAGTGCGGCTGTCCGGATTTTCTCACAGCACACAGCCCCGCACCTCTGGACCCCTTTACATTACACAGCCCCCGTATCACTGGACAACTTTACATTACACAGCCCCCGTATCACTGGACAACTTTACATTACACAGCCCCCGTATCACTGGACAACTTTACATTACACAGCCCCGCACCTCTGGACCCCTTTACATTACACAACCCCCGTACCACTGGACAACTTTACATTACACAGCCACCCTGCATATTACACAGCCCCCTGCACATCACAAAGCCCCCCCCCCCTCCATATTACACAGCCCCCCCCCCAGCTGTGTAAGCACGAAGTAATGGGGTGTTTAAAAAAAAAAATCTGATCACTTTCATTGCTGTCAGAATGAATGTAAACATCCTTGCGACAGTAATAGGCACATGACAGGTACTCTTTATGGAGGGATCTGGGGTCTATAAGATCCCCGATCCCTCCTTTGCACCTAAAAGCATTCAACGGCAAGTTTGGCTGTTTTGAATACTGTAATTCTTTTAAAATTTGGCACCTTTAAGCCTTCTGTAAAACGGAAGTGATGTTATGACATCACTTCCGGGTTACTAGATCCTAGACCCGATCAAAGCAGATTCTGGCTTCATTCGGGTCTCCGGACAGCCGGCTGACATGTTGGCTGGTCGCTCGGGCCTCCGTGTGTGATATGCGGGGGGGGACGGCTCCTCCCGCTGCTTGGGATAACAGCTGAGCGTCTTTTTAGCCTCATCTGTTGTTATCCCAAGAAAGCCAACCGCCGGCTCTAAAAAAACGGTACCGGGGTTATGCGTGCAGCTGGTACAACCCCTTCAAGCCGAGGCCGCCTATTTGCGTTCGGTCGGCACAAAGGGGTTAAAATGTCTGTGGGCCGGGTGCATGTGAATTCATCATGTGCACTGACGGGCTAAACTTTTAGCGGTGGCAGGCCGGGTGCAGCCTACGGGTTGTAGGTTGCTGAACCCTGCTCTAACAGGAAGTCTGATCACAGCAGCAAAAAAAAAAGGAATTAGAAGAAGGATGAATACAACAGAAATTATTGTTTTGAGTTAAGAAAACATACTTAAATTGGATTTTAGTGCCATTTTAAAAGCTAATTCCACCTTTTACAAAAAGATAAAAAAAGAATAAAAATACTCACCTTGATTTAAAAATTGCAACTTATTTATTGCATTGGAGCCTGTAAAACCTTACACCTGCAATGTTCAGGCTAATGCAGACTCTTCATCCAGTCAAAGGTCCATACTGAAGTACAGACCTTCATTTGTGGAGATGGAGGAAGCAATTAATAGACTACAAGTAGGGTGACATCACCACACTAGTACTCCACTGAGTTCTAGGAGTCCCTCTGCCATGGTGGAGGATGGGACTTGTAGTCTTCTCATGTACATATTCCTGTGATTTTTTTTTTTGGTGCAAAAATGTGTGTTTTTGGCTATATAGACTTCAAAACCAAAAACACATAAAGAAAAGCATGAAAAACGCATAAGGCCTCATGCACACTCTTTTCCCTCCTCTGGATGCCCTAACTCCTGGCAAGAAAAAAAGCAGCATTAAAAATACATTTTGCACACATGTTTAGCTATGTTTAGATGCATCAAGCGTTTGGACATTAATTTATTCTGGTCACTGGAATGAATGAACGCTTCAAGTGCTTGTAAACCTCAGACATGAGATATGAACACAGCATATCTTTTTTTTTCTTTTCTCACATCTGTATCTATAATTGTATCTTGTGTATGTGCACTTTATATATTGTAAATGTTTGATGCTTTTTGATCAGGCGGCAGCTTTTTCCTTTTAGACACCTTTTCACTAGGGTGACCACATTTCCAAACTGCCGTTAAGGGACACCCCCCTGCTCCCCTTCCCAAAAAAAGATGGCGGGGGTTGGGGGAATGTAGTCTCGGGGTTGACGGGGAATTCGGCGGCAGGGGTGATTTGTCGGGTGAATGGCTGGTGTTGTACTACATTGTAATATATAATGAAATTGTTCAACTCACCATAATGCAGAATCAGTGGGGACGCTGAGCTTGTCACTTGCCACCTGATGCCACTTGCTACAGTTGCCTGCCATTAGATGCAGCTTATTACTTGCCACTGTCGCCTGCCCCCAGATGCAGCTTGTCACTTGCCACCAGATGCAGCGTGTCACTTGCCACCAGATGCAGTGTGCCACTTGCCACCATTGCCTGCCACTAGATGCAGCTTGTTACTTGCCACTGTCGCCTGCCCCCAGATGCAGCTTGTCACTTGCCACCATTGCCTGCCACCAGATGCAGCGTGTCACTTGCCACCAGATGCAGCGGGTCACTTGCCACCAGATGCAGTGTGCCAATTGTAACCCATTGCCTGCCACCAGATGCAGCGTTTCACTTGCCACCATTGCCTGATGCCAGATGCAGTGTGCCACTTTCCACCCATAGCCTGCCACCAGATAGAGTGTGCCACTTTTTACCCATAGCCTGCCACCAGATGCAGTGTGCCACTTGTCACCTATAGCCTGCCACCAGTCTGATACACCGGAGCCCTGGGAAAGTGAACACCCCTCCCGCCGCTGGCTGCAGATATTACTTCTCCCATGGGGGGGCCGGGGGGGGTGTCATATCTTCAGCTCTGAGGGGTTCATGCTGGGACCTGTTGTCCTTCACTTTTGGGGGGGTCACATCCTCCAAAAGTGAAGGACTACAAATCCCAGCATGAACCCCTGATATCTAAGGATGTGATCCCCCACCCCAAATTGAAGGACTGCAGGTCCAAGCATGGACCCCTAAGAATTAAGGGTGTGACCCCATAGATTTCACATACTAATGCTGGGACCTGTAGTTCTTCATTGATTGGGGGGGCATCACATCTTCAGTTCTGAGGGGTTCATGCTGGGACCTGTAGTCCTTCACTTTTGGGGGGGTCACATCCCAGCATGAACCCTGTCCTGATATCTAAGGATGTGTCCTCCTTCCATAACTCCAGGGTGTCATCTCATCAGTGTCCTCTCCTCTTCTGCAGACCCCTTATCTGCCAACCATCCTCTTATTAGTGCTAGCTCCAGGCTGACACACACTCAGAGTTCCTGTGAAGTGCTGACAGTTCAGCACAGAAAGCTGGCTGCTGGGGGAGAACTGACTGAGAATTTTAACCCCGATCTGTTCATGGTGAGTGTTTTGGATTCACTTGCCTTTCTACAAAACTCATTTCTCCTTCGTGCACTTGCTGCTGGCTGAACGATGCAGGGAGGAGGTGGGTGGAGATAATCAGTAGGCGCAGAGGAGGAAGTTAAAGCTTCCCGCTGTGAATGCTGGGGCTCTGTCTCTCTCCTCCTCATGACGTCACTGGTTGCTAGATGCGAGGCGGGCAGTGACTAGCAACCATTTGGGCACTGAGCCAGCGGCTCATGTAAAAGGGGTCTCACCAGCCAGGGGTCCACCACAGGCTGTCAGTGAGTGACAGCAGCGATGTGAGGGATATTTTAGAGGGCATCAGAATGGTCCAGGGCGAAGGGCGTTTCAGGGACAATGTATTGTCCCGGAATGAGGGTGCCTGGGACCCGGGACAGACCTGCTAATTGCGGGATTGTCCCGGGCAATCTGGGACATGGCACCCTACTTTTCACCCCTCATCGTTTTTTCTTTCCCGGTCCCATGAGCACACGGCACAGGATCAGGGGGACCGGGAAAGGCCTGGTGAGGCTTAATGTGGGGGTTCCTTCCGGGATCTCTGTATTCCGCCTCCCAATTCTGGGGATGGTACAGTCCTCCTAGTGTCCCCGGACTTTTTTTTGTGTCGGCGCCTGTCCTCCGACACTTTCCACCTTTTTTCAACATGGTGGCTGCAAACTTTCCTGTTCCTGGCTGTGACATCATCGGCGCATGTCCACCGCACACCGGAAATTATGTCAAACGCGGCCATTTTCTGTGTTCAGAAGCCATGGCAGGGGATATGCGAGTTCCTGCCCCTGATGCCACATAGGGGCGGCTCTATCCCCTCACTTGTGCTTCATCTTCATGGCCAAATATAGCAATTTATTGGATGGACTGCACACATGTGACTTGGTTCTTGGCTATATCAAGACATGGCCTCAGACCTCGCCTCTGCATTTGGCTTTTTACCTGGAGACTCTGCACAGGCAATAACCATCCACATGTCTGCTTTCCGTCTATACATATGAGAACAGTTCCCTCATAGGTAAGATGTTTATCCAATGGCCCTCAGTTTATTATTTCCTAGACCATTCATTACTTATATGGTTCTCATTCAAATTCTTTTTTGTAATTTAGTTCTAGATTTGTTTCACTTACCCTATTTGGCCACAAGCTTCATTTCTCCTCCCCCGTTTTGCTTTGGGGGGTCATTTACTATTTTGGGTCTATTGATAATACACCCACCCTAGGTAAGACTACTAATAATTCAGCATATAAGGATTTTTGACACTGGTTTGTTCAATGCCAGTGTATTTTAATTATATAATTATTGCTCCAGTATTTACTTTTTTTATTTACATTGTAGGATTTCACATGGTTTTCGGGACCCAATGATATCCCTTGTGCTCCTACCGGGACTAGTCGAGGGGTATTTTTCTGCCCTAACCGTCTGCTCCAGAAGCATCTATGTCCAATCTGTGTTACTTACTTGATCCTCGTCTCGTTTGGACTGTTCTTAAATTGTAAGTGAATATACAGGTTTTTCATGTTTCTTGCAATGTGGGATTTTGCCACAAGAGGTTAACAAGGTGTGTCATATGGGATGATTTAGGGCATTTTTGGAGTAGCCCTTGCATATTCTCCTCCTCTTTTTCATTATGTTTCTTGCATTGTGTTGCTATTACTGAACACTTATTTATTTGATATACTATTGATATACAATGGATATAAAAAGTCTACACACCCCTGTTAAAATGTCAGGTTTCTGTGATGTAAAAAAATGAGACAAAGATAAATCATTTCAGAACTTTTTCCACATTTAATGTGACCTATAAACTGTAAAACTCAATTGAAAAACAAACTGAAATCTTTTAGAGGGAGGAAGTAAAAATGAAAAAAATAAAATAAGGGTGCACACCCTCCTAAACCTGGGGATGTACCTGTGTTCAGAATTAGGCAATCGCATTAAAACTCATGTTAAATGGCAGTACACACCTGGCATCCTTTAAAGTGCCTCTGATTAACCCCAAATAAAGTTCAGCTGTTCTGGTAGGTCTTTCCTGACATTGTCTTAGTCGCATCCTACAGCAAAAGCCACGGTTCACAGAGAGCTTCCAAAGCATCAGAGGGATCTCATTGTTAAAAGGTATCAGTCAGGAGAAAGGTACAAACGAATTTCCAAGGCATTAGATATACCATGGAACACAGTGAAGACAGTCAACATCAAGTGGAGAAAATATGGGACAACAGTGACATTACCAAGAACTGGACGTCCCTCCAAAATTGATGAAAAGACGAAAAGAAAACTGGTCAGGGAGGCTGCCACGAGGCCTACAGCAACATTAAATGAGCCGTAGCAATATCTGGCAAGTACTGGCTGTGTGGTACATGTGACAACAATCTCCCGTATTCTTCATATGTCTGGGCTATAAAATTAGCACAAAAAAAAAAAAAAAAATGTGAAGTCTCCCAAAAGCATGTGGGAAAATGTGTTATGGTCTGATAAAACCAGGGGCGTACCTAGAGCATTTGGCACCCAGGGTGGATCCTATATCTGGCAAACCCGAGACGGGCGGGCGGGCAGCGCACCGCACGTTGACGTCAAGTGACTTTAGGGTAGTATACTGGTAGGTTAGGTGATATAGTGCCAGGTTAGGGTGGTATATAGTGTCGGGTTAGGGTTGTATATATATTGCCACTTTAGGGTGGTATATAGTGTCAGGTCAGGGTGGTATATAGTGCCAGGTCAGAGTGGTATATAGTGCCAGGTCAGGATGGTATATAGTGCCAGGTCAGAGTGGTATATAGTGCCAGATCAGGGTGGTATATAGTGCCAGGTTAGGGTTATCTATAGAGCAAAGTCAGGGTGGTATATAGAGACAGGTCAGGGTGCTATATAGTGTCAGGTCAGGGTGGTATATAGTGCCAGGTCAGGAAGGTATATAGAGCCAGGTCAGGGTGCTATATAGTGTCAGGTCAGGGTGGTATATAGTGCCAGGTCAGGAAGGTATATAGAGTCAGGTCAGGGTGGTATATAGTGCCAGGTCAGGGTGGTATATAGTGCCAGGTCAGGGTGGTATATAGAGACAGGTCAGGGTGGTATATAGAGCTAGGTCAGGGTGGTATATAGTGTCAGGTCAGGGTGGTATATAGTGCCAGGTCATGGTGGTATATAGTGCCAGGTCAGGGTGGTATATAGAGCCAGGTCAGGGTGATATAGAGACAGGTTAGGTTGGTATATAGTGCCAGGTCAGGGTGGTATATAGTGCCAGGTTAGGGTGATATATGATGCCAGGTCAGGGTGGTATATAGTGCCAGGTCAGGGTGGTATATAGTGCCAGGTTAGAGTGGTATATAGTGCCAGGGTGGTATATAGAGCCAGGTCAGGGTGGTACATAGAGCCAGGTCAGGGTGGTATATAGTGCCAGGTTAGGCTGGTATATAGAGCCTGATTAGGTCTGCATGTAGTGACAGTGTGCATTGCCAGTCACTTACAGCATGTCAGAAGATTCTGAGGTTGCTGTGGTGTGTGACCTCTCCTCCTCTTTGTACTTTAGCTGCATGAAGGGGTCAGCCTGAGGGGAGGAGTCTGTAGAAGGAGTGGAGAAGGCAGCCACACCCCAACCCCGCCTACCACCTCCGGCTGCCTCGGGAGATAGTGAACATCCCGAGGGACAGCCTAACTTGATGGGATGACGGGAGAGTTACGGACAGCTTCCCCCACACCTCTGGGCTCTCTGCTGATTGGATCAACTATTTACAAAGGTGCAATGACAGGGAAAGTGCAGGGGCCCCACATGCACCTGGGGTCCCTGGGCAGTGCCTTACGCCCCCCCAATGTGTGTCACCCGGGGCGGGTAAATAAGTCTGCATGCTTTATGATAATATTTTTATCTTCTACACCTTTTAGTGTTTGTTTTGGTGTACTATTTGGTCCCTGCTGTTTCAGGGCTCATTTAAATGTTGTCCAATAAAATTATGCAATTTTAGATTTTTTTTGTACATTATTCATATTCAAACTTTTTTCTTGGTATCAGGAAGTCCCAAATCCTCACATTTCTCCACTGATGAGGGTTTTGCTCAGGAATATGGTTTACCTTTTCTATCTCTTGACCCTCCCTCTTAGATTGTAAGCTCTAATAAGTAGCGCCTACTGATTCCTACTGTATCGAATTGCATCGAAATTGTACTGTCTGTCCTCATGTTGAAAAAACGCAGCGTAAAATGTTGGCGCTATATAATCCTCAATAATAATAATAGACACTGTGTACGCAGTATTTCAACAATCTCTTGTTGGTCTGGTTGACTAAACCACATCGCTTATTTAGCTTTTGATGAAATAAAAACATTTTAAAGTGTATATTTTCACAGTAAAATATTAATACAAATAGTAATATGTAACACACTGCACTTGCAGTATTCAACCATCTCTGTGGGCTTCATTGTTTATATCACACCCCTCATTTAGATTTGGAGGACAAAAAAGTTGGTATACATAAGCATAAATTTAAAGGGTAAGTTCACCTTTGTACACTTTTTTTTTCTTTTTTCTAGATTTCTAAAAAAGTACACGAATTCTATATTGGTGCATAGGGGAGCTGGAATTTAGGAAAAAAAGTGTACAAAAGGTGAACTTACTCTTCAACAATTTCTTGTAGGCCTTATTGGCTAAACCGCATCCTTAATTTAGCATTGGAGGACATAAAACACTTTATTTTCTCAATGAAACTGAAGTTAAACCCGTATGTATATGTAAACCCATTCTCTAATATCTAATATAACCTCACACATGGTAATGTAAATATGGAAGCTAGTGGAAGCCTTCGTGTGTCAACAGATGAAAAAATGGACCTGAACTTTTTATATATGTGAACCAGACCTATTGAAAACAACGAGAACAACGAGACTCTAAGCAACATGCGTTTTGATGCATCATAATGTGCGCAGGGCCTCCATGAAAGTGAAAACAAAGATTTTATTAATAAAACAAAACAGAAATTTATAATAGAGTTGTACACAGCTTTTGAGAAAATTATGTAATTTGGTTAGAGTTTACATCTACTTCACCTTTAAATAGCCAGGATGGCACAATAGTGGTTTTTATCTGAAACTACAAAAATAGGTCCAATGAATAATTATGTTTAGTAAATTGTTATTTGTGTTTAAGGATTTAAAACTTATAATTTTGTAAAGACCTATTAATAGGAAAGAACTTCCGGTTCAAGGTTGACCATGAGTTGGACCCAAACTCTAGCTGTGCGTCGCCCAGAAAAATAATGCAAGTGTAATACGAGCTCTATAGCAGCCAATTACCAGTCATACAATTTCTGGCCTATGAACTGAACTGAACTGGTACCAGCTGATTGGAGAAAAGCCAATGTAGCACTATATTTAAAAAGGGCCCAAAAAACATCCCTGGGAATTACAGACCTGTAAGCCTAACATCAATAGTATGTAAACTCTTGGAGGGGATGATAAGGGACTATATACAAGATTTTAGTAATAAGAATGATATCATTAGCAGTAATCAGCATGGATTCATGAAGAATCGTTCTTGCCAAACCAATCTATTAACCTTTTATGAGGAGGTGAGTTGCCATCCAGATAAAGGAAGGCCCGTAGATGTGGTGTATCTGGATTTTGCAAAAGCATTTGACACAGTTCCCCATAAACGTTTACTGTACAAAATAACGTGCGTTGGCATGGACCATAGGGTGAGTACATGGACTGAAAACTGGCTACAAGGGCATGTTCAGATTGTGGTGATAAATGGGGAGTACTCAGAATGGTCAGGGGTGGATAGTGGGGTTCCCCAGGGTTCTGTGCTGGGACCAATCCTATTTAATTTGTTCATAAACGACCTGGAGGATGGGATAAACAGTTCAATCTCTGTATTTGCAGACGATACTAAGCTAAGCAGGGCAATAACTTCTCCGCAGGATGTGGAAACCTTGCAAAAAGACCTGAACAAATTAATGGGGTGGGCGACTACATGGCAAATGAGGTTCAATGTAGAAAAATGTAAAATAATGCATTTGGGTGGCAAAAATATGAATGCAATCTATACACTGGGGGGAGAACCTCTAGGGGAATCTAGGATGGAAAAGGACCTGGGGGTCCTAGTAGATGATAGGCTCAGCAATGGCATGCAATGCCAAGCTGCTGCTAATAAAGCAAACAGAATATTGGCATGCATTAAAACGGGGATCAACTCCAGAGATAAAACGATAATTCTCCCGCTCTACAAGACTCTGGTCCGGCCGCAGCTGGAGTATGCTGTCCAGTTCTCGGCACCAGTCCTCAGGAGGGATGTACTGAAAATGGAGCAAGTACAAAGAAGGGCAACAAAGCTAATAAAGGGTCTAGAGGATCTTAGTTATGAGGAAAGGTTGCGAGCACTGAACTTATTCTCTCTGGAGAAGAGACGCCTGAGAGTGGATATTTCAATTTACAAATACTGTACTGGTGACCCCACAATAGGGATAAAACTTTTTCGCAGAAGAGAGTTTAATAAGACTCGTGGCCACTCATTACAATTAGAAGAAAAGAGGTTTAACCTTAAACTACGTAGAGGGTTCTTTACTGTAAGAGCGGCAAGGATGTGGAATTCCCTTCCACAGGCGGTGGTCTCAGCGGGGAGCTTTGATAGCTTCAAGAAACTATTAGATAATCACCTGAATGACCTCAACATACAGGGATATGTAATGTAATACTGACACATAATCACACACATAGGTTGGACTTGATGGACTTGTGTCTTTTTTCAACCTCACCTACTATGTAACTATGTAACTATGTAACTGTGTTCAGGTAACTTCAATCATGGGGTTTTTCAAACATTCCAGTGTCCTCTGTAGAAAGGTCAACTTTCCCAGAATAGCAAGAAATGCTGGCAACTTCTTCTTACAAATCTTCATTCGGCACCAACAGCAGTGCTACATCTATAGTACTAACGAGTTTCGGCCAGAGCAGTTCTAACAGCATACAGGTTTACAATAAAATCAAGTTTATATAGAAAAAATTTCCATTCCTCCTAAAAAGGAAGCGGTACAATGCAATTGAACCCCTTCAGACCAAATGATGGCTACAGCTCGGATCTACTTTGCCGGGAGGTTGTCAACAGACGTCCTTCCATTTGCACGCTCCCCGCGTGCCCCTTGCAGGGCGCACGCGGCGCGCGCTGTGATCACTGAGTCAATGAGACTCGGGTGATCACAGATCAAAATTAAGGGGTTGATCCCGGCCCCTTACCACGTGGTCAGCTGTCAGCCGATCACATGATGTAAACAGAAGATCAGTAAAGATCAGTAAAGCTGGTCACCGGCTTCTGTGCAAGGGACCCCGGTCCCAGAGAGGAAGTGGCGAAGCCGCCTCATCTGTGCCCACCAGTACTGCCTGCCAGTGCCCACAGTGCCCTGAATCAGTGCCCACCAGTGCATAAGTGCTAGAAATCAGTGCCACCTATCAATGCCCATGAGTGCCACCTATCAATGCCCACCAGTGGTGCCAATCAGTGCCTCAGGCAGCGCTGCTAGGTGGCACTGATATCAGTGTCACCTACCAGTGCCGATCACTGCCACCTAGCAGTGCCACCTATTAGTGCCCTTCAGTGCCACCTATCAATGCCCTCCAGTGCTGCCCATAAGTGCCACCTATCAGTGCCCACCAATGCCAGCTATCAGTGCCCACCAGTGCCACCTCATCAGTGCCCACTAGTGCTGCCTATTAGTGCCCATCACTGCCACCTTATCAGTGCCCATCAATGCAGCCTATCGGTGCCCATCAGTGCACCCAATCAGTGCCCATCAGTGCAGCCTCATCAGCGTACATCAATGAAGGAGTAAAAAAGGTTTTGTATTTTTTTTTTTAATTTCGGTCTTTTTTATTTTTTTTAACAAAAAATAAAAAACCCAGAGGTGATCAAATACCACCAAAAGAAAGCTCTATTTGTGGTAAAAAAAAAATGATAAAAATATAATTTGGGTACAGTGTTGTATGACTGCGCAATTGTCGTTCAAAGAGTGACAGCGATAAAAGCTGAAAATTGGTCTGGGCAGGAGGGGGGATTTAGGTGCCCAGTAAGCAAGTGGTTAAAATTGACAATTAAAAACATTTGAGGTTGGTGGAACCAGTGAAGGAGGGGAGGGAAAATGGAGACACAGACTGAAAAACTCTAGGGAACAAATTAACCCATAGTGGAATCAAATTGTATTATTTTACAAACAAATTCAAATCCATTCTACTGTTGATTCTACTAGGGAATCTAGTGTTCAATCTGTGCATCCACCACACCTCCCACTGAAGTAGGGTATGGTGTGTATCCCCCCCAACAGATCTTCTCACCTGTTCCAGACCACAAAAAGAAAAGAACTCTAAATTACCACCATGAACTGTTGTAAAGTGTTTAGACACATTTGAAATATTTTTTTGCGTTGCTGTTAAGAGTGTCATTGTAGTGTTCTGATATTCTAATACGTAGGTTGCGAATAGTGCATCCCATATACTGTACTCTACAGGTACTACAAACAATTAAATAGACAATCATCTTTGCGTTACAATTTATATAACTTTTAACTGGATATGTTCTACCTGTTAAAAAAAATAAATAACAGACTTGCTTTTTCTGTGTCTTTTACACCATTTACAGGTGGTATAACCACAGGGATAGGAGACCACTGTCCCTAACCATGGCGTGGCAGGGGGAGTGATACAGGGACAAAACAAAGAGGGGGAAAGCATTGTGCCTAAAGTAGGAGCTTTCCTACTAGAAAAAGTGAACATCTCCCCTCCCACGGGACCGTGTCCTCTTGCTAGAGGCAGAAAAGTTCCCAATCAGATCACTATTTCTATTTTCTGCCAATTTCCTGCCTCTATCAAATGTGCACTATATCCCCATTCTGTCAACCTGTTGGAAACAATGTTACATTGGCAAAATCCTCATAAGAGGAACAATTCTTCTTTGCTCTAATAAACTCAGCTGTTTGCAACGCCCGTACCGTATGGGCTGCATGACAACTCGATGCCAGCAGATGTGAGTTGCCTGCACATTGTTTCCTATAGGTTTTGGTAGAGACTACTCTACTATCCACACATCCCACCAAAGTCAAATCCAAATAGTCAATGCTGACTGGATCTGCAGTGTGAGTAAACTCTAAATTCAAATGATTGGTATTGAGATAAGCCAAAAATGAACACAATGCATGGGCTGGCCCTTTCCATAAGAAGATCAGATCATCTATAAAGCGACAAGTTGTCTTGGGAGAAGAGAAAAATCTTTCCCAGAAGCCTTTTGTCAGTGAGTGTGGAGACATGCAGTAGGGACAGCCGACAATGTAGAGGGACAGCCTAATCACCTTTGGAAAATCAACTCCGATGTCTCTTTAACCACTTCAGCCCCGGAAGATTTGGCTGCTCAATGACCAGGCAATTTTTTGCGATACAGCACTGCGTCGCTTTAACTGACAATTGCGCGGTCGTGCAACGCTGTACCCAAACAAAATAGAAGTCCTTTTTTCCCACAAATAGAGCTTTCTTTTGGTGGTATTTGATCACCTCTGCGGTTTTTATTTTTTGCACTATAAACAAAAGAAGAGTGACAATTTTGAAAAAAACACAATATCTTTTACTTTTTGCTATAATAAATATCCCAAATTAAAAAAAAAAAAAAAAACACAATTTTTCCTCAGTTTAGGCCATTTTTAGCCTTTTTTCCTCCCCGGTGTCATGTGACTCGTTAGTGTTACAGGGTCTCAGGTGTGAATGGGGAGCAGGTGTGTTAAATTTGGTGTTATCGCTCTCACTCTCTCATACTGGTCACTGGAAGTTCAACATGGCACCTCATGGCAAAGAACTCTCTAAGAATCTGAAAAAAAAGAATTGTTGCTCTACATAAAGATGGCCAAGGCTATAAGAAAATTGCCAAGACCCTGAAACTGAGCTGCAGCATGGTGGCCAAGACCATACAGAGGTTTAACAGGACAGGGTCCACTCATAACAGGCCTCGCCATGGTCGACCAAAGAAGTTGAGTGCACGTGCTCAGCGTCATATCCAGAGGTTGTCTATGGGAAATATGAGTGCTGCCAGCATTGCTGCAGAGGTTGAAGGGGTGGGGGGTCAACCTGTCAGTGCTCAGACCATACGCCGCACACTGAATCAAATTGGTCTGCATGGCTGTCGTCCTAGAAGGAAGCCTCTTCTAAAGATGATGCACAAGAAAGCCCGCAAACAGTTTGCTGAAGACAAGCAGGCTAAGGACATGGATTACTGGAACCATGTCCTGTGGTCTGATGAGACCAAGATAAACTTATTTGGTTCAGATGGTGTCAAGTGTGTGTGGCGGCAAACCAGTTGAGGAGTACAAAGACAAGTTTGTCTTGCCTACAGTCAAGCATGGTGGTGGGAGTGTCATGGTCTGGGGCTGAATGATTGCTGCCGGCACTGGGGAGCTACAGTTCATTGAGGGAACCATGAATGCCAACATGTACTGTGACATACTGAAGCAGAGCATGATCCCCTCCCTATGGAGACTGGGCCGCAGGGCAGTATTCCAACATGATAATGACCCTAAACACACCTCCAAGATGATCACTGCCTTGCTAAAGAAGCTGAGCGTAAAGTTGATGGACTGGCCAAACATGTCTCCAGACCTAAACCCTATTGATCATCTGTGGAGCATCCTCAAACGGATGGTGGAGGAGCACAAGCTCTCTAACATCCACCAGCTCCGTGATGTCATCATAGAGGAGTGTAAGAGGACTCCAGTGGCAACCTGTGAAGCTCTGGTGAACTCCATGCCCAAGAGGGTTAAAGCAGTGCTGGAAAATAATGGTGGCCACACAAAATATTGACACTTTGGGCCCAATTTGCACATTTTCACTTAGGGGTGTACTCACTTTTATTGCCTGCGGTTTAGAGATTAATGGCTGTGTGTTGAGTTATTTTGAGGTGACGGCAAATTGACACTGTTATACAAGCTGTACACTCACTATTTACATTTTTCTGAGATACTGTATATATATATATTAGAAGGCCAGTATGCTGGCGTGAATTTATGGGAGGAGCCCGGAGGGTATTTAAGCTGACCACTTCCCCTTCCTCTTTGTCAGTTCTAGTGCACGATAACCTCCCTCCCATTCCCCTTTTTACAGCACTTCTCAGCAAATTCTCCTCCACATTCATCCATTACTTATCTTGGGTATGGCCCCTTTTCTTGCCATACCTACCAGACGACCAAAAGCCACACCTCAGGTCTATTTATGTTGCGAGTCTTGTCGCGTGT